>CAUJNA010002289.1:0-38201 GCA_963377175.1 Effrenium voratum | reverse complement strand
AGGGTTTAGGGTTTAGGGTTTAGGGTTTAGGGTTTAGGGTTTAGGGACGACTGGGGGGAGCGCTTCGTTGGGTGTGAGACACACCCCAACTCACTCCGCGCTCCCCAACTGGCGGGAGCCGGTTGCCCACCCCTTGACCACCCGGGCATCAAGCAATTTAGGGTTTAGGGTTATCAACCCCCTGGCCCCCAAGCTTGGGGGGAATGTGCCGCGGGCCCAACCAACGTTTCCGAAATTTTGCACGACGCGCCTGGCAGCGGTGTTCGTCGGCAGCACGCCCTACCCCGGCAGGCTTGAGCTGTCCGCCGTCCAGGTTGCAAGGCTCAAGAAACCATTGGCGCAAGAGCTTGAGCCAGGAGCGATCGCGCCGTTGCAAGCACGTGGCTCTGCAAGCCCCTCGACCCGACAGGGCTTCCTTCAAAAGCGTCCCGCCCTCTCTCAAGCTTCCTTTTTTGCTTCTTCCTTGAACATGTCTATCTCGATGTTTCGAAACAGTCGACAGTGTCTATGGATAAGTCTTATCGACTGGTTCGAACATGAAAAATGCAAGTGTGAGACAACGTCCACTCATTCGAGGCTTCCAAAGCGAGCCCTCTCCGGCCACCGCCTGCCAAGGAGCTGGCGGCCTTTGCTGTTGACCGCGCGCGGTTCCTGTCAGGGGGCGGGTCGCGGTCGCTACGGGTAGAAACCAAACCTGGGGTAGTGTCTGCGATTTTGTCTTGCCCAAAGGTTGTTGTTTTTTTGCGCTTAAAAAAAATGTCCTCGCTGCGCGCCCTCATCGTCCGCGTCACTTCGCGCGGGTGCAGAGGCCGCCAGAGCTAGGCCCTCCGCCAACACGATGAGCCCCCAAGTGCTCCGAGCAAGACAAGCAAAGAGACCCCTCCTGAATTTTCCGCGTTTCCTGTCTTGAGGGGCGTCCAAACTTTTCGGGCGTCCCCGTCTCTTGCGTTTTCCCCTCGATCCACCTCAAAGTGTCTTTTAAAAAGCTGGCCGCGTGCGTTTGTGGGCAAGTCTTGGGCGCCCCTTATTCCTTGTTTTCCTTCGACCCACTTTGATGTATCTTGAAACAGCCAAAGCTTGTGCGACAAGTCTGTTGACTTGTTCGGACGCGAAAAAGACTAGTGTCAAAACGGCGTGTGAAACCGGAAAACATGTGAGACCGCGCCCCCCTCACTCAAGGACTCCGAGGGGTCCGAAAACATGTGAGACCGTCGGCCCCCTCACTCAGAGACTCCAAGGGGGTCCCTCTCCGGCTGCCGCCCCGCGCAGTCGCCGAGGGAGCTGACGGCCTCGGCTGCCCGCTGCGGCTGGTTGCCGCGGGAGACCTTCTCCGGCCGCTCGGCGGGTCCTGTCAGGGGGCGGGCAAGCGACCGAGCGGCGCGCGACCGGCCGACCGAAGAGCCAAAAGTAAAAACTAGAAACCGTTGCTGCCTAGCATAGTTCGTAAGATTGTTCTCTACTCAATGGTTCTGGAAACCCTCGCGATTGGCTGTTTCTAGATTGTCTCCGAGAGCTTCCCGGAGCCTCCGCACCTTGGTTTCTATATGAAATTGTCAGACTGGCGCGATATCCGGGGGGGCCGGTCGCGATATACTTTGAGCGGGCCCCCCCGTGGGGGGGGTCGGTCGTGATACGGATCGCGACCGGCCCCCTTTTCGTACATCGCGACCGACCCCCCGGAAGGGGAGGCCGGTCAAAATATATCGCGAGCGGCCCCCCCTCGGATCGTGACCGGCCCCCCCCCCAATGGCCGTGTTGTCAAGGAAACGCCATTGTGTCAAGGGGCTGGAGCCGCGGCCCTGGTGTTTGCCAAAGCCAGACAATGCCCGTTTTAGCACGGCGCGCTTTGACAACGCCATTCTATCAAGGCCGACGGCCAAGTTTAAGCGGACGTGCGTTTTGCACGGCTTGCAGACAAAGATCTGAGCCAAGCAACTCCCAAGAAAAGCAAACTTGGAGCGGCCTTTGAACCAGCAGTGCCCGAAGTGTTTGCCCAAGCTCCGACCTTGAGCGGCGGCCGACCCCCACATCCCGCCTGACTCGCGAACATCTCGTTGAAGCCAGCGCGCGGCTCTGCGAAGTTGGCCCCGCGCCGTCGGCGAGTCCTGGCGCGCCAGCGAAGTTTGTGGTTGTTGGTGTTGTTGCCGCTGCTGCTGTTCTTGTTGCTGTCGTTGCTGTTGGGTTGTTATCGCTGTTGTTGCTGTTGTTGTTGTTGTTGTTGTTGTTGTTGTTGTTGTTGTTGTTGTTGTTGTCCTTGACGCTGTCGCTGTCCTTGGCGGGGCGGTTCCCTCCACGCGTCCTCTTCTCGACGTGTCCTGGCAGGGAGGCCGACCGAATGACAACCCTCTAGTCTGAAAGCGAAAACAGCTGAACTCTATAAGGCAAAGGCGCCAGGAGTACATCGTGCGACTGGCGGGCGCGCGTTCGCGCCGTAGATGGCGCACGCCGGCTGCTCGGTCCTTAGGCGCGAACGAGATCCATGGACAAGACCCAGAATTTTCAAACAAAACCGGCCGTGGTGGGACACTGCCTCTAACTCTCACGCGCAGCAGATTTTGCACGAAGCAACACGCTTACACGTTCTAATTAATATTGTTGCGAAATCGAACTTTTTTTCCTTCAATTCCAACTTTGGCTTCGAAACAAACAACCCCGCGCCGCTTGCCGTACTCGCGCCGAGTTTGCGCCCGGGCGCCGAAAGGAAGCGCGTTACAGCTCTCAAGCGGTCAGCCACTCATGAAGGCGCGCCAGCGCCTAGATTAAGCCGTTCGACTCCGGACAAGATCGGATCCAGTCCGGAGTCGCGCCACGCGACTCCGGGCGCAATCGGATCCCGTCCGGAGTCGAACGGCATTTGGTCCGGAGTCGGGCAGCGCGACTCCGGACGTTCGCGCGACTCCGGACCAGTTCGGATTCGGTCCGGAGTCGCGTCGCGCGACTCCGGACGCAGTCAGATGAAGTCCGGAGACCCGTCATATTGCCGCGCGCAAGTAGTTTATCAGCGGCGAGGCCGAGCCATTTTATCAACAGCTCGCAAAGCGAATGGCCACTTTATGAGGACCAGCCGCAGCGTTTTATCAAAGCCGATGGCTGTTTTATCAAGCCAATGGCCGTTTTATCAAGACCGGCAAGCCAATGTGTTTTATCAAGAAATTACCAAATTAGCAAATATATGCAACGGGTTGCGAGTTTCATATGATCCCATGTGAGCAGGTTATCAGCGGCCAGCCAATTTTAGCTTCAACGGATTCAGAGCGAATGGCCGTCTTATCAGGCGCTAGCCAAAGTGGCCATGGCTAGCTAAGGCGGCCAGTCTTAGCTAAAGGACGCCAAGCCCAACGCAATTGCCGTTTTATCCAGAAATCGACAAACTGGCCAGATCTGGTGGATTTGCGCTACGGATTGCCGATTTCATATTGCTCCGTGTAAGGAGTTTATCAGCGGCCAAGCCAAGCCATTTTTTATCAAGGATCAAGGCCGGCCAGCCTCAATGGCCATTCTATCAACCATGTGGCCGCTCGACCAGAAGCGGCCAAATGGCCTCGCATGGCCGATTTCATATTGTCCCGTATAAGAAGTTTATCAGCGGCCAGGCCAAGCTGTTTTATCAAGGGGCTCGCAACGCGAATGGCCGCTTTATCAAGGCCAGCTCCAACCGGAAGGGCCAACCCTTAGATCTAGCTCTCGGAGGCTCGACCCGCTATTGCGCCGCGTAAGCAGTTTATCAACGGCGGGCGGCCACGGATTTGATCGAGGCCGGCCCCGATGCCAATTTATCAAGGCCAGCTCCAACCGGAAGGGCCAACCCTTAGGTCTGGCCCTCGGAGGCCCAAGCCGCTATTGCGCCGCATAAGCGGTTTATCAACAGCCGGCCGGCCCCGATGGCCAGTTTATCAAGGCCAGCTCCAACCGGAAGGCCCAACCCGTAGATCTAGCTTTCAGAGGCTCGACCCGCTATGGCGCTGCGTAAGCAGTTTATCAACGGCCGGCCGGCCACGGATTTGATCGAGGCCGGCCCCGATGGCCAGTTTATCAAGGCCAGCTCCAACCGGAAGGGCCAACCCTTAGATCTAGCTTTCGGAGGCCCGACCCATTCTTGCGCCGCGTAAGCAGTTTCTCAACGGCCGGCCGGCCACGGATTTGATCGAGGCCGGCCCCGATGGCCAGTTTATCCAGGCCAGCTCCAACCGGAAGGGCCAACCCTTAGCTCTAGCTTTCGGAGGCCCAACCCGCTATTGCGCTACATAAGCAGTTTATCAACGGCCGGCCGGCCACGGTTTTGATAGAGGCCGGCCAGTTTATCAAGGCTAGCTCCAATGGCCAATTTATCAAAGCCTAATGGCAATTTTATCAAGGTGCACCAACGGCAATTTTATCAAAGGCAATCGAACCCAATGGCCGTTTTATCAAGGCAGGCTTTAACAACGCTAGTTTATCGCAGCCAATGGCCGCTTTATCAAAGCCAATGGCCGTTTTATCAAGGCCGGCCATTTTTAGCTAAGAGGGACTTCAGAGGGAAAAACCTTTGGGTTTAGGGTTTCAATTTTAGTCTACTGTCGTAGACCAGCAAAGCCTGTCGGCCGGCTGATTGAAGCCTAGCAAGGCAGCAAGCCCGCAGCTTAACCTACGGGCTGACGAAGGACTCAAGACGCTCGCGGAGCTCGGCGGGCCTCGCCCACCCAAGTAATGGGCATGGTGGGCTCGGCTAGACTTTAGGGTTTAGGGTTTAGGGTTTAGGGTTTAGGGTTTAGGGTTAAAGCGAAGCAGGCCAAGCCAACCCCCAAAAACCGCATGGGGCCTACGCAACCCTAAAAAATGAAGGGGGCCAAGCCAACCCCCAAAAACCAAAGAGGCGCAGCCCTAAAAAATGCAGGGGGGCCAGCCAACCCCAAAAACCACAGAGGCATCTCTCCAACGCATGTTCTGTGCAGGACACCTGATGTTGCCTCGGGAAGGGCCATTACCCGCTGGAGGAAGCTGACTGCGACCGATGAACGGAATATTGAAAAAACTCAACATGTTGCATTTTTGCACCATGAGCTCATTGACGGCTTGAGCAAGCCACGCAGTGAGCAGCGCAGTGTACCACCGCCACTCCAATGCGTCACACATGCTACTACTGGAGGCCCCAAAAACCAAACTGGGGCAAGCCAACCCCAAAAAACGAAGGGGGCCAAACCAACCCCAAAAACTGAAGGGGGCCAAGCCAACCCCAAAAACTGAAGGGGGGAACCCAACCCCAAAAAATGAAGGGGGCCAAACCAACCCCAAAACCGACGGGGGCCAAGCCAACCCCAGAAACGAAGCCAAGAAAGGTCGGTATCGGCACTGACGCCGCCACCACTAATTGAAGAAGGGGTAATGGAAAAACCTAGCCCCAAGTTGCAAGATGGGGCTTGTCCAACAACATTGGCTGCTGCGGGCAAATAGAAACTAGCAGTTCCACCCCGAAGGCTGAAGCTAGACACCCCTGCCACTCTGCTGCAGCGGTTGCGCCTTTTACGGATTGTCTGGAATGGCGCCATGTTCCTGCCAGAGAGGTGCGTCAACATGAATGTACGTTGAATTTGCATCAAGCCAAGGGTCAGCGTCACGTGACCAGACATTGGTACAGATCACCATGGGCACGGCGTAGACAAACACCTGGTACGCGTGCTGCTGCGTCGGCGACTGGCCAAGCATGACAGGCGTCGCACCCGCTTGAAACAACTGCCGATTCTGCAACACCAGCTCCGGCTCACACTCATCGAACACCAGGCACTTGTGGCGCGATCGCTGAAATTGCGTGAGGTTCGGCTGCTGCGCATTTTTGGCACGACACCACAAGTGTTTCAGCTGGCCCAAAGAGAGACACAGCGAAGGATGTTTTTCCATATTGCGAAGGACCGTGCAGGATCAGGAAAGGAAATCTCGAACGAGAGCCAAACCCAGAAGTGTATAATGCAAGCCAATCAGTAACAGCTTGCAAACAGCGCTGAGGCTTTCTGAACTGCGCCAAGCGCACATCCAACACCTCCCGCAGGGCCGTGTCGCGGCGCTGCTTAACTTGCTCCTGCACAAAAGAAATCTCGGCCATGTGATTGCGGATGCCTTGGACCCGGCCCTGCAACAATTCTTGAACGGCAACGTCATCAGCAAGCTTGTAGAAACGCCACAAGGTCATGATGGAAGAAGCGTCCACAACAAAGTCATGGAACCGAGCATAATTGCATTGACAGAAGACCGATCCATATTTTGGGGCCTGTACATAACAATGGGCTGCGTCCAGCTGACGCTGAAGAGCTTTGCCGCGACCTTTGGTCCCACGCACATGCGGGCAGGAGCCCCGAAACGCCCAAAAACGCAAGGCACCGAACCGCAAGGCTTTGTCTGGGGTAGAAACTGCCACGTGGAAATGCACCAAATTGTGTCGCTTGCTTCTCTTCAAACTCAATTCCATCTTGCATGACACATGCACCCAGCCCTGCCCTTCCGCAACAGTGTAAATATGGGCAACAAACGCACGCCACAAGTCTTGGTAAAAGGTCGAAACTTCGACAGCAGCTACCAACTCACCTTCGGAGCCTTGCATCTGGGCCAAAGCAGCAGCGTCTGGATCTTGCGCGCCCCACGCACCATTGTATGTGAGCAAGTAACCATGGAGACGTTCATCCTTCCCATCATTGGACACACCGGCTGCCGCAGGAGAAACTGGGTCGCAACGTGTTCGCTGGCTGTTTGACAAACATGGCAAAGGTGGCGCTGGAAAAGCGCTGTCTGTCAGGTGCGCTAGCCAGCCAACAGTGTGCTCTGGTGACATGGATGCCCACAACTGCTTGGCGTGGGCCAAACCAGCATTGTACCCATTCTGCTTTAAGTCTGGCGACTCCCGCAACAGCCGGATGCACCACTGGTCCCGCAGGGCGGATCGCTCACGATGTGACAACGCGGCTACAAAACCATCAGCTCCAGAAGGCAATGTCCAAGGCGGGGCCTTGCTGGCCCAATCAATGCGGCGCCTTCGTCGGGGCGGCGCCCCAGCAACATCAAAGGCTTGGATTGGCAATGGACGTGGCGTGGCCTCTGCAAACAAAACTTCGTCTCGCAAGGCGCCTTCGACCTCCAACATCAGGGTCTCGAGAGCTGCTTCTAAATCTTCTGGCGCCGCTTCGTGCGCCACCAACATGGCTCTGCAAAAGCGGACCGAAGCACAGAGTGAAACCAAGAAGGTTGAGCAAGCTACAAAACGGCCGGACAGAGCGGCCCGGATGAGCCCGGATGCACACGCGGATGCGCGAAACCCAGTGCCCGACTTTGCCCCGGATGGCAAAACTCCCCCAAAAAAGGGCCCGGATGCCTTTTCCGGCGTTTGAGAAATACAAAGTAATAAAATCCCCCCCAGTCCCCGGATGCAAGGAATGGACCCCGGGTGCAAGGAATGGAAGAAATACAAAGTAATAAAATCCCCCCCAGTCCCCGGATGCAAGGAATGGACCCCGGGTGCAAGGAATGGAAGAAATACAAAGTAATAAAATCACCCCCAGTCCCCGGATGCAAGGAATGGACCCCGGGTGCAAGGAATGGAAGAAATACAAAGTAATAAAATCCCCCCCAGTCCCCGGATGCAAGGAATGGACCCCGGGTGCAAGGAATGGAACGGGCCATTGTATGGGGGGGGGGGGGGGGTTGTAATGAAAGGCGACCCACAATATGCAAACACGGAGCCCAGAGACCCCTAAAAGCAGCCAGTCTCTGTGTTTGTGGGGGTCTGTCACAAAAACAACGGAGCCCAGAGACTCCTAAAAACAGCCAGTCGCTGAGACACAATGTTTCGTGAGACTTTGCGGGGACCGAGGGGCTCGCACAACAATTGTGACTGCCAATGGGCCCACAGACCCCAACAAAAAAACACTGGGACCAAGTGCTTTCGAACAGTTCCACTCCCCCCACATCTCAAAGATTGTTGCCAGCTATCTGGTGTCTGTGGGGGTCTGTGACACAAACAACGGAGCCAAGAGACCCCTACTGAGACACAATGTTTCGTGAGACTCTGCGGGGACCGAGGGGCTCACACAACATTTGTGACTGCCAATGCGCCCACAGACCCCAACAAAAAACATTGGGACCAACTGCTTTCGAACAATTCCACTCCCCCCACATCTCAAAGATTGTTGCCAGCTATCTGGTGTCTGCGGGGGTCTGTGACACAAACAACGGAGCCAAGAGACCCCTAATGAGACACAATGTTTCGTGAGACTCTTTGGTGACCGAGGGGCTCACACAACATTTGTGACTGCCAATGGGCCCACAGACCCCAACAAAAAATACTGGGACCAACTGCTTTCGAACAGTTCCACTCGCCCACATCTCAAAGCTTGTTGCCAGGCAGCCGGTTCCCAGCTATCTGGTGTCTGTGGGGGTCTGTGACACAAACAACGAAGCCAAGAAACCCCTAAAAACAGCCAGTCGCTGAGACACAATGTTTCGTGAGACCCTTTGGTGACCGAGGGGCTCACACAACATTTGTGACTGCCAATGGGCCCACAGACCCCAACAAAAAACACTGGGACCAACTGCTTTCGAACAGTTCCACTCGCCCCACATCTCAAAAATTGTTGCCAGGCAGCCGGTTCCCAGTTATCTGGTGTCTGTGGTGTTCGTGGGGCTCTGTTGGCCCAGTGGTTGTCAGAGACCTTCGGCTTGTTCAACAAGCACCATGTCTGACAACCACTCTCTGACACTTGCTTCGTAAAATCTGTGGGCGTAAATGCCAAAAAAAATCAACAAGCACCATACAACCACTCTGACACTTGCTTCGTGCAATCTGTGCTCAAAAACGCCAAAAATCAAATTGGCCAACAAACTCTCAAAATTGCTTGGGGTCTGTTTGGCGCATTGCGTTGGTCAATGTTTGTGGGGCTCTGCGGGCCCAGTGGTTGTCAGAGACATGGGGCTTGTTCAACAAGCACTATGTCTGACAACCACTCTCTCTGACACTTGCTTCCTAAAATCTGTGCTCAAAAACGCCAAAAATGAAATTTGTCAACAAACTCTCAAAATTCCTTGGGGTCTGTTTGGCGCATTGCGTTGGTCAGCACCATGTCTGACAACCACTCTCTAACACCTGCTTCGCAAAAATCTGTGCTCAAAAACACCAGAAACAGACAAAATCCTGTCAAAAACGAATCAAATTTCAACAAACTCTGAGAGTTCCTTGTTAGACGCGGGCCCATCGGTTAATCACTGCGCGATCCATATAATGGCATGCCCAAAATGAGCAACCATGTTAACCAAATCCGGCAAGCAAAAGAAACGATATCCAAGAGTGTCTCAACATGCAGGCCAGATGTGTCTGTGTGCGTTACCTGGATTATCGCGAAGATATGTAAAACACCTCTTTTGAAATTCAGTGACCGTCCAACCCCGTTGGCATGCCCAAAATGAGCGACCATGTTTCCACGGCTCCGAGGAGAGCGACGATGCTGCGCTGCTGACAGCTACGTCACCACCACAAGGGTTGTAGTGCGAGCAACGCCTACAGCATTTCCGAAGGCAACATCGGACAGCTCCTTTGGAGCGACTGTAGGGCGACACAAAAAATTGTTTCAGTCCGCTGCTTTTAGCGCAACCAAGCTCTTCAGGTCCTCCACATTCAGCTGCCGCGCAGCTTTCAACAACTTCTTCTTTCGTCGGTTGGCGTCCTTGGTTTGCGCACGGTTCACCTTGATTTGCTGTCGCAAGTGGGCCCGCTGCTGCCGCAACTCTTCCAATTCGGCCTTGAGCACCTGCCACGCACAAGCAGGCCGGCTTTTGTCAGCAAGCACCAAAAAAGTGTTGTGGTTTGACGGCACAACGCGTGAAGCAGTCTGGAGTCTTGGAGTCTTCGAACTGTCGCCCCCCCAAAAAAGGGGTGAAAAAAACACATTACCCGTTTGCAAAAGTTATCAGCAGCGCACAAAGCGACAGCAGCGGCTGCAGCGTGGTCCTGTCACGCACACCGCGGGAGTGGACGGCTACACCGACCCGGCGGCGAACCCGTGGAACTGTGCGCACCTACAATTGACCCCGGGCCAAGAGCTCCTCTTCGCCTGCCGGTACTGGCTCGGCACGGTACATGTTCGGCAGACAACGTCTACGACCCCCTGCACACAGCTTCGTGCGACCAGGGCGGCTGCCCAACCAGACGGCAGGAACGGTGGACGTCTACGGCGAGGAGGATACGGCACCACGCTAGGCAATTTTCCTCCGTGGCCTCGGCCAGCTTCACTGCTGGAGGGCTACGCCATAACCCTGAGCGCCTTCGCCTGGGGAGACGCTCTCCTTCGGCTGGCTGGGGGTCGCCTGTGATGGCGCTGGTCGTCTCCGCGTCCTGCGCTGCCCCTGTGCCCTAGCAGGCCCTCAGGTTTGCAACGGCGTCTCGGCTTGACCTCGAGCCCGGAGGCTCGCATGCATGTATGGGGCCAAAGGCAGGCTCGCTGTTTAGGGTTTAGGGTTTAGGGTTTAGGGTTCAGGGTTGCCCTCGAAGCGGCGCTCGACCCAGAGGGTCGCGGGGCGGCGCGCCGAGGCAGCTGCTTTAACCCACCCCAATACCGCCCAAAAACAAATCTTTTAGGGTTTAGGGTTTTAATTTGGACCCTGGCAGGGCGAGTGATGAGGGAAGCGCTTGATCGCGCGAAGACAACACGTTGCTTGGCCGCTCACAACGCTTCAAGGAGACGCGGGCGCTTGCGACGCAGCGTGCTTGAGGCTTGTGCCGGCCGGCGAGGGGTCGACGGCTGGCTGTAGCGATTTCGCCGCGAGCAAGGACGGGGTTCAGGCCAAGGCTGCAGCGACTTCAGCTGTCCCCGTTCGAGCTCCTCCTGCAAAATTACTATGGCGGGGCCCCGCTGCGGGCGGCGGCAAGGGCTAGAGCGAGCCGCGCAGCTTCAGATGGAGTTTTATAGGGAGCCTTGTCCGGAGCTTCTTCCAGGCTTTAGAGTTCATTTAGGGCTAGATCGCCAACGGGCTTAATATCAAATGTCTAAATCTTTTGCATTTTTGCCGGGGATTGATTTCCAATCCCGAATCAAAGCCAATGGCCATTTTTGCAATGGCTGTTTTATCAAGGCCAATTGCCGTTTTATTAAGGCCGATGGCCGTTTTATCAAGAAGCGGCTTGCAAGGAGTTTTATCAAGGCTTTAGACAACGTAGGGTCTAGAGCAATGGCCATTTTATCAAGGCCAATGGCCGTTTTATCAAAGCCGATGGCCGTTTTATCAAGAAGCGGCTTTCGAGGAGTTTTATCAAGGCTTTAGAGCCAACGTAGGGTCTGGAGCCTAGGTTTTAGGGTAATAAAATATTGCTTCGCATATTTTGTGCCTGCAAGAGAAGGGAGGCCCTTGGGGCAGTTGCATAGCTGCTGGTGCTTTATCGGCAATAGCTCGGAGCTATTGCCCGGGCGCTAAGCGCGCCGTGCGCTCACGACTCCATGTCGCTCTAAGCGAGCGGTTAGTCGTCGCGAGCTTTAAGTTTAGGGTTTAGGGTTTAGGGTTTAGGGGTTTAGGGTTTAGGGTTTAGGGTTTAGGGTTTAGGGTGTCAGCATGTTGTGTTTTGTGGATCTCATTATCGGGGTGCCTATTTGGTAGCTTCACGGCACCCCTCACCACTGATCCACAAAACACCCGCGGGTAGCGTTTTTGCCCAACCCCGACCACCCACACCTAAAGCTTTTAGGGTTTAGGGTTATCTACCCCCCTACCCCCCTATCAAGGGGGGTCTAGATCTTTCAAGAATGAACCGCTATACCGATAAAAAAGCACTAAGACAACATTGCGCACGAAAGCAACTACCTAAAGTTTTGAGAGCTTAAAGTTATCTTCCCCTCTACCCAGCGTTTTCGTATCTAAAGTTCGAAAAAAATGAGAATTCAATATTACTACCGCGAATCGCTTGGGTTTTGCTATCGAAACTCCCGGACGAAAGTGTGGCGCAGCCAGTGGTGCTGAAGAGCGGCCTTTCCCCAACTACTCTTCGGCCGGGATTTTTCGAACAGAGCGCTTTCGAACACAGAGTCGGAAAAAATGAAAATTCGAGATTGCTCTATTGAAATTCCCGGGCGAAAGTGCGATGCGGCCGGCGGTGCTGAAGAGCGACCCCGTTCCCACTACTCTTCGGTTAGGATTTTCTGAACGGAGCATTTTCGGACGCAAAGTCCGAAAAAAATGGAAGCTCGAAAATTGCTACCGCAGATCGCTGGGGTTTTTCTACGGAAATCTCGACAAAAGCTTGCTGCAGCCTCCACAATCATTTTTTGGGCAAAGCCTTCGAGTCATTGTTTTTTGGGGGGAGCTTCCATCAGCTCTCTTCTTTTTTGTAGGGGGAGCTTCCATCAGCTCTTTTTTTGTTTTTTTAGAAAAACTTGGGAGAACAGCTCAGTTTTCTTGGGGGAGTTTCAATCAGCTCTTTTGTCTTGAGGGTTGTTTTGGAGGAGCTTCCATCAGCTCTGTTTTTCTTGTGCGCCCTTCCATCAGCTCTTTTTCTTGGGGGAGCTTCCATCAGCTTTTTATTGGGGGAACTTCCAGGCTCGTTTTAGGGCAGCTTCCATCGACTCTCTTTTTTTAGGGGAGCTCAAGTTTGGCCCCGAGGCCCAAGTTTTAAGTTTGGCCCAGAGTCCCAAGTTTTGCAAACTTGGAGGCCCAAGTTTAGCCCCGAGGCCCAAGTTTTGCAAACTTGGAGGCCCAAGTTTGGTGCGAGGCCCAAGTTTTGCAAACTTGGAGGCCTAAGTTTGGCCCCGAGACCCAAGTTTTGCAAACTTGGAGGGCCCAAGTTTGGCCCCGGCACCCACAAACTTGGAGGCCCAAGTGTGGCCCCGAGACCCAAGTTTTGCAAACTTGGAGGCCCAAGTTTGGCGCGAAGGCCCAAGTTTTGCAAACTTGGAGGCCCAAGTTTGCGTTTTTAACCTTCCACGTCTTGTCGGCGCCAGTGCGCAGTGGCCACGCCAGTTTTCTTGAGGTTGAAGGTTGGCGCCTTGCCCCCTCGCACTTCTTTGCGCTGGACCCGCAAGGTGAGGATGGACAGAGACTTGCATTCTTCTTCGGTCAGCTGAAGTATTTGCGTGGGCCAATCTCCTCGGCTGGAAGCGAACATGTCAGCCCAGGAGTGCTCTCCTTCTCGGCCGTATCGCCCAGACAGGGTGGAGGGCGCGCGGCTTGAACTCGGAGTTACGTAGGGCCGCCGCAACTTGACAGAGGCAGAGTCCGGCGGCAACTCAGCGCAGAGCTCATCCGGCGCCAAGTCACACCCGTCAGCGCAGGCGCGCTCCACATCCTTCGCCAAGAGCGTGCAGGTGGGGGTCAGCTTGCCATCCGGCCGACGCCGGAAACATTTTGGACAAAAAGTCCAAGAGCAGTGCTGGGCCCACAGCCGGTCCAACGAGGCCACAGGCGGCGCAGCGGCCGCAGGCTTCTTCGCGGCTGGCCGTTTGAGCGGGGGTGCGGCTTCCTTGTCCGGTTGGCTGGGGAACCCCGGCCAATCCCCGGCAAGGTTGGGATCTGCGTTTGCGGGTCTGCGGTGGGAACGCGAAAGCACTGGGTGTGGCAAACAGCCCAAGCTTCCATTGCAGTTCGGGCGTCGGTTTCTCGCCGCCGCTTCTGCGTTGCCAGCTGCCGACTGATGGTCTGCTGGGGAATGCCTGTGGCTTGGCTGATTTGCTGCTGGGTTTGCCCCGTTGTGGAGAAGGCCGCCAGATTGACCTTTTTGCTCCGGCTTAGCCCGTTGTTGTGAGCAATTTTCTGGCTGTGGCCGGCCCAGTACAGCCTGGCTGTCCTGGCCGACACTGCCCGAGCTGGGCGCAGAACATTGTTTGCCGTGGAGACGGCGGCGGGGCAAGCTGGCAACCTGCTCGAAATCGACATGCGCGGGCCGAGGCGGCCCCGGCGCCAAGACGTTGTAATGCTCAGAGCCCGGCGTAGTCTCGTCCAGCAAAAGGTAGATGGGCTGGGCAGGCTCAAGCCTGGAGAATTTAGAAGGGACAAAGCACGAAGGCGGCTGGCTGGGGTTTGCTCTACGCCAAACAATCAAAGGCTGCTGCAGCGTTTCTTTGAGAGCCACACAGGAGATCTCGTCCGCGTAGGCGCCGTCCTTGATCATGCGGTTGGCCCACACTTCTGCCGACGCCTCACTTTCGTCTCGGGCGAAGTTGCTCCATTCGGCCGTTGCCAGCGCGCAGCTTGCCAGGCGCAAGTCCAAGTGCCTGTCTTCTCCCCAAGTCGATTGGCGGGCGGTGGCGCGGTAGAGACAATTGCCGTCTCCGTCAACGCGCTGTTGCCAGAGGTGAGGCCTGATCGCTGCTGTGGTTGTTCAGCAGCTCCTCCGCGCAGTTGAAGTCGGCCGCCTGGCGCAGGTCCACCCTGAAGTCTGGCAGAGCTGCGGCGAAGGCTTCCGGTTCCGGGGCGGGTGGAGCAGAAGCTGCCGGCGGGCCGCCAACAAAATCCACACAGCCCGCCAGATTTGCAAACACGATTGCGCCCCTGGCGGGGCGCCAGGGCAGTGGTGTCGCGTACTTCTTCACATCCGTCAGCGCCCAAGCCCACACCTGCTTGTAATTTTCAAGCAGGGCCGGGTCGGAGATGCAGTGCTTGGGCAAATTGTCCTGGTTGAGGAAGAAGTTGCGCAACGCCGCGGGGCTGGCGCCGGCAGGTGCCCAGGCGCCGTCGGCCGTCCGCTGGCCCACTTGGACGCAATCCGAGATGACGAACTCGCCGACCAGGGTGTTGGCGGAGGATTGGGCAATGGCAACCCGCCCGCGCTTCTTCGTGGCAGTGCTGCGGATCTCCCAGCACTTGCCGTGGGTGAGGATCTTGTCGCACCATTTCTCCTTGATGAAAAGCGCTGTGTTTGGCAAGTCTGAAGCGGCGGCTGGAGCCCATGTGGGGCAAGGCGCGCCGATCTCAGCACGGCCCTCTGCCAAACTGTTGGGCTGGAGTTGTAGCTGACACACTTCCGCGCGGTGCTCGGCCGGAAGCGCTCCCAAAGCTCTTTCTTTCTGGATTGGGTTGAGCTTGTTGAAGAGTTGCCGGAGCCGAGCTCGGCCCCCGGCCGTGGAGCACACGGCGGGCAGCGCGGCAGGGTCGCACCAAGAGCATTTTTCGCGCATAGCCTGCGCTGGACGCCCAGAGTGTCCGAATGTGCAGATTTGCGTTCCGCTGCCTTTGCAAAGTCGAGGCATGGCCAGAGCTGGGCTGCAATTGCTGCTCGGTCGGCTGAATCTGTAAAGGCTGCGGCGGTCGCCGGATATCAAGGCACGGCTACCTTGCAGCAGCCCCCCTCCGCAAGTACTTCAAACACGCCTCCCCGCCCTGACCCCCCGGCTCTTTTGCTTTTATCGAGACGGCTCTTGGCTTACAGTGCCTATTGCCTACTGCGAGACAGTGTCTAAAGTTGGATAAGTCTTGGGTCGCATGTAGGCGTAATCGGAGCCACTCTTCCGCTACTCTTCCTCCAGCAACGTGCTCATAAAGGTCTCTTTCTTGCCCGGTGTAGGGCGCTGCGCTCCCTGATGCCGGGCTTTCAAGGCTTCGATCACAGTGTTCTCCGTCACGCCGGGCGAGGCATGCGCAAGCCATGCTCGCGCGGTCTTGTCCGCGCAATGGGCCGCGTAGAACACGCCTCCCGCAGACAGGGTAGCAACCAGCGCCCGGAGGTTGGAGTTGGTGCCAGACGAGAGAAACTCATACAGCTTCTTGGCCGACGCCGCCAACTCATCTGCTGTTGGGGCCGCGGCAGCTGCGCCCTGGAGCTTCCGGCGCTTGAGGCCTCCGAACGTGTCCTCTTTGGATTGGATAGCAGCGCGGCCGGCGTTCAGAGCCTGGCGCGAACATGGTCGAAACACACGAGGCAAACGTAAAAGCGATCCGGTTTCGCACCCCTTTGCCTTGAGGTGCGGCAGGAGGTCGCCCGCTTCCTCGTCCACTTTCTTCACCACAGAGTCCTTCAGCAACTTCCGCAGAAAGTCCCGGCTCTGGAATTCTTCGATGCTGTTGAGCAGCACCTCCGCAAGCCGCGACAGCCCGACTCCAACCCGGTACGGGGCGTCCTTGCAGTTCTCGGGCGTAGCCGCAAGCTCGGAGTAGAACGCTGCGAACTTGTCCCCTTTGCAAGCCATAGCCCACAACGCAGACAGCTCTATTTCTTCCAGCGCAGATGCTCCCGAGGGGTCCAACGCTTTGGAGGCAATCATGTCGATGGTCTTAAGCTGAGTCCGTTTGCCTTTTGCCTCGCCTTGGCGAGCGTCCTGGCCAAAACATCCGAGCTGCTGGCCATGAGTCAAGAGTTTCTATCAAAGCGGGCAAGCTTGATTTCTAGAGCCAAATGCTTTTCGGCTGCAACGAACAACGGCTTTCCAATTCCCAAACTGTGGTCTTTTGCAAGATATGCCGGAAGCAAGTGAGGCTAGCCCTTGCAAACTCGCTCGCCGCCCTTGACCTGACAACCCTTGTCTGCCTTTTTTGCCGCAAAGCTTCACCTTAAATAAAGTCGTCTTCAGTTTGAACGAGGCACGAACCTGCCCACGAGCACCTCCCCCGGCCGCTGTTCATGCCGTTGAAAGATGTCCGGCAGCTGCGCCTCGCCCGGCCACTGTTCATGCCGTTGAAAGTGCCAATGTCCGGCGTTCCTGAGGGGCGCGTGAAATCAAGTGTCCGTCCCTGAATCAACCCAAACTCTTTGTGACTGCCGTGACAGCTTTTGTCCGGGGCCCGACCCTGTTCATTGTCTGCGCTTGCTGCTGCCAAGCAGCGCCTACTTACTTAAGCGACGGCCCGTGGAGCACCGCCCGCGCCCCCACGTCGAGTAGTAGTTTCGACGTGGGGCCGGGCGGCTTCATTCGCAGCCGCAGCGCGCAAGAAGCCGCTCGAGAGCGGGCGGCCCCCAGAGGGGACCGACGCGGCGTTACCACCACTATTAAAGGTTTTGCGAAAACGATGTTCGTTTTGCTGCGTCGGGATTGGCCAAATCTGCCGGCGGCGGCTCGGCCCAGCTGTTTTCGCGCTACTAAACGCAACAGTAGCGGGGCCCCCCGCTACCCGTCGGTAGCGGGGCGTAGCGGGGCGTCGCGGGGGGGGGCCCCGCTACGGCCGTAGTGGGGCAGTAGTGGCGGGACGGTAGCGGGGCCTGTAGCGGGGCCGCCCCGCTACGGTAGCGGGGGCCCCCCGCTACGCCCCGCTACGCCGGCCTGTAGCGGGCCCCCCCCGCTGCAGTAGCGGGGCCGCCCGCTACCTTTCTGAGTCCATGATGGCCGTCAGCGCGCAGATCCTAATCAATGACTGCTGGCGGGCGCGTCCACATTGGGCGTCAGCAGCGAAGATGTGTCCAAATCGCAGCCTGCTGGCCAACCAGGGCCGCCAATCAGCAAAGCCCAACCTGAGCCCCGCACGCAGTGATTTGGAGAAATTTTTGTTTTTGCCTGCTGGCGCCTGGGCCCGCCAGCAGTTACTGATTTGAGCCTTCCTGCGCTCACTGGGCCTGCCAGAAGGCACAGGTTTGCATATGAACATTTTGCTTGCCTGCCGCCAGGCCGGCCAGCAAGCTTGATTTGGAAAGATCTTTGCCCTTGCTTGCTTGCTGGCGCCACTGATTTGAACCCTCCTGTGCTCACTGGCGCCCGGGCCTGCCAGCAGGCACAGGTTCGCATATGAAAATTTTGCTTGTTTGCCGCCAGGCCGGCCCAGCGAGCTTGATTTGGAAAGATCTTTGCCCTTGCTTGCTTGCTGGCGCCTGGGCCCGCCAGCAGTTACTGATTTGAGCCTTCCTGCGCCCACTGGCGTCCGGGCCCGCCAGCAGGCGCAGGTTTGCATATGAAAATTGTGCTTGCCGGCCGCCAGGCCGGCCAGCGAGCTTGATTTAGAAAGATCTTTGCCGTTGCTTGCTTGCTGGCGCCTGGGCCCGCCAGCAGTTACTGATTTGAGCATACCTGCGCTCACTGGCGCCCGGGCCTGCCAGCAGGCACCGGTTTGCGTATGAAAATTTTGCTTGCCTGCCGCCAGGCCGGCCCACGAGCTTGATTTGGAAAGATCTTTGCCCTTGCTTGCTTGCTGGCGCCTGGGCCCGCCAGCAGTTACTAATTTGAGCCTTCCTGCGCCCGCTGGCGCCCGGGCCCGCCAGCAGGCGCAGGTTTGCATATGAAAATTTTGCTTGCCGGCCGCCAGGCCGGCCAGCGAGCTTGATTTGGAAAGATCTTTGCCGTTGCTTGCTTGCTGGCGCCTGGGCCCGCCAGCCGTCACTGATTTGGGCGCCTTTGCTCGGCCTGGCGGCCGCCAAGCAAAGGCAGCAAAGACATGTTCAAATCACTGTCTGCTGGCCGGTCCGCGCCGCAGTGCAGAGGCCAAACCCGTGCCTGCTGGCGGGCCCGGGCGCCAGTGAGCGCAAAGGCGCCCAAATCAGTGACCAGGCGTCAGCAAGCAAAGGCAAAGATCCACTGCTTGCGGGCCTGGCGGCCGGCCAGCAAAGGCAGCAGGACATGTCCAAATCACTGCCTGCTGGCCGGTCCGCGTCGCCAGTGCAGAGGCCGAGCCCGTGCCTTCTGGCGGGCCCGGGCGCCAGTGAGCGCAAAGGCGCCCAAATCAGTGACTGCTGGTTGGCTCAAGCGTCAGCAGGCAAAAGCAAAGATCTTTCCAAATCACTGCTTGCGGGCCGGCCTGGCGGCCGGCAAGCAAAGGCAGCAGGACATGTCCAAATCACTGCCAGCTGGCCGGTCCGCGCCGCCAGTGCAGAGGCCAAACCCGTGCCTGCTGGGGGCCCGGGCGCCAGTGAGCGCAAAGGCGCCCAAATCAGTGACTGCTGGTGGGCTCAGGCGAAATCACTGCTTGCAGGCCGGCCTGGCGGCCGGCAAGCAAAGGCAGCAGGACATATCGAAATCACTGCCTGCTGGCCGGTCCGCGTCGCCAGTGCAGAGGCCGAACCCGTGCCTTCTGGCGGGCCCGGGCGCCAGTGAGCGCAAAGGCGCCCAAATCAGTGACTGCTGCCGGGCTCAGGCGTCAGCAAGCAAAGCCAAAGATCTTTGCTTGCAGGCCGGCGCGGCGGCCGGCAAGCAAAGGCAGCAGGGCATGTCCAAATCACTGTCTGCTGGCCGGTCCGCTGCAGAGGCCGAACCGGGCCCGGGCGCCAGAAGCGCAACGGCGCTCAAAGGCAAAAATCTCGTCAAATCGCTGCCTACTGGCCGGCCTGGCGGCCGGCAAGCGACATGTGCTGGTCCGGCCTGCCAGCGCAGAGGCCAAACCCGTGGGCGCCAGTGAGCGCAAAGACCGCAAACAGTGACTGCTGCGCCCCACGCCAGCAAAGATCTCCTAAATCACGGCTTGCGGGCCCGCAGTGAGCAAAGGCGAGAAAATCAGGACTGCCTGCGGGCCGGCCCGCGCCGCAAGTGCAAAGGCCAAATCCTCGCCGGCTGGCGGGCCCGGCGTCAGTGAGCGCAAAGGCGCTCCCAAATCAGCGACGGTCAGCGCGCCAGCAAGGGAAGGGCCGACGATTTCGATCGGCCGACGATTTTGAGTCAGCTGGCCGTTCTTATTAAATCTTACGCAAAAACGAAACATGTTAGCTCAAATGCAAAAAAAGTTTGCTACTTGGAGCTTGATTGAAAGACCGATTTATCGCAGCGAGTGCTAAAAAACCAAAAAAACCTCGAGTTTTTTAGAGTTGGCAGCCGGAAACCATGAAAAAACCTGCTAAAACCTCAGAAGCGAAGCAAAAAGCCTCGAGTTTTTTTGTGTTTTCCAGAAGAAAAATGCAACACTCCCCACAAACGAGGATCGGGGGCCGAAAAAAAACGTAAAAAACACCTTGAGTTTTTGAAGGTCAGCGCAGCCAAAGTGCCGAGAGGGTTCACTTTGCAACTTGAAAAAGCAAAAAAACCTTGAATTTTCCACGGCTCACCGCAGATCGATTAAAAAATGCGTTTCTTAATAAACAGTTAATAGGAAACCGACGAGTTCGAGTCGGTTGTTTTGTAAAAAGGTGACTACAAAAGCCCGGACGACCGCAGATCGACCAAAAAATGCGTTTCTTAATAGACAGTTTAATAGGAAACCGACGAGTTCAAGTCTGCTGCCCAATTTTTTAAAAGCCGCAGATTGACCAAAAAGTGCGTTTCTTAATAGACAGTTTAATAGGAAATCGACGAGATCAGGTCGGCTGCCCAATTTTGCAAAAATGTGACTACAAAAGCCCGGACGACCGCAGATTGATCCAAAAATGCGTTTCTTAATAGACAGTTTGAGAGGAAATCGACGAGTTCGGGTCGGCTACATAAAATTGGAAAAAGCGAATGCAAAAGTCAGGCAAGAAGAGCTAAGAAGCTGCAGGAGAACAAAAAAAGTAAGGCCGAGCGAAAGACGATGAAACAAGAGGCGCTGAAAGGCAGCAAGGCGGGTCCGCAATAAAGCCGCTGTGCGGATGCAGGACGTATGATGTCGCAAGCCATAGTCGCGTTTTCGGGTTTGGGCAGGGGCCTTCGCTCGCCAGGATTATCGCGCCCGAAAGAAACTCCGCGCCCAGCACAAGACACAGGCACGCCCGACACACAGAAACAGACCCGATCCGTCGTCTTGCGGGGCGTACGAAGAGGCGGAGGCTGCGCTGAAGGCCAAGCACGGGCGCCCGCCTACAGCGGTGGAGCTGCAGGCAGCGCTGTCGCCGCAGGCGGGCAAGTGTTTGACAGGTTCTGTGACCGCACTCAACTGTCAGGAGCGTCCTGTCGCTCGCCGAGCGAACAACTCTGAGGCAAGGCGCGCGAGGGTTGACCCAAACGTAAAGTCGCTTGTTAAAGCCTGCGCAGGACGACGAGGAGTTCGCGGCAGCGCTGGCCCGAGCCAAATTTCTCAGTCAGCAGGAGCAGGAAGACGACAGGCGGGTGGCTTGAGAACTGTTGGCGCATAGTTGTAGTTGACTGGTGTGCCAGGGATCCAGATGCAGGGCCAAGTCGGCCCGCAAAGGACTGACCTTTTGATCAGGACGTTGTTAAAAAAGCTAGTGTGAGGGCCGGGGGGGGGGTCAAGGTCACAAAACCTTACCGCGTCAACGCTTGCTGCCTTGGCGGGCCCCTCTCAGAATCTCTTTAACGGGGCTTTGTCGAACAGCAGTGAGAGGGTGGGGAACAGCGCAAGGGCCTTCGACTGTAGAAGGTGGGGAGGGTCAGGGCCTTCCCCCACGCCTTGCGCCAAGCCCCTCAAGCCCTGAGCGTCTCAGCGCAAGCTTCAGGAAAGCCAGCGGGAAAAGCGTGTGTTGGGGTGGCCGCAGAGCGACCAAAAAATAAATTTCCTGATGCACAATTTACTGGGAAATCGACAAGCTCGAATTGGCTGCCCAAAAATGTGACTGCAAAAGTCCGGATGACCGCAGATCGATCAGAAAATGCGCTTCTTAATTGACAGTTTAATAGGAGCTCGACGAGTTCAAGTCGGCTGCCCACAATTGCAAAACGTGACTGCAAAAGTCCGGATGACCGCAGATCGGACCAAAAAATGCTTTCTCAACACACTATTAGGAAATCAACGAGCTCGACTTGGCTGCCCAAAATCCGGATGACCGCAGATCGATCAGAAAATGTGCTGCTTAATTCACAGTTTAATAGGAGCTCGACGAGTTCAAGTCGGCTGCCCACAATTGCAACGTGACTGCAAAAGTCCGGATGACCGCAGATCGGGCCAAAAAATGCTTTCTCAACACACAGGTTATTAGGAAATCAACGCGCTCGACTTGGCTGCCCAAAATCCGGATGACCGCAGATCGAGCAAACAAATGCGTTTCTGCATAAACAGTGTAATAGGAACTGTCGA
The DNA here is from genome assembly GCA_963377175.1 of Effrenium voratum. NCBI lineage: Eukaryota > Dinophyceae > Suessiales > Symbiodiniaceae > Effrenium > Effrenium voratum. The sequence continues at coordinate 16,412 of CAUJNA010002289.1, read as the reverse complement.
CTGCCCAAAATAAGAAAATGCGAATGCAAAAGTCCGGATGACCGCAAATCGACAAAAAATGCATTTCTTAATAGACAGTTAATAGGAAACCGACGAGTTCGAGTCGGTTGCCCAAAATTGTAAAAAGGTGATTGCAAAAGTCCGGATGACCGCAGATCGACCAAAAAATGCGTTTCTTAATAAACAGTTTAATAGGAAATCGACGAGTTCAGGTCGGCTGCCCAATTTTTCACAAATGTGACTACAAAAGCCCGGACGACCGCAGATCGACCAAAAAATGCGTTTCTTAATAGACAGTTTAATAGGAAATCGACGAGTTCGGGTCGGCTGCAAACAATTGGAAAATGCGAGCGCAAATGTCCGGATGACCGCAGATCGACTAAAAAGTGCGTTTCTTAATAGACAGGTTACTCGGAAATCAACCATTTCGATCGGCCGACGATTTTGAATCAGCTGGCCATTCTTTTTTAAATCTTACGTACGAACGAAACATTTTAGATCAAATGCAAGAAGTTTGCCACTTGCAGCTTGAAAAAAGACCGATTTATCGCAGCGAGCGCTAAAAAACCAAAAAACCTCGAGTTTTTTAGAGTTGGCAGCCGGAAACCATGAAAAAACCTGCTAAAACCTCAGAAGCAAAGCAAAAAGCCTTGAGTTTTTTAGGTTTTCCAGAAGAAAAATGCAACACTCCCCACAACCGAGGATCGAGGGCCGAAAAAAAACGCAAAAAACCTCGAGTTTTTGAAGGTCAGCGCAGCCAAAGTGCCGAGAGGGTTCACTTTGCAACTTGAAAAAGCAAAAAAACCTTGAGTTTTTCACGGTTCGAACCCGGAAATGACGACAGGGCCAGCAAATTTTGAACAGCAAAAAATCAGCAAAAAACCTCGAGTTTTTGAGCCTTGGAGCTCCGAAATGATGGCAGGGCCAGCAAAAACCAGACAGAACATAAATCGGGTAAAATTGTATAGGGTTTAAATTAATATAGAAACTAATTGTTTAGGGTTTAGGGTTTAGGGTTTAGGGTCAATCCGATTTCAGGAAACGAGCAACACTTGGAACGTTGGACCCACGGCTGTTGGCTGGAAAACACCACCCGCCCAAGCTCCCAAAGTATTCGGGGCCAAAAAACACATCTGGCTACAAACAAATTCCCAAAAAGTGAGTGCAAAAGTTCGGATGACAGCTGCCCAAAATTGCAAAAAGGGAGTGCAAAAGTTCGGATGACCGCAGATCGAGCAAAAATGCGTTTCTTAATAGACAGGTTAATAGGAAACCGACGAGTTCGGGTCGGCTGCCCAAAATTACAAAAGTCCGGATGACCACAGATCGACAAAAAATGCGTTTCTTAATAAACAGTTTAAGAGGAAATCGACGAGTTTGAGTTGGCTGCCCAAAATTGCAAAAAAGTGATTGCAAAAGTCCGGGTGACCGCAGATCGACCAAAAAATGCGTTTCTTAATAAACAGGTTAATAGGAAACCGACGAGTTCGGGTCGGCTGCCCAAAACTACAAAAGTCCGGATGACCACAGATCGACCAAAAAATGCGTTTCTTAATAAACAGTTTTTGAGGAAATCGACGAGTTTGAGTTGGCTGCCCAAAATTGAAAAAAAGTGATTGCAAAAGTCCGGGTGACCGCAGATCGACCAAAAAATGCGTTTCTTAATAGACAGTTTAATAGGAAATCGACGAGTTCGGGTCGGCTGCCTAAAATTGCAAAAGCGAGTGCAAAAGTCCGGATGACCGCAGATCGACCAAAAAATGCGTTTCTTAATAGACAGTTTAATAGGAAGTCGACGAGTTCGAGTCAGCTGCCCAAATTCCAAGAAAGTGAGTGCAGAAGTCTGGATGACCGCAGATCGACCAAAAAATGCGATTCTTAATAGACAGGTTAATAGGAAATCAACGAGTTCGGGCTGGCTGCAGAAAATTGCAAAATGCGAGGGCCAAAGTCCGGATGACCGCAGATCGGCAAAAAATGCGTTTCTTAATAGACAGGTTAACAGGAAACCGACGATTTCGATCGGAGTTTGCTGGCCGCACTGTATGAAAGTTTGCGTAAAAACAAAACATTTTAGCTTAAGTGTAAAAAGTCTGCGATTTAGAGCTTGAAACAAAGACCGATTTGTCGCAGCGAGCGCTGAAAAACAAAAAGCCTCGAGTTTTTTAGAGTTGGCAGCCGGAAACCATGAAAAAACCTGCTAAAACCTCAGAAGCAAAGCAAAAAACCTCGAGTTTTTTAGGTTTTCCAGAAGAAAAATGCAACACTCCCCACAAACGAGGATCGAGGGCCGAAAAAAAACGCAAAAAACCTCGAGTTTTTGAAGGTCAGCGCAGCCAAAGTGCCGAGAGGGTTCACTTTGCAAATTGGAAAAGCAAAAAAACCTTGAGTTTTCCACGGTTCGAACCCGGAAATGACGACAGGGCCAGCAAATTTTGAACAGCAAAAAACAGCAAAACACCTCGAGTTTTTGAGCCTTGGAGCTCCGAAATGATGGCAGGGCCAGCAAAAACAAGACAGAACACAAATCGGGTAAAATTGTATAGGGTTTAAATTAATATAGAAACTAATTGTTTAGGGTTTAGGGTTTAGGGTTTAGGGTTTAGGGTTTAGGGTTTAGGGTCAACCAAATTCCAGGATAGCAAATCACAAGGAGCGCTTCATCCACAGTTGCTGGTTGAAAACACCACCCACCCAAGCTCCCATTTCATTGGGCAGCCAAATCTTTCGCGACAAATTTAAGATCGTCGCGGAGAAAGAGGCGCGTTTCTCAATCGCGAACCATCGGCTGCGGGATCTCGGATTTGCGTGAGAAAAGCTTCGAAAGCAAAGTTTTTTGAAAAGAAAGTTTGATAGCAGAAGTTCAACGAAAAAAGTTGAGCCCGCGCGTGAGCGCTCAGTGAGAAGTTCTTGAGAAGCGTGTCAGAAGCAATCCCAATGGCTCGGCAACGCTTCGAGCTCACATCTAGCGCGCTCTGGAGCAAATCCCCTTGGCTCGGCAACGGTTTAGGGTTTACGGCCTAAGAAAATGCGCGCCGCGCCACGACGAGAGCGATTTAACCGCGCGAAACTCCGCAGAGGGTCGCGCGCGAATTGAAAATTGCAAAAAACCACGAGTTTTCGAGGTCGACCAGCCCAAGAGTCGCGCGGGCGATTTGAAAATCAGAAAAACCACAAGTTTTCGAAGGTCGACCAGCCCAAAGTCCGCAGAGGGTCGCGCGGGCGATTTGAAAATCGCAAAAAACCACGAGTTTTCGAAGGTCGACCAGCCCAAAGTCCGCAGAGGGTCGCGCGGGCGATTTGAAAATCGCAAAAAACCACGAGTTTTCGAAGGTCGACCAGCCCAAAGTCCGCAGAGGGTCGCGCGGGCGATTTGAAAATCGCAAAAACCACGAGTTTTCGAAGGTCGACCAGCCCAAAGTCCGCAGAAGGTCGCGCGGGCGATTTGAAAATCGCAAAAAACCACGAGTTTTCGAAGGTCGACCAGCCCAAAGTCCGCAGAGGGTTGCGCGGGCGTTTTGAAAATCGCAAAAAACCACGAGTTTTTGAAGGTCGGCGGCCCGAAACCACGACAGGGCCACGAAAAACCGCTCGCCAAGTAGAGGCTCCAAAATGATGGCCCTGCCAGCAAACGAGGGTCAGAAAAAAGTTTAGGGTTTATTGGCTGACAGGGCCAACGTTTTGGAGCGCCGAAAAAGCTCAGTTCACTAGCCGCAATTTCCTTTAGGGTTTAAATTAATATAGATAAACAAGTTTAGGGTTTAGGGTTTAGGGTTTAGGGTTTAGGGTTTAGGGTTTAGGGTTCAAAGACTTCAAGACGTGGATTTTTCAAAGCGAAAATCATCTAAAGCTTCGATCTCAATCCCACCCACCCAGAACCCATTATCAAGGGCCAGCCTCAACAAGTTGCCGGCGCAACTTAGAAAACCGAATTTGGGGGGCGCGCGGCGGAAGCCACGCGGCAAGAACAGCCGCGTGTGGCGACTAGCAAAAGCTTGCGAGCAGCTGCAGCCGTGCGCGCGGGGGCGGCCAGCAAGCAGCGAGCGGGGAGGAACAAGCAAGCGACCCGTCGCGAAGTTCCTCGCCAAGGAAAAGCAAAGGCAAAAAGTTGGGCCGACATCAAGCTCGCTTTGCACGCGCTTTGGCTCAGCAAGACTCTCGCTTCAAGACTCTCGCTTCAAGAAAACGAGCGCCGTGCTGCAGAGAGTGCCGTCTCGACTGCGCAAAGCCGCGCAGAAAGACCGAGTGATTTCAAAGTTGAAGAAAATCCGCGTGCCGCCGGACTATGTCGTCGGCCGCAGCCGCGTGTCTCAACTTAGAGGAAAAAGTTTCAAAAGTAGACTTTAGTAGTGTGAACTGTAATAGGGAAAGTTGAGCCGCGCAATGGCTGAGCGAGAAGCCACTTCAGAAGCCCCGCGATTTCGAGCGGCTGGAAGCAGAAACCCATGGCAAAGCCACGAAAAAACTCCCGGCAGCTCCGAAACCACGACGCGGCCACGCAAAACAAGGCGCGCGCCAGGGAGGAACCGAGCCCGGGACCACCCGCTTCAGAGACGGACGCAAGACCACTAGGCCACCAGCCCCGCGGCGGGGCCCCGGCGCGCCCGCGGCTCAACTGCGTCCGCAGGGCCCGGCCGGAAAAGCGCGCAAATTAAGCGCGTGGCAAATTTTGCGATTTTAGCCCCGATCTTGGATTTGAGTGGCGAGGCAAATTTAGCAGCCTGCGGGAAGCGCGCAGAGCCGAAAACGAAGCCTCGGGAAGAGCACACACATTATGGACCAACTCTTAAATATACACTTAGAAGTTAGAATTGTGTTTAGGGTTTAGGGTCAATCCGATTTCAGGAAACGAGCAACACTTGGAACGTTGAACCCACCGCTGTTGGCTGCAAAACACCACCCGCCCAAGCTCCCAAAGTATTCGGGGCCCAAAAACACATTTGGTTAAAAGAATCCGGGCGCCCGCAAGTCGAAAGCGCCACAAGCCTGCCATCGACATGCGATTGCAAAAGCGTGGGTGGCCGCGAGCGGCCAAAAAATGAGACTCTTGACACGCAATTTAATAGGAAATCGACAAGCTCGAATCAGCTGCCCAAAACTGTGACGTGCTGTCAGCACAAGGACCCTCTTATGATCGTATCAAGAGCGAGGACGGAGCAGGAAGCTAACTCTTCCTGCTCACCTTGTCAGGAGTCAGGGCAGCTAGACGCAGCCAGGTCGCTAAGCGCGCCGTGCGCTCGCGATGCTACGACGCTCTAAACGAGCGGGACATCATCGCGAGCTCTAGTTTAGGGTTTAGGGTTTAGGGTTATCAAATGGATTGAGGAAGTTTTGCGTTAGCTTTCCCACCCACCCAGATTGGTTACCCACAACATAGGAAAATTCGTTTGTTTCTCCAAATTTCAAGACGGGCGTCGCGAGTGACAAAATTCCCCAACCCTGGAAGTCATCGCAAGCCCGGCTGCTTATTTTATCTTGCTCCACAAAAGGAAATTGAAACATAGCCCAGACCCGGGAAATCGGCGATTGGAGCTCTTTGAAACACACCAAGGCCAAATTTTAGATTTGGAGCGGGCTGTTGCGTGGAGCTCTTCGAAAAGCAACAAATGGCCAGATCTCTAAATTGCGCCATATAAAGAAGTCATCAGCGGCTGGCCAATGGCCATTTTTACATTGCGCCATATGAACAGTTTATCAGCGGCTAGCCAAGCCCGGAAAGGAGGCAACTCACCAGATCTCTACATTTCAAACTTGAATTGCAATTTTCAGTTTACCAGCTCCTGCCCAAATTTTTACATTGCGCCGTGTGAGCAGTTTATCAGCGGCTGGCAAGGCCTCAAGCTAGAGAGGAGCTACATGGCCAGATCTTTACATTTTAAGCTTAGCTGGCCATTTTTGCATTGCGCCGCACGAGCAGCCTATCAGCGCTTCGCCAGAAAGGAACCAACTGACCAGACTTCTACATTTCAAGCTTGAATGGTCATTTTTGTATTCCGCCATATGAAGAGTTTATCAACGGCTAGAAAGGGCCAGATCTGTACATTTTGAACTTGGATGGCTATTTTTAGCAGTTTATCAGCGGCTGGCAAAGCCTCAAGCTAGAGAGGAGCTACATGGCCAGATCTTTACATTTTAAGCTTAGCTGGCCATTTTTGCATTGCGCCGCACGAGCAGCTTATCAGCGCTTCGCCAGAAAGGAGCCAACTGACCAGACTTCTACATTTCAAGCTTGAATGGTCATTTTTGTATTCCGCCATATGAAGAGTTTATCAACGGCTAGAAAGGGCCAGATCTTTACATTTTGAACTTGGATGGCTATTTTTGCCATATGAAGAGTTTATCTGGCCAAGCCCAGCAAGGAAAGCTGAGATTGGCTACGTGGAGAGCTCCAGGCAGCTCCCAGAGGCCAGGGGTCAGGGGTTGCCAGCCAGGGATACGAGTGTCTTGACAAAAATGGAAGGTCGACTGTCCGCAGAGGGTCGCGCGGGCGATTTGAAAATCGCAAAAAACCACGAGTTTTCGAAGGTCGACCAGCCCAAACTCCGCAGAGGGTCGCGCGGGCGAATTGAAAATCGCAAAAAATCACAAGTTTTCGAGGGTCGACCAGCCCAAACTCCGCAGAGGGTCGCGCGGGCGATTTGAAAATCGCAAAAAACCACAAGTTTTCGAAGGTTGACCAGCCCAAAGTCCGCAGAGGGTCGCGCGGGCGATGTGAAAATCGCAAAAAAAACCACGAGTTTTTGAAGGTTGACCAGCCCAAAGTCCGCAGAGGGTCGCGCGGGCGATTTGAAAATCGCACAAAACCACGGGTTTTCGAAGGTCGGCGGCCCAAAACCATGACAGGGCCACGAAAAACAGCTCGCCAAGTAGAGGCTCCAAAATGACGGCCCTGCCAGCAAACGAGGATCGGAAAAAAGTTTAGGGTTTATGTGCTGACAGGGCCAACGTTTGGGAGGGCCGAAAAAGCTCAGTTCACTAAACGCATTTTCCTTTAGGGTTTAAATTAATATAGATAAAGAAGTTTAGAGTTTAGGGTTTAGGGTTTAGGGTTTAGGGTCAATCCAAATTCAAGGATAGCGAATCACACGGAACGATTTACCAACGGCTGTTGGCTGAAAAACACCACCCACCCAAGCTCCCATTTCATTGGGCAGCCAAATCTTTCTCGACGAATGTGAGACTTGCCTCAAAAGCCCGCCTGTCCCACGGATCTTGGCTTCGGGCGGAAGAAGCTTGCGCGCGCAGAATTTGAAAAGAAAGTTCAACCGGAAAAGTCCAAGGAAGAAAGCAGTTTAATAGGGAATCAAGTTCGAGTTAGCTTCCCAACGTTGCAAATCGTAACAAAAGTCCGGACGACCAGATCGAGCAAAAAGTGCGTTTCTCAATAGACTGTTTAATAGGAAGTCGACGATTTCAAATCGCGGCGACAAAAGTTCGGATGGATGACAGACAGTCTAATAAGAAATCGACGATTTCGAGTCGGCTCCTGGAAGTTGCAAATTGTTGAGCCGTGCGCGAGCGCTGAATGAGAAGCGCTTCAGCAGCAATTCCAATGCCTCGGCCACGATTTCGAGCTCGCGCCCAGAACGCTCTGGAGCAAATCCCACTGGCTCGGCAACGGTTTAGGGTTTGCAGCTTCAAGAACATGAGCGCCGCGCCACAGCGGACCACTCGAAACTCCGCAGAGGGTCGCGCGAGCGATTTGAAAATCGCAAAAAACCACGAGTTTTCGAGGGCCGACAGCCCCAAGTCCGCAGAGAGTCGCGCGGGCGATGTGAAAATCGAAAAAAACCACGAGTTTTTGAAGGTCGACCAGCCCAAAGTCCGCAGAGGGTCGCGCGGGCGAATTGAAAATTGTAAAAAACCACGAGTTTTTGAAGGTCGGCGGCCCAAAACCGCGACAGGGCCACGAAAAACAGCTCGCCAAGTAGAGGCTCCAAAATGACGGCCCTGCCAGCAAACGAGGGTCGGGAAAAAAGTTTAGGGTTTATGCGCTGACAGGGCCAACGTTTTGGACGGCTGAAAAAGCGCTGGACACTACTTTCCTTTAGGGTTTGAATTAATATAGCTAAACAAGTTTAATATAGCTAAACAAGTTTAGGGTCAATCCAAATCCCAGGATAGCAAATCACAAGGAGCGCTTCATCCACAGTTTCTAGTTGAAAAACACCACCCACCCAAGCTCCCATTTCATTGGGCAGCCAAATTTTGGCGACAAGTTGGAGCCCGGCTGAATAGCGTCCTTTTGGTCTTGGATTTGGACGAAAAAAGTCTCTAAAGTAGAGTTTTTGAATAGAAAGTTTAATAGCAAGAGTTTGACGAAGCAAGTTGAGCCGCGCGCTAGCGCTGAGTTGTGCTGAGTGAGAAGCGCTTCAGAAGCAATCCTAATGGCTTTGCGATGGTTTCGAGCTCGCAGCTGGTTTGCGTTGGTGCAAATCCCACTGGCTTGGCAACGGTTTAGGTCTCGCAGCTTCATCAAAATGAGCGCCGCGCCACAACGAGAGCGATTCGACCACGCGAAACTTTGCAGAGGGTCGCACGAGCGATTTGAAAATCGCAAAAAACCACAAGTTTTCAAGGGTCGACCAGCCCAAAGTCCGCAGAGGGTCGCGCGGGCGATTTGAAAATCGCAAAAAACCACGAGTTTTCAAAGGTTGACCAGCCCAAAGTCCGCAGAGGGTCGCGCGGGCGACTTGAAAATCGCAAAAAACCACGAGTTTTCGAAGGTCGGCGGCCCAAAACCACGACAGGGCCACGAAAAACAGCTCGCCAAGTAGAGGCTCCAAAATGACGGCCCTGCCAGCAAACGAGGATCGGAAAAAAGTTTAGGGTTTATTTGCTGACAGGGCCAACGTTTTGGAGGGCCGAAAAAGCTCAGTTCACTAAACGCATTTTCTTTTAGGGTTTAAATTAATATAGATAAACAAGTTTAGGGTTTAGGGTCAATCCAAATTCCAGGATAGCGAATCACAAGGAGCGCCTCATCCACAGTTTCTAGTTGAAAAACACCACCCACCCAAGCTCCCATTTCATTGGGCAGCCAAATTTTGGCGACAAGTTGGAGCCCGTTGCCGAGCGGTTGAATAGCGTGCTTTTTAGTCGCAAGCTATCAGGCACAGGATCTTGGATTTGGACGAAAAAAGCTTCGAAAGTAGAGTTTTTGAATAGAAAGTTTAATAGCAAGAGTTCGACGAAGCAAGTTGAGCCGCGCTAGCGCTGAGTCGAGCCGCGCGCTAGTGCTGAGTGAGAAGCGCGAGGCAATCCCAATGGCTTGGCGATGGTTTCGAGCTCGCAGCTAGTTTGCGTTAGTGCAAATCCCATTGGCTTGGCAACGGCTTAGGTCTCGCAGCTTCATCAAAATGAGCGCCGCGCCACAACGAGAGCGATTCGACCACGCGAAACTCCGCAGAGGGTCGCGCGAGCGATTTGAAAATCGCAAAAAACCACGAGTTTTCAACGGTCGACCAGCCCAAACTCCGCAGAGGGTCGCGCGGGCAATTTCAAAATCGCAAAAAAACAACGAGTTTTCGAAGGTTGACCAGCCCAAAGTCCGCAGAGGGTCGCGCAGGCGATTTGAAAATCGCAAAAAACCACGGGTTTTCGAAGGTTTTCCTTTAGGGTTTAAATTAATATAGATAAACAAGTTTAGGGTGAAGTGTTTAGGGTTTAAGGTTCAATAATTTCAAGCCGTAGATTTTTCAAAGCAAGCTCATCAAAAGTTTCGACTTTAATCCCACCCAGGACCCGCTTCCAAGCGCCAGCTTCCACACGCGGCCAGCGCAACTCAACAAACCAAGCGCGACACAAAAGCGGCAAGCGCGCGCCGCGGCAAAGAAACGTAAGTTGGAAGCAACAGCAAGCGGCGACCAACGAAGCTGACAACAAGCCGCAGCAGGCGGCAAGCAAGGACAGAGAGCAGCTTCGCCCGAAGCCACAGATCTCGGACCTGAAGCCGCAATTTTTTACAGAGAAAGTTTGCGAGAAAACAGTAAGCTTGAAACTTGCCCTTGCGCAAGCCCTCAGAAGCGTTTTAGAAGCAACTTCAATCGCCGTGCCACAGCCGGGGCGCTTTGATCCCAAGTCATCAGAGATGGCCGGAAGTGGAAAACCACGGCAGGGGCACGAAAAATGCGCCCGGCACACACTATCAGCCCCTCTGCCTGGAAGCGGGCGGGACCCGTTGGCAAGGGCAGCGTGGCCAGGAAGGGCGGATCGCACACGCCGCCTGATCTCTTCGGGGCCACGAAAACAACGGTGCGCGCCAGGGAGGAACCGAGCCCGGGACCACCCGCTTCAAAGACAGACGGACTACTAGGCCACCAGCCCCGCGGCGGGGTCGCGCCGAGCCCACGGCTCCGCCGCGGCCGAAAGGGCCTAGTCTGAGAAGCGCGAAAGTTTTGCGCGTTGCATCTTTTGCGATTTTGGCCCCGAACGGATTCGAGCAGCGAAGCAGATTTACAAGCTTGCAAGACACACGCAGAACTTGAAAACAAGCTTCGAGAAGCCTCAGTGTTCGACCGTTTTGGCTTTAATTTTTAATTTTTTTTAAAGCAATTAGAAGTTAGGTTTAGAGTTTAGGGTTTAGGGTTTAGGGTTTAGGGTTTAGGGTTTCGGGTTTAGGGTTTCATCTTGGAAGCGGCGCGCCTTGACCCAAGGGTCGCGGGGCGGCGCGCCGAGGCGGCAGCTTCTACCCACCCCAATACCACCCAAACTGCAATCTTTTAGGGTTTTACAGTAGGGTTTTACTTGGAAGCCCGCGGCAAGTGTTAAGGAAGCGCTCAATTGCAACAAAAGAGAACAACTTTGCAGTGGACAGTCCTGACCGCCGCACCGGTTCAGGAGCGCTGCCGCGCAGCGCCTACGCGGCTTTTGCTCGACAACTCTGGGCACTGCAACAGCGCTGCTTCTTTTTTGACACACTCTTGCTCTTGCTTGTAGAAGATTACACACCGCCGGCCCGCCTCACTTGGCGGGCGCGAAGTGCGCCGTAGTGACCTCCCCGCCGACGAGGTACTTGGAGTTGCGCGACACGCGAAAGCTACATAGGGGCGGTGGGCCCCGCCGTGGGCGGCGGCGCGAGGGCCCCGCCGCGAGCGCCGGGGGAACTGGCCGTTTTATCAACAATTAGCGCTTTATCAAGCCGAGGCCAAAGCTAGCCTGTTGCCCAATCTCTAGGTTTGAGCTGCGGATAGCCGATTTCATACTGTCCATATAAGGAGTTCATCAAAGGCTGGGGCCGAACAAGGCCAGTGGTCGCAATGGCCGTTTTGTCAAGCAGAAGCAGATCTCTACATTCGGGCTGCGGATGGCTGGTTTCATATTGTCCCGTGTAAGGAGTTTATCAGCGGCCAAGCCATTTTTATCAGGGCTGATTTGCTTTGCCGCTTTATTAAGGCTGGCCAGCCGCAGTGGAGCTGATGACCGTTTTATCAAGGCCGTTTTATCAACAATGGCCGATTTATCAAGGCCGAGGAGGAAATCCGCCATGGCCGTTTTATCAACCAGAAGCGACCAAATGGGCAGTTCCAGACTCAGCCTGCGGCTGGCCGATTTCATATTGCCCCGTGTGCGGAGTTTATCAGTGCAGCGCCATCAAGCGCAGGATGGGAGAATTTGCACCTGGGAGCGACCGTTCATAAAATCAAGGCCAATTGCAATTTTATCAAAGCCAATGGCCGTTTTGTCAAGGCCGGCAATTTTGTCAAGGCCTATGGCCGTTTTATCAAAGCCAATGGCCGTTTTATGCTTTATGAGCCCTTGCAAGGAGGCTAGACCTTGTCTCTCAAAAGAAGATCGCTCGGAGGGACCCAGGCCAATGGCCAATTTATCAAAGCTGGCTGCAATGGCCGCTAGTTCATAAGAAGCCTTGATAAAGTTCATAAGGAGCCTGTGTAAAGCTCATGAGGAGCCTTAGTAAAGCTCATAAGCCTTAATAAAGTTCACAACGAGGAAGTTTATCAGGACTTCAAAGCCAATGGAGGATTTTTGACCTCCGGTTTTAGGGTACTAAAATATAGGAGCTACCGCTCCATTTTAGTGCTGTCAGCACAGGTCACCTCTTATGATCGCATCAAGAGCGAGGGCGGAGCAGGAAGCTAACTCTTCCTGCTCGCCTTGTCAGGAGTCAGGGCAGCTAGACGCAGCCGGGTCGCCAAGCGCGCCCTGCGCTCGCGGCCTAGAGCGGTACAACATCGCGAGCTTCAGTTTAGGGTTTAGAGTTTAGGGTTTAGGGTGTGCAGATGTGGTTGCTCGCTCGGGGATAAAATCCCCCAAGCCGCTCGCCTTGCGCAGCCAAATTCGCCCGCCCCAGCCACCCAAGGTAAAGACTTTTAGGGTTTAGGGTTCCATTCGAGGTGGAACCCTTGAACGGGTTCCAAGCCAACGTGGCGCCGTTTGAAGCAGCTGGGCTGCCAGCTGCCTGCCTCGCTAAACGTCTTGCCCGATGGGTGCGGCTGCGGCGGCAAGTACCATGTAGACGGCGTCCACATAATCCTCAGCGTCCACAAGGCGGGCGGACGACAGGCTTGCGCAGGCCGCCAAGCACCACGTAGACGCCGTCTACCTGATCCGTGGGGCGGGTTCCACACGAGCGCGTCGCGCGCTGCGTCTCCGGGCGTGGGCTGCGGCGGCAAGTCATGCTGCAAAGCGTGGAGTTGCCAAGGCGCCAAGACCGGCTGCCCAGACACGCATGGGCCAAGCACGCGTTGATGTTGTCTGCAAGCAAGCCGCAGAACTGAGCGTGTCAGGCGCTGCGCTTGCGCGGGGTGGATGCAGCTTTATTCTGGAGCCGTAGCATAACTGCGGCTATGTTTGTAGAGCGCGGTGCATCCACCCCGCTCCCGTTTTTGGTATCCCACTCATATTGCGCCACAAAGCAATTGGCGTTGCGCAACTATAGCAATGTGTGTTTTGACATGCGTCTGTGAATATATGCATGTAAGTTTTAACAATGGGTTAGCTGTCGCGTTTGGTTGAGCTGTGCTTGTCTGTGAACCATGCTAACGAGTTTGGCAATGATTGAGTCACATATCCGGACGCATGAGCACTGTGTATAATGACACGTGAGTTTGTGTTTTGAGTCCGTAGCCATTTTGGCTCAAGAGCATTGTGTGTAATGACACGCGAGTTTGTGTTTTGACTGGTGACCTGCGTGCACGCGTCGGCCTTATCTAAAAATGGCCATCCGCTCCTTCCTGGAGCTCGTAGAGGTCGCCGCCAAAAGCTTTTCTGTCCTTTGGGGAGGGAAAGGTCTTAGGAAATGTCTTTGCTCTAGGCCGGAGTCGTCCTAGCGCTCCATCTTGCAAGCTCTTTGCGATATTGGTCTTCTTTTGGTTTGCGAATTGCCAAATCTCAACCGTTTCCAGGACTATCTTCAAAATGCTGCTTCTAGAGCTCCACATGGCCAGCTCTCTATATTTAAACTAGAGTGTGTTTTTTTATACAAACTTTATCAGCGAATAGCCACCCAAAATGTCGCTTCTGGAGCCTCACATGGCCATCTCGCAACGTTTGAACTAAAATGTGATTTTTTTTAAATACAAACTTTATCAACGAACGACCACGAGGGTCCTTGTGCTCGGCATACAAGAACATCCACAAGGCTCCTTGTACTTGGCGTACACCCCCCCCCCAGCCGGGGCAGGTCCCCCATATTACTCGTATGCAAAAGTTATTAGCAGTGCAAGAGAGGATCTGCAAGGCTCCTTGTGCTTGGCGTGTACCCCCCGCCCCCAGCCGGGGCAGGTCCCCGCTATTACCCGTATGCAAAAGTTATTAGTAACGCAAGAAGCGACCTACAAAAACTCCTTTTGCGCGGCGTCGCCCCCCCCTAGCCGGGGCAGGTCCCCGCTATTACCCGTATACAAAAGTTATCAACAGTGCACGAAACCACCCCCATATGCAAATGGCGCACGGTTTAGGGTAATCCTATACTAGCTGCGTCAGAGGGTGTGGGTCGTCGTGCCACTTGTCAGAGCCGCACAGCGGTTGTCTTGCTAGGCTTGACCCTAGCAGGCCCTCAGATTTGTAACGGCGTTTTGGCTTGACCTCGAGCCCGGCGGCTCGCACGCCCATGTATATGGCCAGAGGCATGCTCGCCTGTTTAGGGTTTCGCCTCGGAAGCTGCGTGCCTCGACCCAAAGGGTCGCGGGGCGGCGCGCCAAGGCGGCAGCTTCAACCCACCCCATTACCACCCAAACTAAAATCTTTTAGGGTTTAGGGTTTTGATTTGGAAGCCAGACTGGTCCAAGAACAATGGAAGCGTTCGAGCGCGCCAAGACAAACGGGCAAGGGCCAAGGCGCAGCCAGGCAAACGCGCGGGCGACAAGTCGACGCCCCGCAAGAGCTTCGACAGCCCCCTGGTCTCTCCCAATCTTTGGGGGAAGAGGCCCGCAAAGATCAGCCCCAGAGAATCATTTGCGCGACAACGAAACTTCGTTCGGGGCCACAGTCCACGGCCGTGGCGCCGCGCACGCAGCCGCGATCGGCGGTCGCGACCGAGGCCGCCTCTCGAAAAGCTCCAAAAGCGACATCTTGGAGCTGGCCCTGGAAACGGCAGGTCTGTGCTGGAGTTTATGTTAAAATAACATGTCGGAGCTCCAAAAGCAACATTTTGGAGCTGGCCCTAGAAATGGCCGTTCTTTGCTAGAGTTCATATAAAATTCACACTTTGGAATTCCAAAAGCAACATTTTGAACTGGCCTTAGAAGCGGCCATTCTTTCCTAGAGTTTATATAAAAATTGCGCATTTTAGCTCAAGTGTGAGAATTTGCCATTTGGAGCTCCGAAAGCGACATTTTGGAGCTGGCCATGGAAGTGGCCGTTCTTTACTAGACTTTATGGCAAAATGACCAGCTTTAGCTCAAGTACGGAGAATTACTCCAAAAGCGACACCTCTGTGGCACCTGGTGCTTGGCAGCCTTTGGCCTTTTCCTGTAAAAATCAAGGCCAGTGGCCAGTTTATCAAGGCCAATGGTCATCGACGGTCAAGGCCAATAGCCGTTTTATCAAGGCCAATGGCCGTTTGAGGCCCCTTCCCTCCGGCCTGAAGGGGGCCAAGAAGCAGGACGTTCTCACCGACCACCCGCTTCAAGGCGTACTCCACGTGGAAGTGGAGCGCCGGAGTGAGACGGGGATCAGTAACGACCTCGTCCACAAAAAGGCCGCTCTACACAGGCCGCAAAGCCCGCCTTCCAACGTAGGAGACTCCGGACTCCAACGACCACAGCGCAGGCAGAGCGACACTACCATCCAAACAGCACGAACTATAAGCCGAAAATGTTACGGCCGTTCATCCTAAACCCCGAAAACGGTTCATCATTTAAAATATATAAATACAAAAATAAACCTAATATTTAAAAATTATTTAATATAATAATGTTATAATTTAATAATATTTGTTAAAACAATAAATCACTCTACATCATTAAAATTTCGTTAATTTAAATAATATCACTAAAATTCTTAAACTTCAATAAATATAATTATACTTATTATATACTTCAAAAAATAATAATAAAAAAAATCCAAATTCTATAATTCTAAATATTATTATAATTATCATCTCGTATATTAATATAATATTAATATATCTAATTCATTTAAAAATATTTTTAAATAATATTTCAAAATAATAACTTATTTTATTAAACCAATCTTCATTTTATAAAAATAAAATTAATAAAATTATTTATTAAAATAAAATTTAAAAATATTTCCTAAATCTATATATTTAAAAACATTTTATATTTATATTAACTAAATTAAAAATTAAATTTATATTATATATTTTTTCGAAAATTATTCATTATAATTATAATATATATTTCCACATAAAATCATAATATTTAATTATTGTTTATTACAAATATTTATGCAATTCATTTTATTCTTTAATTTTATTTAAATATTGGAATTTATTTACATAAATAACTATTATATCAATAATTATTCAATCTGTTTCATCATTTTAACAAACATATTTTCCTTTCAAGATTTTTTAATATTACCCACAATAAACATATCTTAAATTTTAATCATACATAATATTTAAATGAATTTCAATTATATATATATACACTAAAAAGAATCCATTAATTCAATCAATAATACCAACAAAAAATCAAAGAAAAAGAAGAAGATTAAAAAATAATAAAAAACGAGAAACACAAGAAAATAAAAAACAAAGGGAAAAGAAAAATATTAAAACAAAAAACGAAAAAAGACAAAAACAATAAGACAAATTAAGAAAACATAGAAAAAAGAAAAAGAAAAAAAGAAAAAGAAAAGGAAAAAGAGAGAGAGAGAGAAAGAGAGAGAGAGAGAAAGAGAAATAAAGAAAGAGAGAGAGAGAAAGAGAAAGAAAGAGAGAGAGATAGAGAAAGGGAGAATGAAAGGGAGAGAGAGAGATAAAA
>CAUJNA010002288.1:0-38298 GCA_963377175.1 Effrenium voratum | reverse complement strand
CGTGGCAGGCGCAGCACTTTGGCAATGCCGTTGCCGAAGTCGTGGCAGGCGCAGCATTCTGTGCATCTGGGTGTGTGTTTGTTCCCCACATCTTTGTGTGGGGTTCTTACTTTTACCGCTCGTCGTCCGCGCGCCGCGTCTCCTCCTCCTCCCGCTCGTCTCCGTCTCACTCACTCACTCACTCACTCACTCACTCACTCACTCACTCACTCACTCACTCTCACTCACTCACTTACACTCACTCAACTCACACTCACTCACTCACACTCGCTCACACTCACTCACTCACACTCAGTCACTCACACTCACTCACACTCACTCACACACACTCACTCGCGCTCACTCACACTCACTCACTCACACTCACTCACTCACACTCACTCACACTCACTCACTCACACTCACTCACACTCACTCACTCACTCTCACTCACACTCACTCACTCACGCTCACTCACACTCACTCACTCACGCTCACTCACACTCACTCACTCACACTCACTCTCATTCACTCACTCTCATTCACTCACTCTCATTCACTCACTCACTCACTCACTCGCTCACTCACTCACTCACACTCGCTGACTCACGGCAGCTGTCTAGAGGGACAGGATGTTGTCGCGCGCGCGGCGGGGGGCGTGCGAAATCGTGGCAGGCGCAGCACTTTGGCGATGCCGTTGCCTCTGCCGTGGCAGGCGCTGCATTCTGTGCATCTGGGTGTGGAGATGCCATTGCCGAAGTCGTGGCAGGCGCAGCATTCTGTGCATCTGGGTGTGTGTTTGTGTGGCAGGGGCAGAAATTTGCGGCTGTCTAAAGGGACAGGATGTTGGCGCGCGCGCGGCGGGGTGCGTGCGAAATCGTGGCAGGCGCAGCACTTTGGCGATGCCATTGCCGAAGTCGTGGCAGGCGCAGCATTCTGTGCATCTGGGTGTGTGTTTGTGTGGCAGGGGCACCATTTGGCAGCTGTCTAAAAGGACAGGATGTTGTCGCGCGCGCGGCGGGGGGCGTGCGAAATCGTGGCAGGCGCAGCGTTCGGCAGCTGTCTAACGGGACAGGATGTTGTCGCGCGCGCGGCTTTGGCGATGCCGTTGCCGAAGTCGTGGCAGGCGCAGCATTCTGTGCATCTGGGTGTGTGTTTGTGTGGCAGGGGCAGCATTTGGCAGCTGTCTAAAAGGACAGGATGTTGTCGCGCGCGCGGCGGGGGGCGTGCGACATCGTGGCAGGCGCAGCGTTCGGCAGCTGTCTAACGGGACAGGATGTTGTCGCGCGCGCGGCGGGGGGCGTGCGAAATCGTGGCTGGCGCAGCGCGCGCGGCGGGGGGCGTGCGAAATCGTGGCAGGCGCAGCACTTTGGCGATGCCGTTGCCGAAGTCGTGGCAGGCGCTGCATTCTGTGCATCTGGGTGTGGAGATGCCATTGCCGAAGTCGTGGATGAGCTGCTCCAAGTTGGATAAGCTGCTCCACGGCTGCCCTGCCAAGCCCTCGGCGCTGCTGATGGATTCACAATGTAGGCGGAGCGGTCCGCGTTCTGTCGACATTCCAGCCGCAGCGCGCACCTTCATTGGAACCTTTCAGGAAGGCAGGCCCTGCAGGTTCCCCGAAAAAATACAAGAACAGATGTTGAATGAAGTAAAATAATTTTCAGAACAACTTACCAAAATATAAAATATAGGTTTATAATTCAAATGTTGAATAAGGTTAATACATTATTCATATTCATTAACCTTATCTAATTCCTTGAAAAATAATTTTACTTCATTGAAATATTATATAAGGTTAAGAAGTTATTCTACATATTAACCTTATACAATTTTATGTAAAATGTTTATTAATAAAAATAATGTTAATTTTCTTCTGCCTGTTTCATTTCTAAATTTCTTTTATGCTTATTTGTTTTAAGATGTTGCTTTTTTAAACATTGAGAAAAATAGCAGTCACAAATAACACACTGAATTTTTATACTGTTCCATTTTCTATTACTTTCAAGTGTTTTATTTCTATATTCATCATCTTCTTTATATCTTTTTCTATGCTCCTCATTGTATCTATCTTTATGTTTAATTCGGTTATTCCTTTTGTTTTCTGAACATTGCCTGCATTGTTTATTATCTTTATTAAATTCGTCAAATAGTTTCATTCTACCACAGTTTCTACATAATTTTCCATTATCAGTTTTGAATGAACCGTTTTCCAAAATTCCTTCATACATTTTACCTTTAATTAAAACACAAATGTTTCCTTCCATAGTTCTTATAAAACAATGTCCTTAAACCTTTAAATACATTTTAAGAAATTCCTATAATCAATATTCCTTGAAACTAAATTCCCAAAATCCCAAAATATAAAATCCCCATAATTTCAAAACATAAATCTTACAATGTTTTTTATTGTAAGGTTTATGGACTAGTATTAATTAACATGCAAGAAGTGCTACAAATGAAACAACTGAGACAATCACCATACCGATACAGAAATGACAATTTCCTCATCCAAATAGCGATATGACCATCTCCTCATTCAAAATGAGACGCCACTCACCAAAAATGAGGAAATGACCATTTCCTCATTTTTAAAAGGCATTTTACCTTTACAACCAATGAGAAAATGACCAAATGACCATCCAAATGAGTAAATGACCATTTCATCATCCTCCCAACCTCAAATTCCTTAATCTGTCAAACTCGTCAAAATCTCACAAATCAATTCAGCAGGTATTTTGTATAAATCTTCCTGCTTATGTATTACATAATTATCCCCCCATTCTGCTTTAGTTTTTGATGGCAGTCGTTGCGCAGTTTCAATATGTTTATTATTCCTTATTTTTCCACAATCTCTATTACATAAATCTCTAGGTGTCCAATTCGTAATGTTATTCCAAAGTCTAGTGCGTTTTCTGTAATTAAATCCATATTTGCAATAATCAACATCTTTAAAATTAAACTCATTCATAAACTCCTGATTTTTTAATAATCCAGTTTGAGGATTTTCGATTACAAAATATTTAGGATTAAAATATTTGATAATCTCAATAGTTTTTAAAACTATACTATTAGCATATTCAATATTCCTAATTCCCTTAGTTTTGCTACACTATATTCAGTGCACGGGGGACTGCTCCAAATAAAATCAAAATGGTTTCTGTCAAATTGTTTATAATCCCATTCCAAAATATCACAATTAATATCAGCATTTTTCAAGTCTAATGAGATGACATTATAACCGAGTGACTTTGCTATGGTTCCTACACTTCCAGTTCCACTAAATAATTCTAATAAATTCATATTGTTTATTATAATGATTTAGATAATGTTTTAGAAATATACATATTTATCATCTTCCTTAATAATCTTATAGTATTCTAATGTTTGTTCTTTTGGACTTTTGATTTGTCCCTTATTTAACATATCACAATATTTTTTTACGCTTCGTGTCATAATCACCGCTGGGTCTGCCTATCCCTTTCTTTTCAAAGATTTTGTCAATCTTTTCCTTCTCTTCATTGCTATTTTTTGGTTCGTTTGCCTTTGCATCAAGTTTCTGGTCAATAGTTTTTATCATCTCGTACAACAGTTTAACATTTTTACTAACTGTCATTATCTTCTTTGATAGTTCAACAATAACATCATTCTCAACTTCAGACATTTCTATATATATTTATTTATACAATTATTTATTTAAATATTTATTTATTTATAAAATTGATTTAATGTAAAATCTACTCTTTAAATACTAACTTATGTCCCTGTTGAAACTAACATTAATCAAATGTTCGTTAGTTTCAATAACCATATCGCCTCCTGATTTTTTCTGAATATTAAAATCTTTATCTGTTTTTTTAAAAGAAAACATACATGGGACACAACTAACCTTAACACCATCTTTTTTATCTACCGTCAATTCATTCTTAAAATTCATAACATGATTACATTTATCGCATTTTACAGCTTTACTTTCACCCTTTGATTTAACACTTTCCGTTGTTTTTTTCCGAGCTTCAATATCTGGCATTGGTCTTTCTTTGCTTTTACTCTTTTTCTTTCTTGGCATTTATATTAATATTTACATTGTTATTTTTGGTATATTGTATTCCTAATTTTATTAATTCTAATGTATAAAAGCATACTTTCTTACATCTGTTGTCAGTTATTATTACTTGTTCTATATTCTCTACTTCATCTATTATATCAATATAATCTGAATAACTTCTATCCATATAAATAATAAGATGAAATAATCATTAAAATAATTATTTGATCTTATTATTTTCATGCATAATAGAATATTGGTGGGGCACAGCACTTGGGTTTTCATTGCACACGCGAGCAAGACACAAAACTAATTATCTTCAATGCTTATTGATTGAAGCAATGGAAAACCTGTTCCATTTTTTCATTGATATTTGCCGTCATCATACCATGAAAAAACGATGTTCCATTTAATATTAATTATAAATATTTTTCTAAATATCTTTAATATTATTTTATTATGCCTGATGTAAAACCAATTGACGAAATCAAATATGACTTTAAGCAAAGCAAGCACGAGGTCGTCCCTAAATTGCCGATGAGAGCTATGATTGTGGGCCCGTCAGGCTCTGGCAAATCGACGCTACTTGTATCAATGATACTTGATATTTATAGAGGAGCATATGAAAGAATTTTTATCTGGTCCCCATCAGTAAATTTAGATAGTATTTGGTTGCCTGTTAAAAAATACATTAAAGAAGGTTTGAAAGTAGATACTGATAAAGAACCGTGTTGGTGGGATGAGTTCAATGTTGAAGATTTAGAAAGAGTTATAGAAACTCAAAATAAAATAATTGAATACCAGAAAAAACAAGGAACGAAGAAATTATTTAATATATTGGTAATTTTGGATGATGTATCTGATAATCCAGCAATAACAAGAAATAACAAATTGTTAAATTCTTTATTCTGTAGGGGACGTCATAGTGGAATATCAACGCTTGTCAGTCTTCAAAAATCATCAACCGTGCCACCAATTATTAGAGTAAATATAAGTCATTTGTTTTATTATAAAGTTAGAAACTACAAAGAGATAGAAATATTGCAAGATGAATTATCAGCAATTGTTAGAAGCGATAATTTACACGAAAGCAAGAAATTAATTTATAAAATATATGAAACCGCCACTGATGAACCGCATAGTTTTTTATATATTAACCTTTTAGAAAAGAACCCAGATAAAATGTTTATGAAAAACTTTTCACAATATTTGAAAATAACTAATCAATAACATTAAATTTATTGTTTAATGTTTTTGATTTAAATTAATGAAGCGTTGCATAAATTCAACGCAGGTAATTTATATATTAGTTTGTCCGATTTTTGGTTTTCTAATTTTTCTATTCGCGCCACACATTCTTGAATAGATTTAATGATTAAAGTATCCGCTCTTGTTTTTTCATCTACTCTTAAATTCTTAATGTCTTCCATACTGTTATTTTCATCGTTTTTACTTTGACCAATACCCATTATATATTATTATTTAGATTGTTTTTTTCAATTCCTTAATTTCTTTTTCTAATTTTTCAACTTTATCTATCACTTCCAGTAAAGCTTTATGTAATAATATTGGAACTTTTGTATATTCAATACCTAAATATTCACGTTCGGTATGAACTACATTACTAATTTCTTTCGGAACTGCTTTTAATAAATCATCAGCAATATAACCTATATGGATTGCATCCTTATTGTCTCTATCTTTTCTTTTGAATTTTTTAGGTTTGAATTTCTTATTCATACTAATACAATTACTTTTAAGTAAATCTACATCATATTTCAATCTTGCATCAGAATTATCTATTAGACTTCCATTTATGGTTACAGTTCCGGCAGTAATATCAATAGCATCACCTGAAGCATCTTGAATATCATTTACAAATAATGTTTTTGTGTTAACAACTGTTACATTTTCATTAAAAGTCGATGGAGCATTATTTGTAAAACTTTCAGTATTTACTGTTGTTCCAAATGTCTTATCAATAGATAATAAAACAGAAGGGGTAGTAGAACTATCAGCAACTCTAAACGCCGTGTTTGATGTTCTGAATATTACATCAATTGTAGATAAACTAGGTCCATCGTAATAAGTTGATATTTCACTTGTTCCCATCTTTAGATCTGTTCCAGTAGTCATTGAAATATTATTCAAAAATGAAACCGTTGTTAAATCAAATGATTGAATGGTATTAGTTGCTAAATATGCATTTTGAACTGCTAAGTTAGTATCAACGGTTACTAATGTTCCACCATTAGGTGCTATATGATTACTTCTTAATGCTCCATTAGTTTTAGCATAAATATCATCAGCAAATAAATTACCCATTACATCAGCAGTAGAAGTGTTAAAAGTCCATCCGGTAGAAATATTAACTGCTCCAACTATATTAGATTGAACTGCGGGGTCTCCACAAATAAATCTAATTGAAGAATTAGCATCGGTATTCCTCATATCAAAAGATGAAAAAGCACTAACATATCTATATAATTCACAATTTGTATCAATTGTTAATTTACCATCAGTAGCAATATTAACATTATCACAATTAACATCAGCATTCGTATAAATATTACCTAACACATCAACGGGCTTACTAAAAATAGTTTTATTCACCAATCCATCACACATCATATACTGATTACTGGCATTAGTAATATCACCAACGCTAACAGCAACAAAATTAGGATGATGTATATAAAAACCTTCTGTTGCATCTGGTGTATATGTTTCTAAATATGGTTCTAGTCCATTTATTGAAGTATTGATATTATCAATTTTTGTTTTAATATCTGTTGAAAAATCATTATTTGTAAATAAATTACCTTTCATATAAACAGCACCTTCAAAATATGATGTTCCATGTGCTTGAGCAAAATTGTATGAAGTATGAACATTACCATTAATTGTAATTCTTGAAGCATTATTGGGTCTTCCAATAATAACATCTCCTGTATTCCATCCTAACCATAATCTATAAGGAGTAGCACCTGTTAGTCCTTGATAAGAGTCTAACTGACATCCTCTTTTAAATTCGAGTCTTTGGTTACTAACTGCGTCCTGGATTCTAAATATTGGATTAGTATTATCTGTTAAACTAAGTATTAATGGAGAGTTTACTGTTTGTGCAGTTGTATTAACTTTGTCTAATTTTTGACTTATTACTGTATCTTGCGCGCTATCATTTGAAATTATTGAATTAATTGTATTTGTATTTCCCGTTATTAATCCACTTAATCCATCTGATTGTAAAACATAACGAGCATCTGAACCCGCTATATCTAAAATAGATGAACACGAAAATAAACCAGATACTTGTAAATTACTTAATATTGTGGTATTATGATTTAATAATATTGTATCATTTTGAAAAGTTGAAGAATTATTAATTTCTACATCTCCAAAACCTCTTTGATTCAAAAACATAGTTGAACCAGTCAAACTTCCATAAACATAACTGTCAAAATGATTATTATACATTTCAAAGAAATTGTTATAATTTCCAAATTCTGCTATTTTGAAAGTTGCAGTAGTTGTTATATTATGTATTAATGTATTATTTAATACTGATGTGTTTAACTTTTCTGATAATAAATTATTAGTTGTTATTTTATTATAATAATCTGCTTCATTAAATGAACCTGTTTGTAATTGAGATATTAAATGAGAATTTGATGAAATACTATTAAAATTAGTTGTTACAGTAGAATTCAAATTATTTATTAAATGTGTATTTGATGAAGTATTATTAATATTTGTATTTATTAAAGTAGTGTTTGAAGAAATATTATTAAAATTTGTATTAATTAAATTAGTATTAGAACTAATATTATTAAAATTAGTCGTTATAGTAGAATTTAAATTATTTATTAAATGTGTATTTGATGAAATATTATTAAAATTTGTATTTGAAGTTATTGTCAGATTACCTATTAAAAATGTATTTGATGAAACATTAACTAAATTACTTGCTATTGTTGCTGTATTATTCATAATAAAATAAGCATTTGAACTAATATTATTGATAATACATTAACTTCTGTTTTGTTATATGATTGAGTTATATCATAAAAATTAGCGTCAACCTGTGCTTTTGTGTAAGTATCTACTTGGTCTGCTTTATTGTTGAGTAAATCAATTATATCTGTTTGACTGGCGTATATGGTTTTTATATCTTGTATTCCTGTATCATTTATTTCGCTAATTGTGTGCGCTACAACATTCTCAAAGTTTGTTAAATTTATTGAAGGCATTATATATTAATAGTAGAAAATGATAATATTTTTGTATTTTTAATATTATCATTTTTACTTATTTTTAATCTAAAATCTGAACACCCGAATCCTTAATTGATAAAATTTGTTCTGATACAGACGTTATATATATTGTATCTGGCATAAAACTTACGTCCATACTTCCAATAGGTTTCACGCGAATTAAAAGCTGTTGCCCGGCTTTCGTGTTTATTCCTGTATATGAACTATCGGGAACCTTCTCCATATTCATAGCAAAGATGAACTTGTCGGTTTTATATTGGTTAAATTCAATAGATAAATGATGTTGATGAAATAAAGGTAAATTCAATGCCTTTCTTAAATAATAGAACGCTTGCGTTAAGCTTTTACAAGGATACTCAGGAAATAATTTTGAACCTAATTGAAGTTGAAATTCTAAGTCATTGTCAGGGTTATAGTTTCCGTGAGTTGAAAAGGTTGTTCTTGTCGATGGATGGTAAAACCTGTTGTATTCCTTATGAACTTCAGTTGCTCCTCCTGTAGCATCTGCTTTATAGAAGGTGATGAAAGCGGCAGCGAGTTTAGATACAGAACGAACAACAGTAGTGTTTATTGTTGCTTGACCAACAACTGAATTAGACTGACAAATGTAAGTATTATATGTGATAGGTAGTTCTTTTCCATCAAGTAAATGTGAAACGTAACGATTGTGTAAATCATTATCCAAACTTACTACATCGCATTGAAGGAAGCAATTATTAAGTTCGTATTCTCCGCTCGTGCTTTGATGTGTGTTAGGCGCGCTCTCACTGGCGGGGAAATCAGTAGTAACATCAGGTGAAACAACACAATCGGTGAAATTACTGACAAGTTCAAGTTCTAAAACGAGAGGACACGCTTTTAATGGAATATACTTAAACTGGTTAAATAAACCAAGCATAGGTTTAAATCCAACAACCATTTCAGACGTAAAGTCCGGGATTGTTTGAGCATTATAAGTTTTTCCAATAGTGCCAGTTGTAGGGTCAGCAAAACGTTGTGCCAAATCGTCATCATATCTATAACCAAAACTCTGGGCGTCTTCATTGTCCCTTGCTCCTTTTGACATCAAACAACTCATCATGTGATGGTTTCTATTGTAATAGTCAATGTCTTCAACAAGTTGATTACCAGCAATTAATCTTGCCCTTCTGAAAAAGCAGTAAGCAGGAGACAGTGGTCGTAACCGTTTGTTGCTTGTATTTTCCTTGTTCGAAACATTGAAAAACACCATTACCGATTGAGGGTCTAACCAACTATTATCTTCTGCATTTAATGCGATTTTCAATACACGATTTCCAGACGAAGGTTTATAAATATTTGAACCGGACGGGAAGAATGAAACGCTACGGCGCTCATTGATATAACTTGCCCCTTTATTTAATTTGAATGAGAGGTTGTCAATTAGAATATCTTCAGCACTAAAAGTTTCCATTACTATATATAATTTAATTTAGAAATAATTTAAACTAAATTGATAAATTTATACATTCATTAATTTCTAAAAAAACATTTTTTACAAATTGAATAATTTAGTGTAATCCTTTTGATTAGAATTATTATTATTTTTAAATATTTTCATTTTTTCTTAATCTTATCTTCAACTGGATTATTAGATTTTTCTTTCTCCATTACTAATTCTCTAATTTCATCATATGAACTTTTCTTATACTTTTTATTTTCATTCTTAATCATATCATCTGTTGTTTCATTGTCATATTTCTTATGTTGTATCATAATAATAATATGAAAATAGTTTTGCGTTTTTTTCTTTTTACTATTTCATCAAGGTCTGATTGAGTGTGATTACAATTGTTAGTGTTGTCATTGATGAGGACATAACCATTTATATATTTTGGTACAAACATATTAAGAATTGAAGTAATCCAGTTATACTCAATATAGTCAGGTCTAACTCTGACACTCCTAATAATGAAACACCCACACTGACATTTTACATGTGTTCGTTTATTATCTCTATTTAAATCCCTTAATCTTTCTACAAGTGTTAATGGTTTAAAGTTTGTTTCACTTTCTGTCAAGTTTTCTTTTAACTGATTATACATATATAATACTATATAATTATTTATTTAATTATTTATTTATTTAATTAGTTAAAAAAATATAATATCTCATTTACTGGATAAATACTTCTTGAAACATCTTTTCCTTGGTCTCCGTATCCAGTTATGTAATCGTGATTAGTAAATGGATTTTAATGAACCAGTATAAACAGTTATAGCGCCACGGTCAGCAATACTGACAGGGTCTAAGATACTTCTAAAATTAATGTAATCATCGGTAATTTTAGACCTTCGGGATATAAACGGCGCTCCATAAGTGGTTAAAGTTAATTCTCTTTCAGGGTAATCTTTTGTTATCTGTGCCCCTACACTTGAACCGAGACTATGTGTTATAAGATGTTTAACTTCATTGTTTCATCCAATGCTGTTGATGTGTCTTTATATCGTTGTGAATATTTAGTCATTTTAAAGGGAAGTCCTACATCTGCCAGAATGTCATTAACAGCACCTCCAAACGTTCCTTTCCCAAATGTACCGCTTACATACATTTTATCACCATCAATATAAAAACCTTTTCCATTGCCATATGCTCTACTCAACCCTTGTGCGTCAGTTAAATTTGAATTAGGATAATAACTATTTAATATTTTGTCAGTTTGTTTCATAACATTAGTTATTTTAGTTGTTTTCTTATAAGGTTGATAATGTTTAATTTTCCCATGCTTCATTTCATAAATTAACTTTTTATTATTAATCATATAATTAAAGTTATAAATTAATTTCTCAATTAATTAATAATGCTGACTTACAGCTTTGCTCTAAGCAACTTTTCATATAGAAAAGTTGACTTACGACGAAGTCCTAAGCAACAGAATAAGTTTTAATTAGAAAATTTATTTTCTAATTAAAAATATATCATGTTGACATACAAGAAGGTCTATATTGACAGTGCTCATAGGAT
Source organism: Effrenium voratum (assembly GCA_963377175.1). Lineage (NCBI taxonomy): Eukaryota > Dinophyceae > Suessiales > Symbiodiniaceae > Effrenium > Effrenium voratum. Next base: position 27,018 of record CAUJNA010002288.1, on the reverse strand, counting down.
TAGTGGTACATCATCAAATTTCAAAGTTGAATTACCAGAAACATTACAAACAGATAATGGTGTTCATTGTTATATTCATGAAGTAACATTGCCTAACTCTTGGTATTCAATTCAGTCAGGATTAAATAATATATTATACTTTTATTCTTCTCCACTAGTTCCAGATGAAGATAATACAAATGTTCATTATTTAGCGTTACAATTGGACGAAGGAGTATATACTGGCACAGAACTAGCGACCGAATTAAAGGCAAAAATAAATGGTGTTGTAGATAATACTAATTTCTCAAATACTTATGAAATTTCTTACAGTGTAAAAACTAATAAAATAACGATTTCTTCAAACTATGCCGATAGACAATTTGCAGTATTAACTGATGAACAAATGAAGATAATATATGAAAGTTATATTTGGATTGGAAGTTTTGATGCTAATGATTTAAAGTCTGGTAATGAAGTTTTAGGAAATTATCAAATGAATGTTTATCAATATGGTAATGCTTATGTTTCTGGTTTCGTTAATCTTCAACCCATTAGAAATATTTATATTCATTCTTCTCAATTGTCTAATTATAATCAAGTAAATTTAAGAACGGGAGATAGTACAGTTGTTAAGAAAGTGCCAGTCACAGCGCCACATGCGGGAATTATTTTTGATGGTGACGGAGTAAATGCTTTGGACTATTTAGATGTATCTAATAGAACCTTTAAACAATTGGATTTTTGGATTTCTAATTCAGCAGGGAATGAAATTAATTTAAACGGAGTAAATATATCGCTGTCATTATTGTTTGTGAAAAGCGATATTATTTAAATAACATATATATATTCCATATAGAAAATATATATAATATATTATATGTCAAGTATTGAGGTAGTAGATGTTAATAATGAAACTAAAACAGAAGAAGCACCTATTAATAATGAAGTTGTTGAACAAAATGAAACAGTTAATGAAGAACCAACGCCAGCAGAAGTTAAACCAGAAGAAGTCAAACCTGAACCAAAAGCAAAAGCATTACCAAGAACTAAAAAAGAAGTTGAATTAGTAGAATGTGAACGATGCTCTAAAAAGATGACATTGAAAAGTTTGAGACACTCACACCCTAAAAATTGTAAAGGGGCAAAAACCGAGATGCTACCAGTTAATCCACAAAAGAATATTAGAAAGATACAACCAGAAGTAAAAGAAGAAATTAAGAATGAGATTAAACAAGAAGTGATTAAAGAAACTAGTAAGAAACCCACGGCAACAGAATTATTAAGCCAACATTATGAAGAACTTAAACAAAAGAAAAAACAAGATAAACAAGAAAAATTAAACAAATTATCTTCATCAATGTTTTAAATAATAATCTAATTATATTATATATTAATCATGCTTATGAGAAGTCATAGAAATGTAGAATTTAAAAGGGCACCACAAGTTGAAAGAGTATATGATACTAATGACTTATGGGGCGTTGCTTCAAGAATGAATTATTTTAAACAAATGAAAGATAATATAGAAGCAAGACAAACACAAGGAGCATTGATAAAATACAGAAACGATTTAGCAGAAAGCAACAGAACGGAAAGTTATAGAAAGGAATTAGACAGAATAAGAAAAATATTGGAAAACTCACGGTCACCCGATGGAATACAAACAGCAGAACAACTAAAAGCAAGAAAGAAACATTTAGAAGAAATGATTAAGAATATTTCAGATTAACTTATTTATTATTTAGATAAATAAATTATCTAAATAATGCATATAATATGATTAAATCAATAAATAGATTGAATACAGTAGGACCAGTAAAAGTAGGTTCGTTAAAATCACAATTACATTTGAGACCTTCTTATGACGAGTTGTTAAAAGAAACATTAGTAGAAGATGAGAATAGACCATCAATTGAAAATGTGATAGACAGAAGGGCAACGAGATACAGGTTAAATCAATATGGTAGTCAGTTTGATAATAAAGATGCTTTGGATATTCAAAAGAAAGAAGAATTGAGCAGAAGAGAAGAAGTTAAGAAGGAAGCATCGTCAGGCAGAGGAATATTTGGCGAAATTGGCGATACATTCAAACAACAAATGGCATTTGTAGACGAAAGGTTAATGGAAGTGAACAGACAGAAAGAAGAACTTGAAGAAAGAATGAGACTTATGTTTGGACAACACGATGAAATGGCAAGTGCTGTATCAAGACAATCAATACCAGAAGGTGTGAAAGTCCATTCAATGGCGTCAAATCAAGAAGAAGGAGAAGACGAAGAACCAGAACACGACCCTATTGTTGATGAAGAAGAGAAGAAAGAGGGTAAAGACGACGATGATGACCTAAGTAAAGTTGAAGATTTCATAGATGAAATCAGAGGAAATACACCCTTATATTTAGCAAATGTTCCAATGGAAATGAAACGCATCATTGATAAAATATATAATGTCGGATTAATGAAAGATGATATATACATAGAATTCAACAACTTATTTAGCGAATTGATTGAAAGTGAAACCAACGTTAAAAAACAGGAAAACAAAACCAAATTGATAGATTTTTACAAAAAGCATGTATATAATAAGTATATGAAAGAAGAAAAGGCATCTTCATCGGGTCAAACACGTGATTAACAATAATTAATCTATAATATTTAATAATGAGTAATACTAAATATTATGGATTGAGAAGAAGGAAAACCTTTGATGAAATGCTTAAAGAAGCGATGACACACAGACTGATAATAACAACCATCCCAGAAAACGGAGAGTAGATTTATTAATGAATGAAGTTGATTTTGACGAATTTGATTTAACGAATTATGGCATTAACAAGAAATATATGAGTTTAAACAATAATAAATATGATACTGATATGTTCCCGGTAATGACACTTGACAAAGCAACACAGTTTCCTATCAGAGAGGTCAAAGAAACACAAACAGACCTACCAAATGATAAAGAAACACAAACTGATGACATTGATTATACAGGTTTGATTTCAGACGGATTTTCAAAGAGTTTTAAAAGTAATCTTAAGAATAGGGCAGAGGCAGAAGCACAAGCATCCTTATTGAAACCTATTCAAGATGGTGATGATGCCGATGAACCAGACGACGACGACGATGATGATAATGGAAACAAAAAGAAAAGTTTAAACCTGATTAGGATTATAGAATTTATGTTAAGGTCGGGTTTTAGTGTAGCAGAAATAATAATACATATAACTTATCAAACTACATTAACCACTCTACAAATTACTGAATTGACAGCATACATTATAGGAAATTCACTAATTACAACTTTTGATATTACTAATGGTATTATGAATTGGTTAAGTAATAATACTGATGAAGAAGTTGAGTTAAACACTTCTCCCCCTGTTAGCGTTAATAGTTCTCCACCTATCACTGTTAATAGTTCTTCAACACATACCGTTAATTCAACGTCGTCATCAGAAGAAAATGTTAATTATGAAATAGCACCGTTGACTGACATTCCTGTCCCTACTGATGCTGAAAGTGAAAATGAAGAAGAGCAACCGTCAAGCAGTAGTAAAGAAAAATCTAGTTAATATTGATAATTACTTTGTAATCATTATTAATAGATATTTTTAACAAAATAGACTTAAGGGAATATCATTTTAATATAATAAGATAATAATGCCTTTCTACAGCAGACATTCTAATGATATAAGTGACAATTATTATTTAAACACTCTTGATGATGATGAGTATAGCAGTTTTACGAGTATGATATATATATGAATAGCAGGTTTGGAGCAGACATTCAAAGACATTATGATAGTTCAGATGCTGATGTAATACCAACATCAAGTGAGGAAGAGAGATTAAATAAAACAAAAAAACAAGCATACCAGAGTAAATATTTTCAAGAAAAGCAGAACCATCCTTACACCTGCAAAATGTGTGGAAAAACGATGAGTAATTCTTCAAACATCAAAAGACATGAGAAATCTAGAAAGTGTCAAAAAGCAAGAGAAATAATGTGATTATTTTTTATTAAATAAAATTAATAAAAACTAATCAGTATTATAATGAGTAAACTTACAAAAGATGAAATATTAAGTAAGTTATTTTACGATTTGGAGCGAGGGTATGGTTCAAAGCAAAGTTTATACAAACAAGCAAATGAGACAGATGCATCATTTACTCTAAAAGAAGTGGGTGATTGGTTGAAGAAGCAACCTAATAAACAAATTAAACCATATCAAAAATATAATAGTTTCTTAGTGCCTTATGCCAGAGCAGAATTTCAAATAGATATTATGGATATGAACATATTTAAGAAAGAAGGTGAAGAAAGATATGCTTTAATTGTAATTGATGCTTTCAGTAAATTAGGTAATGTTGTTCCAATGCCTGAGCGAGCAAGTCCAAATGTTTTAAAAGCATTGAAAGAAAGTTTTAAAATTATGGGTGAACCGGTTGAAATTTATAGTGATGATGACGGAGCATTTTACTCGGATGTCAAAAAATATTTAGATAGTCTAGGCATAAGTCAAAAGAAAACAATGACACATGCGAATATAGGAGAGAGATTTATTAGGACGATGAAAAAGGGAATAAGTGATAGAATGAATTTTACAAAGGGAAAATGGACTGATATGTTAAAACCAACACTGAAAAAATATAATGATACTTTACACTCATCAAATGGAATGAAACCTATTGAAGCACACAAGGATGAAAATAGAATAAATGTAAAGGCAAATCTAACATTAAAGCAGAAGCACATGAGGAAATACCCTAAGATACAGGTTTCAGATAGAGTGAAGATATATAAGAAGGGAAAAGGAAACTACTCCACACGAAAGGAAACAATTTCAAAATGGTCTGACAGAAAATTTAAAGTTGAAAAAACAGAGAGAGATATGACACTACAAAAATATTATATTTTAGAAGGTTTAAGCAGACATTATCTACGTCACGAATTGCTTTTAGTAAATGAGTAATTGCTTTACTTCATAGAAATTATAAATTTGTTTTTGACTTAAGGAGATATTTATATTAATAAATATATACTTATTAATATGAATAGAAATTTAGCGCCGGATGAAAATACTAAAATCGTTAAATACATTCTAAAAAACAATGTAGGACAATATAAATTAAATAAAAAAAGGTAAACAATTAAAAACAATAATCATAGGAAACAATCAATACAGATACAACGCTGATAAACCAATAAGCAAAAAACTCATCAAACAACTTGAAAGCGTAAAGAAAACTAATGAATACAAAGCAAACCAAATAAGAGAAAGAGTAGGAACAAGAACAGTCTTAAAACACGCAGTCAAGAAGAAAGCAACAATAACAGAGGAAAGAAGCGCTTTTAGAGCATATGCCAATGCTTACACAATTTCTAACATCAATTTGAAAGGTTTAAATGGATTGACTTATTTTGTTTACCAGTTTGATAAACTAAGTGAATATTTAAAAGAACATAAGGGTATGAAAATAAACGCTGTCGTATCATTAAGAGTACATAATATATTTGAAGAAGAGCAATTAGTTAGTGCAAAGACAAGGTCATATACCATAAATAACGAAGATGATTTGAAAAAAGCATTGAACAATATGAAACCAGACATTGAAACTAGAATTTTAGAAATGGCACTGTATCAATCAGGATTGATGATAGTTAAAGTTGAAAGCATCCACATTATGTATAACAAATACAACCCTACAAGAGCAGGACAATATATTGAACTACCAAAATGGGTAAAGTCCAAAAGAGCATGTATTAATATTCAAAATAAAGATGAAAAGTGTTTTAAATATTGTGTTGAATGTGCTTATCATAAAATCTATGAAAATAAGCACCCAGAATATTTTTATCATTATAAAACAGTGGAAAGCGACTTGAACTTTGATGGAATAAATTATCCTGTGAATAATGATGATATTGATAAGTTTGAAGAACAAAACCCTAAGCTGTCCATTAATGTTTTTGTAATTGATGAAGTTAAAGAGCAAATAGTTAAACATAGAGCACTGAAAAATAAGGATGCTTCTTGTCATATTGATTTGTTAAGAATTGATGTTGGAGGTGCTAGTCATTATGCCTATATTAAGCATATGAGCAGACTTATTAACAGTCAGAAAAGTAAATTTTGTAGTGCTTCGTTTTTCTGTAAATATTGTCAAAATGGGTTTGGAACTCCCGAACTCCTAAAGAAACACTATGACAAGGGTTGTATGGAAGTTGAAGGTCAACAAATAAAAATGCCTAAACCAGAAGAAAAAATGAAATTCAAGCATCACTTTAAAAAGTTAAGGTGTCCATTTGTTATTTATGCTGACTTTGAATGTTTAACTGAGGAAGTTGATAAACCAACAGATGAAAGTATTAAAACTTACAATTATCAAGAACATAAACCCTGTGGTTTTATGTTGAATATGGTTAATTCAGTTGATGGTTCTAATTATGAATATTTATATCGAGGAAGTGATGCCGTTAATGTTTTTTTGTAGTAAAATTAATGAGATAAGAGAAGACATTAAAGACAAAATGAAAGAAAATAAAGAAATTGATATGAGTGATGAAAATAAGAAAGACTTTAAAAATGCTACTCATTGTTTTATTTGTGGTGACGCGTTTAGCTCACGCGTCGCTTCGCGTGACAAATTTAGATATGATTATAAGAATGAAAAGGAAGCAGAGAAATATAAGAAGGTTCGTGACCATTGTCATTTCACAGGTAAATATAGGGGTTGTGCTCATAGCATTTGTAATTTAAACTTCTGTCATAAATATTTTAAAATACCAGTGTTTTTTCATAATATGAAAAATTATGATGGACATTTAATGATTCAAAATGCTGATAAGTTAAGTAATCAGAAGAAAATAGATGTAATAGCACAGAACAGTGAAAAGTTTATTAATATCGGTTTTGATTGTTTAAGTGTTAAGGACAGTTTTAGTTTTATAACTGCTTCTTTAGATAAATTAGTATCATTGACAAAATATGACAACACAGATGATAAAGATAAAAGAAAATGGATAATAAAAGACAACTGGCAGAACAATTTTAGATTTAGTAAAAATAATGATATTATTAAAAGTGAAAAATGTTTGGACTTATTAACAGAGAAAGGAGTTTATCCATATGACTATATGAATTCAATAGAAAAGTTTGAAGATGAAAGTTTACCAACTAAAGATATGTTTTACAGTAGGTTAAGTGAGGATAATATAACGGATGAAGACTATGAAAAAGCAAAAGTAATATGGAAACACTTTAAGATTAAAAACATGGGTGAATATCACGATTTGTGTTTGAAAACAGATGTTTTTTTATTAACTGATATTTTTGAAAATTTTAGAGATGTATGTATTCAAGATTACGGTTTAGATCCAGTATATTATTACACACTGCCTAATTTTGCTTTTGATGCTATGTTAAAATTAACTGGTGTTGAAATAGATTTAGTTTACGACCAAGACATGTATGAAATGATAGAGACCGGACTTCGTGGTGGGATGACACAGACTGCCTGTAAGAAAGTAGAGGCAAATAATATGTATATGGGCGATGATTTTGATGAAAGCAAAGAAAGTAGTTATATTAACTATTTTGATGCTAATAACTTATATGGATTAGCAATGATACAAAAACTGCCATACAAAAATTTAAAGTGGGATACTAAAATAACAGAAGATGATATTTTAAACTATGCTAATGGTAATACTGGATACATCTTAGAAGTTGATTTAGAATACCCTAAAGAACTACACGATTTACACAATGACTATCCAATGGCACCTGAAATTATGAATGTTAAAGCAGATATGTTATCAGATAAACAAGTTGAAATTTATGAAATACTGAATAAGAAAAACCTAAAGATGAACAAACAAATAAATTAGTATTGAATTTAAAAGACAAAGAAAAGTACGTAGTCCATATTAGAACTTTACAGTTTTATTTAAAACACGGATTGAAACTAAAGAAAATACACAGAGCAATAAAATTCAGTCAGAAAGAGATATTAAAACCTTACATTGAATTTAACACTGAGAAAAGAAAGAATGCCAACAATGATTTTGAGAAAGATGTTTACAAATTAATGAATAATGCCGTGCTCGGAAAAACGATGGAAGACAAAAGGAAACACTTAGATTTTGAAATAGTGAGTGATGAAACAAGATTTATGAAATGTGTTAATAATCCATCATTTAAACATAGTCATATTATCAGCGATAATTTAGTAGGAGTTGAGAAACAAAAAGCACAAATGAAATTAGATAAACCTATATTCATTGGAATGAGTATTTTAGATTTGAGTAAGCAACATATGTATAAGTTTTATTATGATGTTATGAAACCTAAATACGGAGATAATATTAGAATGGTTTATACTGACACTGATAGTTTTGTATTTCATACTAAGACTGATGACATTTATAAAGATCTTCATGATATTAAAGATGAAATGGATTTTTCAGATTATCCTATTTATCATAAATGCTATGATACTACTAATAAAAAGACGTTGGGTAAATTTAAGGATGAATGCAGTAGCAAAATTATTACAGGTTTTATTGGACTTCGTCCTAAGTGTTACGCTTTTCAAATCTATGGAGAAGAAAAAGAACATAAGAAATGCAAGGGCACAGCAAAGCACATAGTGAGGAGGCAACTGACATATAAAGAATATGATAAGGTTTTACAAACTAATGAAGCTATACATAAATCATTCAATAGTATTAGAAGTAAAAACCATAAAATTTATAGTATTAGAACAACAAAGATTAGTTTGAATAGTTATGAAAATAAAAGATACTGGACTAATACAGGTGATAGTTTAGCATATGGTCATTATTCTATTGAAAATGGAATAATATGATGACATAGTCATCACTGGAGAATTAAAGAGATGATGACTTAATGTAGTAATGAAGATACACGCAGAAATAAAAGAACGAATAGAATTAATAAAAGAAATGATAAAGGTAAAAGAACACTATGAAGGTGAAAGAGATAAATATGCTTTGCTAGATGTTAAATACTTTAAAACTAACAAGAAAGACTTTTATGAAGGGTTTAAATCATGCCTTGAATTAGAGCATGATGAGACGCAGTTGAAAAAGATTTTAATGAATTAATAAAAACTTGTGAATTAGCAGGTGAAAGTTCCGTAAATTATGTGTTTAGTTTTGACGGAGTGGTCAGAGGATATGAAAGACTTATAGAAATACAAAAACAAAAAATATCTCGTGTACTTCGTTAAAAAAAATGACTTAAGGAAATAATGACTCATTATATTATAGTGAAATGTTGTTTAACTATAACAAGTGCGAATGCTGTAAAAATACAAAGAATGATGTTAATATAACATTGTATAAGTTATTACCCGACAATCTATGTAATAAAATAAGTGAATATAATGTATATTGCAATCAATGCTGTATAACAAGAGACCTTGAAAAGTTTTTTGTTGAAGAACATAAGGATAAGGGATATACAAAGTTTCAATTACAATTAAAATTCTTTATGCGACACCAAGCAAGATTTCCTATACACTTTTACCAGAAGATTTCCATAAAGTCATTTGAACATGAAATTGATGAATTCTTTAATAATATAGATTTAATTAGGAGGTTTGGAGGAATAAACGCAATTAAACCATATAAAGCATTTGTCAAAAAATACCGTTATTTGTTTGAATGGATTGACTGGCATTTATTAGACAAAGATAAAATAAATGAAGTCTTGAACGGATTTAGAGTAACTGAATATAGTATATGGTATTACTACAACACTAAATATAAAGTATGTCTATTAGTTAATTTGTTTTTCTGGGAATATATTTATTCAATAATAGGAAAAGACAATATTAAATATATAGATGAAGATGATATAGGTAAATATGTAGATTACATATTTGAAGACATATTGCCTGACTATTATTTTAACCCATAAACCTTACAATAAAAATAAATTGTAAGATTTATGATTTGTAATATTTTGTTACTAATTTAAGTTTATATTCATTCTTTGAAAATGACTTAAGGAAATAGCGACTTAATATATTAGTGAGAAAATGAACGGTATTGAAATCAATAAGTATATTAATAAGAAATGCTATGACTGTTGCCACTTTAAAAAGGAAAATATGGAATTGTATAAATTAAATTTACCTAATGGAATAATAAATAATATTATTGATTATGCTTTGGGTGAAGAAGATTTATGTAAAATTTGTAGAAATTGGAGGTTTTATCAAGAATTAATCAAATGTACTTTAAGTATTAAAAGGTTTAATGAAAGAAATGTTGAAGATGACATTTTGATATTTTAACTGTAAATAAATTACCACCTTACGAATATGTTAAACAGTTTCTTAAAAAATCAGTAAGAAAAAATATGTAATGATTGCTGATATATTATTGATGTTGTGTCATAGTCAAAAGAAAGGAGAAGATATTAAAGAATATATCAAATTTTATATTGAAATTTATAAAAAGTTTAATGTTAAAAATACAGTGAGAGATATTAATATTATTTTTAAAATGATGTATGAAATAAATGAGATTTGTCAATTAAATTATTATCCTGAACTGAAATTATAAATTAACTCATAAACCTTACAGTTTAATTTTATTGTAAGATTTATGATTTGTAATATTTTGTTACTAATTTAAGTTTATATTCATTCTTTGAAAATGACTTAAGGAAATAGCGACTTAATATATTAGTGAGAAAATGAACGGTATTGAAATCAATAAGTATATTAATAAGAAATGCTATGATTGTTGCCACTGTAAAAAGGAAAATATGGAATTGTATAAATTAAATTTACCTAATGGAATAATAAATAATATTATTGATTATGCTTTGGGTGAAGAAGATGTATGTAGAACTTGTAGAAGATGGAGACGATATCAAAATATAATAAAAAAATATGTTGGAGATTAAAAAAATAGATGAAAGAAATGTTGAAGATGACATTTTGATATTTTTAACTGTAAATAAATTACCACCTTACGAATATGTTAAACAGTTTCTTAAAATCAGTAAGAACAAATATACAATGATTGACAGAATATTAAAGATGTTGACTTATTATAGAAGGGACGGGTTTGATGAAAAAGAAGACATTAAATCATATATTGAAAGTGAAAAGTTTAATGTTAAAAATACAGTGAGAGATATTAATATTATTTTTAAAATGATGTATGAAATAAATGAGATTTGTCAATTAAATTTTTATCCTGAACTTAAATTATAAATTACACCATAAACCTTACAATTTAATTTTATTGTAAGATTTATGATTTGGATTTATAGATTTAGTTCCAAGCAATATTGATTATATTTTCAAGGAAGTTTTACTAGTATAAAGAAAAGCAACATCTTAAAACAAATAAGCATAAAAGAAATTTAGAAATGAAACAGGCAGAAGAAAAGTAACACTATTTTTATTAATAAATATTTTACATAAAATTGTATAAGGTTAATATGTAGAATAACTTCTTAACCTTATATAATATTTCAATGAAGTAAAATTATTTTTCAAGGAATTAGATAAGGTTAATGAATATGAATAATGTATTAACCTTATTTCATATTTGAATTATAAACCTATATTTTATATTTTGGTAAGTTGTTCTGAAAATTATTTTACTTCATTCAAGATATGTTTTACTATTTTTTCCCCGCGGAGAAGCCTTGAGATGGACATCTGACTGAAAAAGCTTGACTTCATCGTCCAACGGATACCACAGTGCTATTTCTCTTTGGGAAAGTGTCCAGATCTTCTCCGATGCTGAGCTGCAAGATGACCTCCTGAGATGCACGTGCGGCGCAGCCAATAATCTAACAAGATGGACTAAGTTCGAGAATGTCTCGAACTTGCATTGTTTTGTTGATTAGCGGCTCGGGCTGCAGTAGGTTAGCAACGCCTGCGATGAAAAGAGCGCGCTAGACCTGCTCTGTAATCGCATCCATACAAGGGGCGCACGGTACATGTGTGTGGACATTTGAACTCACATCCTTGGCAAAAACATAGCATGTGGGGTTATCCGGTCCTTTAATTAGGGTTTAGGGGTTAGGGGTTTCAGGTTTTAGGGTTTAGGGTTTAGGGTTTTTAGGGTTTAGGGGTTTCAGGGTTTAGGATCTTTAGTGTTTAGGGTTAGGGTTTTTAGGGTTAAGGGTTTTTAGGGTTTAGGGTCTTCAGGGTTTAGGATCTTCAGTGTTCAGGGTTTTTAGGGTTAAGGGTTTTTAGGGTTTAGGGGTTTCAGGGTTTAGGGTCTTAGGGTTTAGGGTTTTTAGGGTTTAGGGGTTTCAGGGTTTAGGATCTTTAGTGTTTAGGGTTTAGGGTTTTTAGGGTTTAGGGTTTAGGGTTTAAGGTTCAGGGTTTAGGATCTTCAGTGTTTAGGGCTTTTAGGGTTAAGGGTTTCTAGGGTTTAGGGTGTTAGGGTTTATGGATTTTAGGGTTTAGGGATTTTAGGGTCTTCGGGGTTTAGGACCTTCAGTGTTTAGGGTTTTTAGGGATAAGGGTTCTTAGGGTTTAGGGTTTTTAGGGTTTTTAGGGTTTAGGGTTTTTAGGGTTTAGGGGTTTCAGGGTTTAGGATCTTCAGTGTTTATGGTTTTTAGGGTTAAGGGTTTTTAGGGTTTAGGGTTTTTAGGGTTTAGGGTTTTTAGGGTTAAGGGTTTTCAGGGTTTAGGGTTTTTAGGGTTTAGGGTTTAGGGGTTTCAGGGTTTAGGATCTTTAGTGTTTAGGGTTTAGGGTTTTTAGGGTTTAGGGTTTTTAGGGCTTAGGATCTTCAGTGTTTAAGGATTTTAGGGTTTAGGTTTTTTAAGGGTTCAGTTTTTTTGGGTTGAGGCTTTTTAGGGTTTAGGGTTTGGGGTTTTCGGGGTTTAGGATCTTTGACAACACGCCGAATGAAGCTTCTAAAACACATCCTTGATTCCAGGAGCTCCCCTCATTACATTCAGGGACTTTCGGTGAAAGCGAATCAGTCCAGGCTAGCTGCTCTGTAGCTACACTCCTTCACCACACATGGCTTGAGCATGGCACTGAAAGCAAACAAAGATACAAAACACGCAAATGCCGCACCGTACCGCACGTGACCCATAGTAGACACTTATGGCAGTTTCTCAGAATATTCTCTAAGAGCTGTAAAGCCCCAAAACACCTAAGATCATCTGTGCCCACACAATACTTGTGAGTACTGCATTTGTGAAGTTTAGAGCATAGGGGACCGCCATCAATCTGACTCATCTGCGCCCACCACGCGGGTAGAAACGAGCGGATTCCCGCGGGTACAGACGAGTCGCAAAACGCGGGTACAGACGAGGGGCCTACCTTCGAGCGCGGCATCGACCGTTCTCTTTTCACCACCTTCGAACATCCCCCACATCTTTGACATCTGCAGTGCGATGAATCCCGCCATGTATTGAGCTTCGCGCGGCTCATCAAGGCAAATCGCCATCCGCTGGGTATTTATGATATCCCGCGATGTCAAGTCGTTGTCGCGGTATTGCCAACCGCCATCTTCCTCCTCAGACATGTAGCCGGACGTGTATCCTTGCGTGTCCATGTCGTCTTCTTCAGGGACGTCCTCCGCCTCATCATCCTCTTCCTGTGCTGCCGCATCATGGTTGGCTTCGTCTTGCGCGCGCCTGGCATCACCCGAGACATTGGGCCTTTGGTTGCCCTCGTCGTCGTCGGAACTGATGTGGATGTAGAATCTCCCGGTAGAGATCAATTGCGCTCCACATTCCAGGCACACACAGAAGCATGTGGGAATCGCGGTCGCACATGACGGACATATCCGGCACCTCAGTCCTTCCCATGTCTCGTCATTCAGGATGACGACTTTGCTGATCTTGTCCCTGACCTCGTTGGTCTGCGCATCAAACTCCTCCAACTTGTTTTCCCGAAACAGTTTGCATGCACGATCAACCATGTCTTTGATGTAGTGCAGATTGTCGGCACCTGCCTCGGTCTCAGGCATCCTCTCATTGATCTTCGCGACGTTCTGGAGGAACATCGCAGCCGATTCCTGGGAGGAGTTGACGAAACCCGGACAGATCTCGTTTTCCACACATTTTGAGTACGCTCGCTTAACGTCCCCGTACTCCAGGCGTTTCCCTCCGTTGCTTTTGCCAATCCAAATGGATTTGACCTCATAGAACGGGATCACGTCAAAGACCATGAATGTCCCATTTGCCGCGACTCCAGCTCCATACCGCGCGAGGGTTGCACTGGGAATGTAGATGATCGCAATCGGATCCCCCGACCTTACGTTTCGTAGCGTCACCTTCGTTGCTACGTTCATCTCATCCCATGGTGCAAATGCTCCGAAGTGCAACGCTAGCCTGTTTCCGCCATCGATCCCGCCGGGGACTAGCCCACAGCGTACGATGCTTGGCAGGTTCTCCACATACGTCACATGGAATGCTCCTCCGAGAGAATCACCCATTCTTGCGGAATACCTATTTGCCAGTGCGGATGAGCTCATGAATCCAAAATCGCTGTGACCAGTTGCGATCCGGATGCACCAAGGTCTGTACCATCCATCGCATCTGTTGAACATCCTGTCGATGTCATCCCGATCCAGGCCAGCATAGTTCATCTCCTCCCTGGCCGCCTTCATGTCATTCGGGTTCATGACTGGCTCTGATTGGCATAAGCAATGGCAAAGGCACACAGTGTCAAAAGGCGGGCAATATGCACGGAGCCCTCGTGAAGGCCAATGCGCAGGATGATGAAGTCCAGGTAACGACGAAGGTGGTTTAGTAGGGCAATCTTGTGTTGCCTGGCAAAAAATGAGTCTGCCCAGCAAGCAAGCAGGCTAATCCATTGCTCCACCAATTCAGGGCACGGCTGAATCTCGTGGGCTGAAAGCGCCATTACAGCGTGTTGAGCGAAATGGCTGTGGTACCAAGGCACACTGTGGTAAGCGCTGAGGGCTGGGATCTGCTAGGTTCCCGGCCTGTTGCGCCGACCTGGCGGAAATGTCTCACAGTGTTGGCCCAGATGTTGACAAGCATGTGCCGTTAGATGTGCAGATGGCACACTGTGTTTTTCTCGGCAAAGAGTGGTGCCCCATCATGTGAGGGCGTGGTATGCAAAGGCCACCCAGTGCTGTACAGACTCCACAAGGCATGACAATGCACGAATGCCCTCGATCAGGGCTTGGAAACCTTGCTGCCAGGACCTGAAATCTCGATTTCTTGTGTCCGGACTCCTGTCACTTGATCACTTCCATGATGCCCATGTATCGTTTTGCTCTCGAAGTTGAAGGTGGGAATATGTCGTTATTTCGGTCGTCAATGACTGCGTCGATGTCGACCCATCCACCTTCATCGCATCTGAAAACACTTCCTCGGCAATTGCCGATTTTGTGCCGAAGGACTCTGCATAGGTTATGAGATAGCTGGTTTGCTTGATCTTTTGTAGCAAATACCGAGCGATCGTCGGCAATCTTGCATAGTGGAGCACCGTCAAAAGGAGCAACGCAGAAATTGACGCGCTTGCCAAGCTGCATCACATCCACCTGCTCAAGGTTGGCACCCTTGGGAAAGTACTTGGGGTCAACAATAGACGCGTACGCCCATGGCATATGCACATCACTCACGTCGCCGTACTTCGGGATGTAGCATGGGATGGTGTCACATCCTCGCTCTAACGTCGTCTTGAACGTTCTGTTGTCCCCGCACGGATTGTAGGTGAGGTCCACGCCACCGCATTGTAGCTCTCCTCCCTCAGCCGTGTCAGCCATCTCCACCAGGTTGATGGTATAGCTATACATTTCTATTGTCTCTTTCCCTTCTTGTCCCCTTTCTTGCGTTCCTTGGACGTCGATGAGGACGGCTCTTCCGTATCCCCCATTTCTTCATCCGAGGAAACATGATCGCTGCTGAGAACTTCACGGATCTTCTTCATCGCCTTCTCATTCCCAGCAGCCTCCTCATAGTTCTTGCAGTCGCCGTCGTGGGCCAGGTTCGCGCATCTCATGCAAATTCCCATCTCTCCCATGCACTTTTCCATTGAGACTAGGAATCCGAGTGCCGCTCTCCGCCCATCAATCACTCGCTGCTTCTTCTCTTCTTTCTCAACGTTGGGCTGAGAGCTTCGGTTCGGGTCTGGTACTTGACCAAGACCGTCACCTTCGCTCTCTGTTGCCTTCCTCTTGGATCCTTGGGTGGCATGCTCGGTCGGGGGATCGCGCATGTCTGGGCTTGATCTTGTTCATGATGTCCAGCACTTCTTTCGTGGGCGCCCCGAGCTGGGCGGATGGTTTGTTCCGCTTTCGGTTCTGGCCCGTTGTGTGGCTCACGTTCCCGGCGAGGTGCCGTACGATTGAATGCTCAAACTCCCTCTTGATCTTCCATGCATCTTTCCACAATGGAAGTTCGTGCTGAAAGTACGACATCACCTCAAAGAATCCCAATATCATCTCGACGACGTCTCCCAAGGATTCCTCATTCGTAGTCTGTCCCAGGAGGTCATACATCGCCCCTTGATCAAGCACGCTCTTGACCCAGGATGAATAGGCCACGTTGCCAAGATCTCTGTCTATCACAAATTTCTCGGAATTCTTGCACGTGATCACATCCCGGGATGCACACAATTGCTTCCCGTGACCGTTATTGTAGAACTGTGCTGCCTGATCCATTGTCATGCTCACGAAACCCACGTGGGATAGCTCCTTCTTCAGCTTGGAATATGCAAGTTCCCGTATAATCGTGGTCATGGCCTGAACATTGTTGACGTCCACCATGAGATGTTGAAGATCTGGGATTGCAACCACGCATTCTGCGAAAAGTCGCGTATACAGCTTCCTCCCTTCGGTTGATCTCACAACACCGTTCGTATCCGCATTCCAGTTCGCACAACAATTCACGCAAGAAGTGGGATTGAATTTTGAGTTTGACCCGAGCACCTTCGACTTGTTCATCTGCATCTCTTTCACACAAAGTTCGCAGATCAACTCACTGAGCTCGGTGACCGCATACCATCGAAGACGTTGATCACTGACATCGATGTTCCCAAACGCATCTTGTCCGCCGTGTCCTTCATCCTGCCGTTCTTGCTTCCGCTTTGATTGAGCAGTGAAGTCGGCTTGTACTCGAATTTCACCTTCGACTCCTCCATGTTCTTCGGGATATTGAAGCGAAGGTCGGGCTCGTTTATGCATGTCTCCTCCAGCTCACGCACGAACGCGTTGCTTGGCGCGATCACATCGATGGATTTCTCCACCAACAATCGCTTCAAGAGGAAATGTTGCAGATTCGAGCTTCCAGGGATCTTGTAGTTCTTACCTGTGAGCAACGCGCCACAGGCGATCGTTCTCGGTCACCAACGCGCCTGCCGCCTTGCAGATCTCGCTCACCTTGTTGGCGATCGTCCCCAAGTCCCCTCTTCCTCCATGGAAAGCTACATCGCGATTCACGCACACCACAACCAGGCCCTTGCACGTGTTGACGAGGTCGGATATCGCTTTTTGCAAGGAGTCAATGATGGGGTTGGCGGTTACCTGCCATCCACACCCTCTCATGCACACCCAATCATAGAGCGACATCCAAATGTGCACCGACACAGGTGAGTCATCCATGTCTCGCCTCCGTCGTTCGACGATGAGCTTTTCCAGTTTCTGCAATCGGGAGATGATGCTCATCGTATCTGCGGACGAGGAGACTTGCTCACTCGAACCGTAGTACGATCTCTCCTCGATGTTTGTCCATCCCTGTTCGTTGACCATCATCTGGAAGGTCTTCGTGCTCCCTTTCGCATTGACAGCCCTCAATCCAGGACCAAGAAGCTCTTCTTCTGAATCATCATGTCGCGAATCATCGCCCCACCAATGGGGCCCCTTTTCTGATCCTTGATGATCCGGATCAACCGTCCAGGTGCGTTGTCTGGGTTCTTCTCTGCCTGGATCAACGCGTTGATGGCTTTGGCGCCCGGAAGGCGTCCAGTAATCAAGCATCCTGTTTGGGCACACATGAAAGCATACAGGTGAAGCCATGCCGCATTCCCTTTTCCAACATAGGAAAGAATTATCTTCTCTGCGCTGGTCTTCTCCTCGAAATGTAACAGCGAAGAAGTCAGGCATCTCAGCATACACTCCCAATATGTCGCGTTCTTCCCGTCTGCGAGACACGGCCCAAATACAGTTTGTATGATTGGGTACCCTGTGTTGGCGTCTATGTTGAACTTCACGTTGACAGTTGCGCCACTCAGAGTAATACCCCCTTCGAATGAGGTGTATGTGTCGAGTCCAGCAGTTGGGTTGATGATTGTCCATCTGTCATCATCACCACCGGAGTTCATGCGGAATATGGAGTCGATGATCTCGTTGTCGATCTTGACGGCATCGCTTGCATACGACCCCCCACTTGAAGCTCCCTGCTGGGGGACTGCGGGGTTCGGGCGCACACTATCTAAGGCAGACGCTATGGAAATGTGAGGATGCTGGTAGTTTTGCTACTATAATTATTGAGTCTGCGTCGCCGTGCACAAACAACATGGCCAATGACACTGCCATTGATGATGACGAACACCAGGAGGCCACATGCCAGGAGGGCACCTTGAGTGGACCCCAAGATGTGATTCCCACAAAAAAACGACCACGCTCTTCGACTCCAGACACGGGAGATCTGCGCCCAGTGGTGCTTCAAGAAGTGCTTGCTGACCAGATGCAGATGCCCTTACCAACTGCCGATCGCAAGTTCAAGTTCATCGAAGGTGACTGGTTTGTTCGGATGCCCGTGAGCTACAGCACATCGATGCATAAAAAGGTGTGGTTTTTTTACTGCCAGGGCTGGAACTATTACTTTGGCTGCGCGAGATCGTGTTCTTTGGTGCTCTGCGTGCGGCTTAGCGCACCATTGTGGCCCTCAGTGTTCATGTGCCTGTCACAAGCTTGCTCGTGCATATTCAATGCGTCATGGCCTCGTGCTGGATTGATCTTCAGCCAATAAGACAAGCAGTGTGTTGCTCCAGTACAGAGCGGAGCTGCAACTTTTAACTGATGGGCAAACTGCTTGACTCGACTGTGTGCGACTTTGGAAAACAGCAACAGGGCTGCGCAAGTGAGTTTAGATGCGTGAGTGCGGAATTGAGGCCCAGCAGTCAATGGAGCAAGAGGAAGAAACAAGTTGTCGCTCTATAAATATCCTGACTTCATTTGAGTTTATGGCAACAGCCGTGCGCGCACATGCCATCATGAATGACATGAACCATGACCCATGTTCAGGCTGCAAACATTCCAGTCATGCTTGAGATGCGGTTTTGCGGCTCAAGCCTGTCAGTAGCAGTTGACTCAACGTGCTTGATTGAGATTTTGTGAACCATTGACATTGAAGCCTCATGTCAACTGGCTTGCCTGCTGATAAGAAGCGTCGGACAGTGACAGATTCTCCTGCAAGTCAGACAGTGTGTTACACTGAATCTTCAGAATCAGAAGTTGAAGCCAGTGCGACAGTGTGTCAAATCGAACTTCCTCAGCCTGACTGGACTGACGCTCAGCCACGGGACTGGGGAGTTGAAATGACTGAGCCGGAGCTTAGGGGAATGACAATGACGACGTCGAGCAGTCAGATTTATCGGAGCTGGACTCGGAACTGGAACGTGAACCTTGCCCAATCTTTCTTGCAGAATCTATTCTGACAGATGTCAGGACCGGTGACCGGCTCGGCATGTGTGGTGGTGTGACTATCATGTGGGTTGGACTTGAAGCGTTTGTTAGTTGCCGAGTCAGCTGAACGTCAATCGGGAACCTGTGACCTTTGTTACTGGCATGCGTGGCGCAGTGCTCATGATCATCAACAACAATCGCAAGACAATGCATTGCTCCCATTGCTCGAACTTTGATTCGACTTATGTGCAAGAATACCCCAGTCCAACGATCTGTGAAGATGATGACCGTGATCCGTGCACCTGTCCTTGCCACAAGTTACGGAAAGCGCTTGACTTGACGCATGGCAGAGTATTTTTTTGAGCTGGCTCGCCAGCGACGTCAAGAATGAATAATGGTGATGGACAATGGAATGGTCCAACGTTGCTGGCGCTAACGTGCGCTCATGATGACTTGCGACTCACTGATGCGACAATAAAAAATAATCATTATTATAGAATTGAGTGACACACACTTAATGCATGTTGTATGTTCTTGCATGTGTTTGTCCTTGTTTGCATTTGTGTCATGTATGTTTGCATTGTTTTTGCACTTTTTTGCATTTTTTGTATTTTGTTGCATTTTTTGCATTTTGTTGCAGTTTTTTTGGCATTGTGTTGCATTGTGTTTTTTGCACTTTTTTGCATCTTTTGGTATTTTTTGCATCTTTTTGCATTTTTTGCATCTTTTTGCACATTAGATGCAAAAATAAGATAATTTGAGATAATTTGAGATAATTTGAGATAAATTGAGGTAAGGTCTAAACCCCATGGATCTGGGACTCTTAATATAATTACTGATTCAACCCACCCATCAATCCGCTCACACTGCAACCCAGGGTCGACCCTGTCCTCAACTTTGAGCCATGACCCGTTCCTCAGAAACCAAGTGGAACGAAGCCACTTGCTCCCGAATGGTGTCATAACCGCGAGTGGAGGTTTCACACGCATCAATCTGGGTCCTTTAGCAACGACAACCGGATCATGCCCTTCATGCTCATGCAATCCTTCTTTGGACGTCAATCCGGACCACCACAGGTCCGGGGGCATGATCGGAATGTGTGTGTACGGAAATGTGGGAACTCCGTCAACCGTTCCCGAAGCAGTCTGCATGGTCCCTTTTATGGGATCACACGTAGGTGTGAGCGCCTTGAGGGTATCCGGGTCAGACAGCAAGCTCGACCAATCTGCAAACATGCATGCTTCCATTTGCGTCCATCATTGAACGCCTTGGTGTAGATGTCAGCCGCCATTCTGTCGGTGACCTCATACGCCAAATACATGTAATCACGTGTGAACATCTCATGCATCCACGAAATGCAAACACCGTGGCTTCTCCCAAGGTGGCGCATCGTGGGGTTTCTCCCCGATCGCACGACACCGATCATAGCCTTGTTATCGTCATAGAACACAAAGTTCGGTGACTTCTTGAGAATCCGCTGCAACAACTTTAGAGCAGGCATACCCATCGCTCTCATGGCAACATCGGCCGCACCTATTTCGGCCTCAGGAGTTGAGTGACTCACACAACCCTGTCTTTTTGAGCTGCCAGACAACGGAAACCGAGTATTAGGCCCTTGTATATTCAAGTGTCCACCAGAGGTGGAACGTAGCGAGTCGACACATCCTGCAAAGTAGCGTCCGCATACAAGGCCAAGTGCACATCATCCATGGAGTCTCCGACCCAACCGACCATGCGCCAATGTTTCGTATGATGCACATAGCACATCAAATGATGCAAACCCCGATCATCGGAGTCAGTCCACCTGTGCACATTCCGTGCCAGGCGATTCACTTGCCGCAACAAATCGAAGCGGGCAATCCGCGCACCGTGCAGCAACTTCATTAGTACGCTAGCGGCATGCGGAGCAAGGTGTCCACGCACGGGCTCCTTCATGGCCAACTCAGGAGTCCCTCCCCGCTGGTCCGGCACTGTGGCAGAACCGTCGGTGGGCACAAGATTGTTACACCAATTGCACACGACTGACGGCCCCTCTCTGGCAGGCTTCCGTGAGACGTGATTCTTCGTTTCTTCATGCAACT
This sequence comes from Effrenium voratum, assembly GCA_963377175.1. Lineage (NCBI taxonomy): Eukaryota > Dinophyceae > Suessiales > Symbiodiniaceae > Effrenium > Effrenium voratum. Next base: position 5,335 of record CAUJNA010002288.1, on the reverse strand, counting down.
CAGGAGTGACAACCTTATTCAACTTTACATCGCCCGCCACCTCAAGATAGCGGTCGACACAGGAACGTAGGAACTGTTCCATGTCATAGGTCACCGTTGTTACGCGGTGTCCGTTCCCGAGAGTGACGTTTCCCTTGCTTTGGTTACAACCAAGGTACATGTCAAGTCCGGTCTCGGGCTCAATCTTCAAACGTGTACGCAACATGCTCCATCCCTGGGCAAGGTTCTTTTGCGGTCCTGCCATTTTGAAGTCGTCGACATACACAACCAGAACAAGCTGGAGCTTTTCATGAATGTACACTGACGGCCATTCCTCACCGATGGGTTCAAAACCAACGGCACGCACCGATTCATCACAGTGCTGCTCCCAGAATGTTCCCGCATCTGGGTGTCCGTACAGCGCCTTCCTCAATGGGACGACTGGTCTCCTGTACTTACCCCAATTGCATTCACTCGGCACAGCCTCTGGTGGCAATTCAATCCAACATGGCGTGCCTCTCAGTGTGGCCTGGATGTACGCTTGAACAGCGTCGGCCATCTGCACATCCCAACCATCATGACAACCCAAAAATTCCGCCCAACGCGAGGCCTCAAACGAAGCAGGAGAGTTCCCCAAATCTTGAAACATCGCAGCTTCAAAGCTTTGATTCTTCACTTGGTTCCCCAGCAACACGCCTCTACCCTTGAACTTCCTCTTAGGATCACCAACAGGCAACTGTGAGTGCTTGTCAACACAAATACCATGTGCGCGAGCCATGTGTATCTCTTCCCCTTTCGCTTTTGCCTCCTTGGCCACAGCGTCATATTCCCGCACTGCGCCAAGGTCGAAGACGCCCTGGTCGATTAATCCCGACCATTCTTTCTTCATTGGTGCCAACGCATCAGGGTTGGTCAGCATTTCTTTCCGGCCAACCGGTCTGGACACTAAAGCGTCGAAGAATCGTACAACTTTTACGGCTTTCTCTCTGTGCTGTATTCGCTCAGAAGTCACGCACGGCATCGAGGGGTATTTCTTGGCTTCACCGTTTTCTCCTATTGCGGGCAACGCGGGTGGCACTTTTCCAGAAACTACCTCAGCAGACTCCTCCCATTCATACCAGGTAAAATCCGTCGATGCATCGATCGTTGGATTTGTCCCCGATGTCGTCTCAGCTTCGTCTTTCTGACGCTCTATGACTGATGCAACTGCCTTCGTCCAATTTGGAGTCGACTTCGACCGCTCCTCAGATTTGAACTTCCAGGCGCAAATTACCACCAGACACGCAAATTCTTTCTCAAGCTGGACATTTCGTCTCAAAACGTCTTGGGATTGCTTGGAATCCATGAGAACAACCACTCCGTCAACAGGATTTACAACTATCCTGACCCAATCAAGCTCAGCCAAGTGTTTCCCATCCATTGGGTTCTTGATCTTTGATATGTTCTTCCGCAATCCCCAATTGTACTGCCATTCAACTCCACCCCAGCGGTTTCGAAGCATTGCTCGAATTCTCTTACCACCGGGCATCTGCAATGTCTGTGCCTCTGCCGGCGCAGAAATCTCAGATTCCTTACTTTTGGGGCCGTCTTTCTTCTTCTTGCCACCGCCCTTCGCCTCGGCCTTTTCTTCCTCGGTGTAGTATTTCCTCATCATTGCCCATTCATCGGGAGTGTACTCTGGAGGTCTCGTCGTCACCATTAACCTGAAGCCATCTTTCCTGACAGGATATGGTCTTCCGGCCCTATCGATCTTAACCTCCTTGCCATCGTCGTTGATGTATGTTATGCCGTGGCTAGGTAGTCCAGCTGACACGTGTGGAAGGTCGGGCTTCGTAATTTCTTCGTCGCCCTTGGCATGTCCATCCCCTTTCCATTTTGATGAGCTCGGTCTAGCATCCTCTTCTTCTACATGGTCCCCCCGACCTCCGACAAGTACTTCCGGACCATCGTCAAGCAGCAGACCAGCGATCTGATCGACCTCCTCGTCGAGCAGTCGCTTCTCGTCACTCTGCAATAACTCGGGCTCGTAGTCCTCATCTTCGACCAGGCGGTCACGTGCATCCAGACCGATTGCATCGACAGACATCTCAATCCCCTCCAGAGTCTCGTTGGCAGCCTTGTACTTCTGTTGTATTGGGAATGTCAGAGGTGACTTGAGAATCATCCTCTCCGTCTGGTGCGGCATTCTCAATCGAGGTGGAACCTTTGCTTTCTTGATGTTCAACTCTGCACCCGCAAACGCAGTGAGGGCCCAAGCGCGATACTTGTTCGCCCAATGCATTCCGGTGCTCAACACGTATCCAGCAAATATACCAGTTTCCCTTCTTGGTTCGAATTTCTCCCTCTTCTCCCCTCGTGCTTCACTCGGCTTGAAGTCTACTAGCGCACCAAAAGGTATCTTCTCGCCTTTGAACTCCTCGCCATGCAGCCTCATCCAAGCGCTCGATCCATTTACTTCTTCAATGTTCATAAGATGGCACAGCGTGGTGATGGCCTGCACCCAGTAGCACGTGGGTAGACCGGCATGTGCAAGACAAGCCGAAGTCTGGTCAATGATGACTTGGTTTGTTCTCTCAGCAAGGGAATTATTCTGCGGTCGTCCAGGTAGCGACAGGTCGTGGTTCAGTTTCAGCTCCACGCATGCATTGATCAGTTCCGGGCCATCATCCGAGTATACCTGCTTGATCCTCCTCCTCCCGCAGAAGAGCTTGATGGCTCTGACAACGGAGTCAGTGTCTCTTCTCGCAGTTGGATAAGCCATGATAATTCCGGTATATATGTCCCGAATAATGAGCGCATACCTGCCTTCCACTTCATGATCTCCTGATGCCGTCACAAAGTCGAACGTCACCAGGTCCCCGAACATCTTTACCTCCCTCTTGAAGGCCCCTGTTCGTGATCTGAAGTGTCTCATCTTTGCCTTGACACATGATTCGCAGAAAGGGTTTCGATACCTGTGTGTAAGCAAATGAGCAATGGAGTTGGCGTCCCTCTTGAGGACTCCCACTGTCCTCTTTATTGATGATCCTTCGTACACATCAACTTCAATTCCGGCATCTGGATCATCCTCATCAACCTCTTCCTCGTTAGCTTCGGCATCACCATGTCGACGCGGGACTGGCCCAACGTCTATAGGTATTTCCTCAGCTACGGGAGGCGGACGTACCGGACCGGCTCCTCCGGGTGGTCCGAAGTCGAACGCACCGTCATGGTGTTCGCCCTCGGCCTCTGCGGATTCACCGACAGCAGCGGGTGTGACTTCGTTGTCATCGTCGCCTTCCTGATCTGCCGCATCGTTCGTTACCATTGCCAATACTTCCGAAAAGTGCTCCTTGAGGTCGTCTATCGTAGGGCGATGCCTGTTACTCCTAAGCTTACCATCACTCACGAGGTACGGGATGTCGTCCTTGACTTGTAAGTGCACGAATCCCTGCTTTGGAGTAACCATGAAAGGTAGTTTACCAGGCATCCAGTGAAATGCATAACCCATCTTCATGCATCTCCTCCCTACTGACAACACCGTGGGTGTCTCGTCCAACACGTGCGGCTCGACAGTCTCGTCCAACTCGTCCACGACTATCTTGGCCACGTCGGACGTGGAAGTGGAACCATTTGCGGTCTGGAACACGATCTCATCATCATCCTTCACAATATCGACACCCAGACTCTTTGCCTTGGCTCGTCCAATGAGATCATGACCACATCCAGTATCCATCAACCACTTCACCCGTTTGCTGATGCATGTTGACATTGCGAACACGTTCTTCGGCAAACCATGCTGTTTCTTCCAGTCGACGACCGATTCTTTGATCTCGTCCTTGTTCCGATCATATTCGAACATTATGCTGCTCTCCTTGGTTACCGGGAAGTAGTGTTTCTTGTATACGTCGTCCACCACCTCTCTCAGTATTCTCGCTCTTATCAATGATCGTTGGACTTGATAGGCTGATAATTCTCGATGATCACTGCTCTTAAACTTCTTCTCGTCGACGTGCACGTACTGATAAGGCTCATTCTCATTGTCCTCATAGCCGTACCACTCCCCTTTTCGTTCCCATTGCCTTCTCTCGTCTTCGAAATAGGTGATCTCCCCATTCTCGTCGACATCGAGTACTTCCTTGAACCATACCATTTTCTCGGGGATCTCGGACTCGCCAGACCATCTTGATGATTCGCTCATTGCGTCGTCATCATGCTCGTGGTAGACAGTCTCGGCTTCATCCGGTTCGACCTGGTCAACGTCTGACCTTTCCCGCAGGAGCCGATTGCTTCAAGACTATCGCAGGCATCGCGATGGTCCTTCTTGCAATAGCTGGCGCTGCGGCCTTGGCGGCAGCCTTCGACTTGGCTTGTGCCTTGTCGCTTGACGTTGCCGGAGCTGAATTGTTCTTGATGAGCTCGTGTCTATACTTGCAAGCACTCCCCTTGTCGCATTTTCCCTTCTGAAACGCGAAGCATGCTCCATCATCCCTCTTTGGTGACGATGATCTGGATTTGGACTTACCTTTTCCTTTCCCTTTGGACATGTTCTCCAGCTTGTGCTCCGTCTTCTTGCTGTGGGAAAATGTGCATTCATTCCCTTTCACGCATCCCTTCGCTGACTTGAACTGATACCAACATGGGTTATCTTTACTTCCGCCCGGACTCTTGCCTCTGTCGCTGGCGCCGTCGGACTTGCCGTTCTTGCCAGCGTGACCCTTTGCTTTGGCCTTTGGGAGTACAGGAGCAGCATCAGGTCCACTGGGTTTCTCCTTCCTGCCTTTGCCACCCTGGTTCTCCTGTTTGCCAGTGGCCGGGGCTGCATCTCTGCCGCCCGACTTCATCATCGACTTGACTGATTTCTCCTTCATGTCAAGCATCAGGTCCTCCCGATCCGCCTTGATCTGATGGTCGATCAATGCCAACAAGAATTCGTACGTCTTTTGAGGATGCTTGTCCGGCAATCTATGGTAGGCGTTGAGGCCGAACTCCATCTTCTTGCTCCCTTTGATCTTCCTGTAGAGGATATCTCTGAGAGCCAACTTGCTGGGTCTGTCTTCGCTCCTCATCTTTAGCAGCAAATCATACCACTTGTTCCTGAATATAACCAAATTCTTGTCTCCAGGAAAGTCAAGGTTGAATAGGTGCTCGATGTGGTAGACAAGATCTGTTCGATCAGACGTCCTGAATGATTGCATAACCAATGCCACCAACTCTCGTCCCTTCACGATCACCCCTTGTTGATGTCGTAGTTCCGAATGTCGCGTAGCGTCGAGGTACACGTCTTTGGCTTCGTCAGGTGCTTGTTTCAACATGTTCTGCATGCCCATGGCCATTTTGATATCTATCGTAGCGAATCTGTCGCCGCCGGAGTCGC
>CAUJNA010002287.1:0-38337 GCA_963377175.1 Effrenium voratum | reverse complement strand
GCTCAGTACATGGCGGGATTCATCGCACTCCAGATGTCCAAGATGTGGGGGATGTTCGAGGGTGGTGAGGAGAGAACGATGAATGCCGGACTCGAGGGGAGGACGGGCTGCCCTTATCACAACGATTTCAAGAGATACCCCAACATCACCGAGCACGATCAGGAAGGTATCCTTTTGCCATCAACAGCGCTGAAGATTTCTCAATCGGAGAATGTTCGGACAAGGGTCTTCCGATCGGTTGAGGAGCGCGAAGATTACATTCGTATGATGGTGTGCAAATGCGAGGGACTATATACATTCTACAAGCTGTGGATCGCAGCGAGAATCCTCGACGTCACCAAGGACGAAATGAAGCTCCTGGTCAAGGACCGAGTGACTCGAGTGCACCCGGTGGGTGATATTATTTTCAGATGCTTTTCACTGGCTTTCAACTGTAAGTATATATCATTCGTGAGGGATGGCCTGAACCTTGGCAGATATGGTTATTCGGTCAACGTGAGCGCCATTATTGCGGCCATCGACCCGAATAAATGCGACACACCTCTGCTGGATTGGTGCCTTCGTAAAGGGCATTGGATACCAGAGGATCATAACAAGAAGTGTGTCCGGGCACGAGAAGCCCAGAAGAACTTGGACGAGGAGTTCCGTCGACGCACTCACAGACTGTCCATTGGGGACAGGTATGTGTAATGAAGATGCTGATTGCGGCACGATGTGGGTCAGTCCCCATCTGTTACTTGCATCACATCCACACTATTGCGGTGGAACGAGTTTATGTCATGATTTAAATGCATGTGTCCAAGATGACTGAATGTGTACATGGTTATATATTCCGATGACTATGACATCCTGGATATTCATGGATGGAACTATTACCTTATGAATGATATTTCTTTTCATTATTTATACATTGTCCATGGTATCTGGAATGGCTATGATTTGCATTGATTACTCACCGATATTTCTTTGCCGGAAATATGCAGACCGATCACGAGCAGGCCCCTCTGATGGACTTTTGTGGCCAACCCATTTATGGATGATAGCTGCGCGATGCGCAAATGCGGCAGCTGGATCGTTCGTTGGTGGTCAAATGACATGACAATCGTGTATTGTATACACCTGCATATGGGAGTGCGCTTCGATTGATGGATGAATGTTTCACTTTTCGTACAATCGAACCCGGCATGTTTCACAACGAATGAACTGTGTAGTGATAGCAAGTAAAAGAATGCACGACACGATTTCGTAGATGAACCTGGGGCCAGTGGAACGTTTGTGGTGTTTGGACCGCATGATGAACAATGCGACCCAAATGGGGGATTGTTAAAACCCTCTAGGCCCCGTGCCGAAATTGGGAAGCTGTTCTGAGGTCCTTGTTGGTGTTGCTTCCCAAGTTCCATTGATCGCCATTTGGCTCAAGACACAATTGAGGTTCAAGATCTGATGTGTAGCTGCAACCATACGTGATCGGCATTGATAGCGAGAAACACTTCGCTTGCGCTGCATTTGTCTGGACCACTGTTGTAACTATCCTTCCTTCTCCCTTACAACATTTACACGGGTTCGGCTATAACGCATCGTCCTATCACACCTTACTACCGGACATTGGTATTTACTCGAGGGTTCGGTGCATACGACCCACGGATCAAGTCACCTTGCCGTCTCTTGACATTTTCCAGCGCTTTATGCAAAGTTTCCAGCTTGGTCCAAAGTAGCCGTAATCAGTCGAGGGTCCTGGGCCTCGGAGGCCCCAGGAAGTCGTCCAGCTGCCTCACAGCTGCCGGCCGGCCCCGTCTCGTCAGCCGGCCCGCCGCGTTGCCGCTGCCCTGCGGCGCCGGCAGCGCCAGCTTCAGCAGGGTTTCCCGGCCCTCCGTGCTGCGGACGGTCATGGAGTCCACGGCCCCCAGCTGCTGCACGTCGCCGTACTGAGGGTTGAAGCTCCTCGCCGCGTTCGTCGGCGCTCGGAAGGCGCCCGCGTCCTCCACCGCCTTCACGCGCCGCTCGGTGAGGTCCTTGTTGTGCTGGAACTTGTCGGCGTTGTCCTGGAGGACCCTGAACTCCGTGGCCGGCTGCTTCTCCACGTCCTCGGCGCGCCGTGCACCGTCTCGTGGGGCCGCGCGTTGTAGGCCGAAGCGGTCTGCTGAAAGTGGTCGCTCCACTGCCCGCCCTTGCGCGCCACCCTCGTGGCCAGGTCCTTCTTCAGCGTCTGGATGCCCCGGTCCACCACGGCAATGGCGTTGCGGTCCTCGGGCCGCTTCGTCCGGTGCACGGCTTCCGCGGGCAGCTCCCGGTCCAGCGTGGCGAACTCGTTGCCCAGGTCGGTCGTGACCACAAAGTTCCCGTCGTCCCCCGTCAGCTCCCGCGCGGCGCGCTTGGTGGCGCGGCCCACCGTCTCGGCGTTCTTGTTCTGCATAGGTTCCACGGCGGCCTCCCGGGTGAAGACGTCCATCACCACCAGGCCGTACTTCGTCTTCCCCCGCGTGTTCTGGCTGAAGTCGATGAGGTCGGCCTGCAGCCGGTCGTTCGGCCCCTTGGCGGCCGACTTGCCCAGCGCGCGCGGCCGGGGCGCCTGCGCCTGCCGGCCCACGTCGGCCTTCAGCGCCTCGAAGGCCATGGCCTGCGTCACGTCGAGGTCACGCTGCCTCGCGAGTCGGTGCAGCTTCCGCGGGTCCCGCACGTTGAAGTCGTCGGCCAGGTCCCTCAGCGCCTCCATGTTTACTTGTTCTTCGGCCCGCGCTGGGCCTGCCAGGCTTCCACCTCGTCCAGCCGGGCCTGGAAGCCCTTGCACACCCCCCACAGCACGCTGGTGAGGTGAGAGTAGTCGAGAGTAACCATCTCCGTGCCGTCGCTCCACCGGGCCGTGCCCGTCAAATTCTTCCACTTCGCTCCTGCGAAGTCGTTGGAGGCGAAGCCCAGCCTCAGGTCGCCGTTCATGTCCGGGCGCTTGTACTGCTTGGCCTCCACGGAGTCAAAGAGCTGCTGGAGCTCCGCCACGTCGGCCTCGGCCATCTCCGTCTTCACCCTGCTGTCCGACAAATTCGTGAAGCTCGTGTTGCATACCACGTTGCCCGTGTTGCCCGCGATCACGAGGCAGCCGGGGTTCCTCTGGTTCGTGGTCAAGGACAGCTGCGTCGAGAGGCTCTTCGTCTGCACCAGCGCCTCGTCGTTGATCATGATGAGCTCGCACTGGTGCGTCCCACCGTCCCGCTCCAGGAAGACCCTGGCGCTCTGAGGCCGCGCTGTTGTTGGAAATCTGCAGCTTGCTCCAGCCCGCCCAGTTCTTTGTCAGGAAGAGATCGTCCGAGAAGTCGGAGGTGTTGGTCACGGTGAGCGTGTTGGACGCAAAGAGCTGCGGAGCGGAGACCGTGCCCGAGCTCGTCGCGTCGCCGCAGACCACGCTGCCCGTCGACACTCCGCCGCTCGTGGCCGTGAAGGTGCAGTCCAGGCTCTCGCAGCGCAGCGGCCCCGCGGAGGCCGCACCGGTGATGGTCAGCGTGGCGCCCGTGACCGCCCCGGTGGCTGCGAAGCTCGCTGCGGTCGCTGCGCCCGAGGCCGTCAGCGTCCCCGTGGACACGTCGCCCACCGTGGTGAAGTTCCCGGCGTTGGCCGTGTTGTTGATGGTGAGTGTGCTGCCCGTGATTCCTGTGGCGGAGCTCAACAGGCCCACGCTGGCCGCGCCGGTGATGCTCAGCGAGCTGCCTGACACGGCCCCTGTGGACGTCAGCGCGGCCCCGGCGACGGGTGCCTGTGGCTGTGCGCAGGAGACTGCGCCCGAGGCGTCCACGCCCGTGGTGAACACGTCGGTGCAGTTCACGTCGTTGCACAGCAGCTGGTCGCAGCCCACGTTTCCCTGCGCGGTGAGCCCGTCCAGCGTGGCCGAGCCCGTGAGGGCCAGCGAATCCGCCAGCAGGTCCGTTACTGAGACAGACTCTCCCTCGAAGGTGCTGGCCCTGATCTGCATGCTGTACAGGTCCAGCGTGCCCGCCGACTGCTGCACCAGCCCGGGGATCGACCCGCCGAAGGCTCCGAAGTGCAGCTTCGCGATTCCGCCCGGCGGCACCGAGAAGTCCAGGCGCGCCGTGCTCCAGACGCCCTGCAAGGGCGTGCCGAGGACGGTGCCGGTGACGCCCACGTAGTCGTTGTCGGCCGCGCTGACGTACATCACCAAGTTGGAGGCCGTGCCCAGCCGGTACCGGCAGCCGAAGGAGTAACGTCTCCCCGGCGTCAGGGTGTAGGTGCGCACAATGTTCCAGGCGAAGGCGCTCAGGGTCATGGCGTAGCCCCTCCAGCTGGAAGCCTCCCACCGTGAAGCTGGCCAAGGCCACGGAGCTCTGGCTGTTGGAGCGCACCAGAAAATTTCCTAGCGTGGTGAGCGTGGGTTCCAGCAGCACCTCGCCCAGGGTGGCCAGCGTGACGTCGTCGGCCCCTCCGTCGAGGAACTCGTGCTTCAGCAGCAGTGCCGAGGCCGCCGTGTCCTCCTCCTCCGCCGTGTTGCCGGTCTCCAGGGTTGCGTCCAGGATCTGGAGGCCGTAGACGTCCACCGTTCCTGCCGTCTGGTTGGCCAGGCCCGGCGCCTGGAAGTTCGGAGGCACTGTGAAGTACATCTTGGCCGTGCTCCAGGCACCCTGGTCGCCCACGAAGCTGCCGTACAATGGGTCGTAGACGTTGTCGGCCTCGGACATGTCCACGAAGTTGGAGGCGTGCCGAGCCGGTAGCGGCAGGCGAAGAGGAGCTGTCGGCCCGGGGTCAAGTTGTAGGTGCGCACGATGTTCCACGGGTTCGCCGCCAGGGTCAGGGTGTAGCCGTCCACGTTCACTCCCGCGGTGTGCGTGGCCAGGACCACGCTGCAGCCGTTGAGTTTGACAGCGAGACGTCCGTGGGGGCCAGGATCTGCTCTCCTATGGCGGCCACCACCTTGTCGGCCCCTCCGTCGTCCGGAAAGCGCACTGCTATTTGCAGCGCCGATGACTCCGAGCTTGCTGGCAAGGAGGCCGTCTACTTGTGCGATGGTGTAGTAGCTGAGCAGCGCGGCTGCGATGCTCGAGGCCGTCGCCGTGTCCTGGTCTGCGGCTGAACGGTACGCCACCAGCGCCGAGGTGATTTGGTTGGTCGTGAAGACGTCTGGTCCGGGCCCGTCCGGTAGGCCAGCAGCGCGCCCGTGATGGCCGCCTGCGTCTGCGTGTCCTGCGCGCTCGCCGTGCGGTAGTCTCCCAACAGCGCGTCTACTTGTGAGGAGGTGTAGTAGGCCAGCAGCGCGGCCGTGATGGCGCCGGTCGTCTCCGTGTCCTGCGCCGTTCCGGGTCGGTAGTCTCCCAACAGAGTGTCCACTTGTGAGGAGGTGTAGGCCGGCGCGTTAACAACTCCGCTGCCGGAAAGCTGCAGGGCGGCGAGCTCCGCGAGGATTGCGTCGAGGGCGCTCTGGAGCGGTCTCGCTGGCGGAGAGCGCGGCGTTCGTGGCGTATGAGGCCAGCAGCGTCGCGTCGGCCTTGCCCCCCCGGAGCGCCGTGATGCTGGCGTCCCGGCTAGCAAGCTGCGCTGCGACGAAGGCCTCGGTGGCGAGACCCAGCAGGGCATTTGCTATCTTGGTGTCTACCTCCAGTGGAGTGTCCAGTCCGTCCACCGTGGAGAGCAGGGAGGCCAGCGCGCTTGCGTCCGCCTTGCCGAGGAGGGCGGCGTCCAGGGCCGCCGTGGTGACTGCGTTTAGGAGGGCCGCTGCTATCTTAGAGTCCACCTCTGAGGAAGTGTCGACGGTAGACTGCAGGGCGTAAGCAGTCAGGGCGCTGGCGTCCGCCTTGGAGGCCTGCAGCCCCGAGATGGAGGCGTCTCTGCTTGCAAGCTCGGAGGCCAGCGCCGCGGCGGTGACGGCCCCCAGGAGAGCGTTGGCCACCTTGGTGTCCACCTCCAGCGGCGTGATCCTCGCCGCTATGTCCAGGGAGTGCTGGTCCACCACCGTCTTGAGCCCGTAGTTGGCGGCCACCGTGGCCAGCGTGGCGTTGTTGGCCGAGGCGATGGAACCGTTCATGGCCGCCGTGGTGCTGTAGTTGGACAGCTTCAGGTCCACGCCGTCCGGGTGCTCTTGGTGGCCACCACGCCCTCCAGCACGTCGAAGGCCGACTGGTCTGCCTTGTTGGAGAGACCCGTGGTCAGCGAGCTCTGCAGCGCTGCGATGCTGCTTCCGCGCGCGGCCACCTGTCCGTCCGTGGTGGCCAGGCCGCCGTGGCCAGAGGCGCAATTGCCGGCGCCAGCGCGCTGCTGTCCAGCTTTGAGGCCAGCTCGGCGGTGACTCGGTCGTCCAGAGACTGGATGGCAGCAGCGTTGTTGCCGGAGGCTGCCGTGTTCACCGCCAGGTCCGTTACTTGAGCGTAGGGCGTCAAAGCGAGGGCCAGCTGCCCTGCGGTGACGCGCGTGCCGTCAGTCACCTCTCCGTTGTCCAGGACCTCCGGGATATTGCCTGTAACAGGTCCTTCAAACATGTTTACATATGTTCTCGCCGACGCCTTAGTCCAGTGGCTAAGGCGTCGGCCAAGGAGCTAAGCGCTTCTTACTCCGCACAGGGCTCGATTCCTGCTGTGAGCGCAGTTGAGTACCATTCAGTCCGAACTCCGCGGCTTCGGTCTTGGAGCCCGCACCAGGCCCGCACCAGGCCCGCACCAGGCCCGCACCAGGCCCGCGCCAGGGTTTTTTTTCGAAGTGACTCAATTTGATTTGACCGATGGCGCCGGTCAAAAGCGAGACCTGCGCACGATGGAGGCAGTGTCTGACATAATCTTGGTGCGAGACATCAGCTGCGTGCCTCCATGTCGGCGGGCTGGCGCGGCAGGGTGGCTATGATGCCATTCTTGAGGCAACATTGAATTGTCTTGAAGCAACAATGGCGCAACATTGGATCAATAATGCGCAGCCCGGAGCAGCGAACTGCGCGAACTGCAGCGACAGCTGGCAGACTGCGCCGCGCGAAAGCGCGAACACAGAACATAGCACCTCTCTCTTTAGAGGGGGTCGTCCTGCGAAGGATTCGAAGTCCAAAACGCTGCGTGCAGGCGTGTGGCTGCAAAATAATGACCCCTAGATATGCGGTTTGGCAAAATGCCCAGCAGCAAGGCGAGCGCCCTCAAAGGAAACCCTGGCTGGCTTTTTTGGTTGGCTTCTGGCTGGCTTTTTTGGTTGGCTTCTGGCTGGCTTCTGGCTGGCTTTCTGGCTGCCTTTCTGGCTGGTTTGGCTTGGCTTCTGGCTGGCTGGTTTGGTTTGGCTCCCGGCTTTCTGGCTGGTTTGGTTTGGCTCCTGGCTGGTTTGGTTTGGCTCCTGGCTGGCTTTCTGGCTGGTTTGGTTTGGCTCCTGGCTGGCTTTCTGGCTGGTTTGGCTTGGCTTTCTTTTTTTCCCCTGTTTTTTTAGCTCGCCTTGCAGAAGCAAAGGCAGCTGCTGGGCATTTTGCCAAACCGCATATCTAGCGGCAGGCGCAGCGTTTTGGACTTCGAATCCTTCGCAGGACGAGGTCAAATGCTGGACGGACGAGTGCCAGGAGCCTCTCAGGTAGAATCCTGAACGAGCCTCAGATGCTGGTCCGTCAGCGAGGCTGTCCTCGCGGGTGCCACTGGCAGAGTGTTTTTTACCACTCACACGCCCTGCCGTCAATCCTGGCGTGGACAGGATTGCTCTTGTCAATCCTGCTGTGGCAACAGGATTGCTTCAACCATTCCTGTGCTGGCAACAGGATTGCCCCGGTGCACTACGAGCAGCTCGGGCTTGGGACTGTTCTTGCCCGAGCACAGGCTTGTGATGGAGTCGGCCTGGCTGTAGAGCTCCCGGGCCTCCGGCACGTCGTTGACGCTCAGGACGAAGGGCAGGCCACTCGCGAAGAGTGCGTCTCGCAGCTCCGTGTGAAAGACCAGGTCGTGGCCCCCTCTCGTACCATAGTAGTTCATGCTGCGGCCGGGGAAAATGTAAGGAGGGTCGGCGTAGATGCACTGGTGCGCACGGCGTGGCAGTGCCCGCAGGTAGGCCAGCGCGTCCTGGCGCCGCACGGTCACGTTGCAGGGTGGCTGCAGGCGCCGCACGCTGCTCAGTGCCAGCGGCCTCTGCTGTGCGAAGGAGCCCCACTTCCCCGAGAAGCTGTTGCGCAGCAGGACGTACGCGCAGCAGCCCGGCGCCCGGCACGGCCTCTCAGCGCGCCCGGCAGGAGGTGCCCGAAGTAGAAGCGCCTGTCCACCCTGCGCCCCACCAGGCGCAGCAAGGAGCGCAGGAAGACCGGGTCTCGCCTCAAGTAGCAGCGGTGCAGGTTTGCGACGGGCTCGAAGGCGTCGACGCGCACCTCCAGGCCCGCACGCCGGGCGGCGAGGTAGTACTCCAGCTTTCCAGAACCGAAGAAGGGAGAGTGAAGCACGGCGACGTCCCCCAGCAGCCGGTCCATGTGAGGAGCTAACCACGCCTTACTTCCAAAGTACTTCAGCTGCATACCAGCCCTTTGGTTTTATCCCGGAAAACTCTGGAAGCGCGTCTGTACACAGAGACGCACTCCCGGACTCGCCGCCCGGCTTCCCGGCTTCGAATTTGGCAAGTGAAACAAAGGGATGGGAAAGATCAAGCTCTTTCCTGTGCCGGAATACAGCAGCAAACAGTCCTCGGACCCCGTGGTGCCCCTGGTACCATGCGCCGGCATCTTCCTCGGCCCCAGCAAATCCGGCAAAACCGTGGCTCTGATCAGCTTGATTCTGGAGCAGTGCAGGGGCGTGTTTGAGAGAGAATCCACATCTTCAGTCCGTCCATTGCCGTCGATGACGGCTGGATTCCCGTCAAGAAGTACATAGAGCAGGACCTGGGGGTGAATACCGAACGAGAGCAAGCCTACTGGGAGGACTGGGACGAGCCGGCGCTGCGCCGCATCATCCAGCAGCAGCGCAAGATCACCGAGACGTCCAAGAAGTTGGAGATGAAGAAACTGTACCAGGTGCTGATCATCCTGGACGACCTTGCGGATATGCCTCAGCTCCATAAACCCAACGGCGCCCTGGACACTCTCTTCATCAGGGGCCGTCACATGCAGATAAGCACCTGGGTGAGCTCGCAGAAGCTGCGGCTCATCAGCGCAGCCGTGCGGGTGAACATGCAGTTCCTCTGCTGCTGGAGGCTGCGCAACCAGCACGAGCTGACGCCGTGGTGGAGGAGCTCAGCGCCCTGCTGCCGAAGGAGCAGCTCTACCAGTTGTACGAGCAGGCGACGCGGGAACCCTACAGCTTCCTTTTCGTCTACTACCTGAAGCCGAGGAATGAAATGTTCTACAAGCGCTTTGAAGAGCGTTTCGCATTGGAAAGAGAAGCCGATGGGAGCGGCGCTCAGCTTCCTGGGCCAGAAGCTGTTCGCCAGCTCGACGCTGATCTGCTGCACCTCCGTCGCAGCCGTCCACCCGCCCATCGTTCACCGAACAGGTGGCTTCCTAAAGAAAAGAATGACGACGATCTACGTGGACAGCCACAAGAGAGTGGCCGGCTCGGACAGCGACTTCGAGGTCGACCTGGGGGAGTCCCTGCACCTGCAGAGCGACGCCCGGCTCGCCGTCTACAAGATCCGCTTGGCCGACAGCTTTTTGTCCACGGACCGGGGCCGCTACCTCTACTGAGTTGACGCCGAACTGGGCGTTGTTGCCCGAGGGCGCCTATACGGGCCCCCGGCTGGCCGCCTGGATCAGCTCCAACTTTGCCACCGCCACCTACAGCGAGACCACCAACAGCCTGAGCGTTGCCTACGACGGCAACAGGCTCATCCTGAACAACCTGGAGCTGCGCCAGCAATTTCCCGACGCGGCGGACTACCCCGCCGCGCCGCCCGCCTCTCCCACCAAGCCCTTCAGCGTGGACCACATGCTGGGCCCGAGCTTCGTCTCCGGCGGGCAGGTCTTTGAGTTCGTCCGCATGATGGCGCACAACGAGGTCTACCTGCGCTGCGCCCAGCTGGCCAACGCCAGCAGAGTGCTGGGCAACCTGGGCGACGACATCCTCTCCAAGATCACGCTGAAGAGCGGAGTGGGCACCATTGTGGAGACGGGCTCAGACGACGGGCACTTCATGGCCCTCAGGGGCCCGGTTGCCCTGAGGCACATGCGCTTCCGCCTGACCGACCTGGACGGCAACGTCGTCCGGCTTCGCGGGTCGTCTTTGTCGTTCGTGTTATATCTTGACCACGTATAATTAAATGGAGCCGACCGAACAAGAGGCGCCGGAGGCGCAAGAGGTGCAAGAGGCGCCAGAGGTGCACGCTGCGCCACACGCTGCGCCGGACGCTGCGCCGGAACCGAAACGGCGGGGCAGGCCCCCTGGGAGCAAGAACAAACCGAAGCAGGACGTGCCTACTGAGCCGGCTGCTCCAAAGCGCAAGCCAAAGCCTCCACTTGAGACGGCGCCGGCGGAGGCACCACCAGCAGAGGCACCGGCGGAGGCACCACCGGCTGAGGCACCACCGGTTGAGGCGCCTCAGCTCACAAGAGAGCAGCAGCGCGCCCTGCGCATGCTGGAGAGGCAGTCCGCCTATGACCGGCTGACCACAGGCGCAAGTGTACTGGTATAAAAGCATGATGTCCATAGAGCCCCGCAACGAGCCGCGGATGCTCCGGTGGTTTCGCAGGACGTACCCCAGTTACAACTTGCAGCCGCTGCTGCTGAAGCGCTACCGAGAACTGGAGGAGGCGCGGGCCTTCAACAACTGGCTAGGCGAGCGCAGGCAGGCGCAGGAGGGGCAGCGGCGCCTGGACGACGTGAGCCGGCTGACGGAGGCCGTGCACCGCCAGGTACCCCAGCTGCGCTACGCGCGGCCGAGCGCCGGGGCGTGGAACGGGCGGCGGGCGAAGTTGCGCAACAGTAAATGAAGACACTCCGGGCGCACGGCTTCAACCAGCGCCCGCGCTTTGAGCAGGTGGTGGGCTACCTGGAGCGGAACGAGCCGCTGCCCCTGGACCAGCCGGACCGCAAGGCCACCTCGTTCATCACAAGCCACTTCTACCTTGACGATTTTGTGCAGTCCAGCGAGGACCCCAACCCCCGGCCCCTGCAGCACACGCCCCTGCAGGCAATTCCCGAGGAAGGCTTCCGCACTCCCGCAGAGGCCGCGGACGAGGACGTGCGCCTTGCGCGGAGGTACCAAGGAGGAAACCGCTTCGGCGAGGACGACCTTGCAGGAGACCCGGAGGCCGACGCGCTGGCCAGCAACGGTCAGGGGCCGCCCTCCATCACGGGCCGTTTGCGCAGCGCTGCAGACGGCGCACAGGTGGCAGTGGACCTCGTAGGCGCAGGGGCCGCGGGGCTCGCAGCCGCGCAGGCCTTCCGCTCTCAGCTGCCCCAGGACGCAGCTGAGTACGTGCGCCTGAACGTGCTGCCCCGTCCGGGCCCGGCGCAGCCGCCTCCGCAGATCATAGGCCGGCCCAGTGACGTGGAGCGCCGTCTGGATGAGGCGGGGCAGCGCGCGCAGGAGGTGGAGCGTGGCGCGGCGCAGGCCGTTGAGGAGACGGCGGCCGTGGCTGCGGAGGAGGGTGAGGTTGCCGTTGCCGCCGAGGGCGTGGGCGGAGCCTTTGGTTACCTGGGGGGCCTGGCGGAAGGAGCGGCAGCCCTCGCGCCCACCGCGGGCGAGGTTGCTGGAACGTTGGCTGGCGCGGCGGGAGTCGGCGCGGCGGCAACGGCGGGGCTGGCCGAGGGCATCGCAGGCGGCGCAGCCTACGGCCTCGCGCGCGGCACGGGCTGGGTGCTGGAGAACACGCTCTTCCGGCCCCAGCAGGGCAGCGAGGACGCGGCCGTGCAGGACGTCCGGTCCGCCAACAACATGAATGACGCCACTCAGCCTCAGCACTTCACGCTGCGCTCAGGCAGCAGCACGTCCGGCAGCCCGCAAGCAGCCGCCACGCCGCGCCCCTTCTCCTGGGGCCTGAACCCCGTGGCTCTGCCCCAGTCCCAGAGCTTGCGGGCGAGCTCCAGTTCCGGGCGGTCACGCCGGAGTTTGCCTCCGCCCAGCTTTGACCAGCTGGCGCGAGACATTGAGGCTGCGTAAAAAAAATAAAATAGAGCTCCAGTTCCGGGCAGTCACGCCGGAGCCTGCCTCCGCCCAGCTTTGACCAGCTGGCGCGAGACATTGAGGCTGCTTAAAAAAAATAAAACCCTCCTCCTGGGGGAGAGTTTTTTTGCACGGTTTTGCACGGCTTTGCGCTGCAAAATGCTATTAGTGTCGTCCGTACATAGATGTACGGACTGGACTAATAGCTCGTTTTGCACGGTTTTGCACGGTTTTGCGCTGTAAAATGCTATTCCTCCAGGGCCTACGCAAATGTAGGCCCTGTAAGAATAGCATTTTTTGCACGGTTTTGCGCAACAAAATGCTATTAGTCCAGGGTGTACATGTATGTACGGCCTGGACTAATAGCTTTTGCACGGTTTTGCGCCACAAAACGCTATTCTTCTCGTCCGTACATCTATGTACGCCCTAGAAGAATAGCATTTTCCTTCGCCGTACGAGTCAAAATGCGTGTATATAAACAAGCATGGAGGTAGTCACCGCCGGAGCCCAGGATGAGCTGATGCAGAGCCTGGACTACAAGCTGAAAACAAGCAACACCAGCTACGTGACGGCGCGGCATGACGTGCAGTACTTCCCCAGCTTGCTGAGCTCCTTCTCCCCCACAACCTCTCGGCCGCTGACCAGCGGCACGTCCTTCATCGACCCCCCCCAAAAAATAGTAAAAGGAGAATTCAAAGAATTATTCTTTCTACTATTTTTTCTCCAACAGCAACACAACAAACAGAAAACAAAATCCAGAACAACAAGCAAACAAAATAAATAATCACAACCAGCAACAAAAATATTTAATCACAGCATGCAACATTAAATAATTCAAACAAGCATACCAACAAAACAGCAACACTCTAAATCATCAAAGACACTCAACTCAAAAACACACATCAACAAAAAACAAAGCAACATACCAACAAAAAATATCATAAGAGTATCAAACAAAACAAAAACAAACAGCCAAAGCACGAAAAATTTGAAGAAGCATGCCAAGTCTAAACAACGCACTTTGAAAGAGATAAGCAAATTATAATAATTCAATCTTTACAAACGATAAATATATTACAATTATAACATATAAGATTTTACATGTGATAATCATAGTATGGTTTTAATCAAAGTCATTAGTATTTAAATATTCCTTTGTAATCTTTGGTATTTGTTTAAAGTTCTGTTTATTATTTTTAAATGGATATTTTCTATCAGCAAAATCATAAATGCAAAAACCTATGCTCCAGTTTCCTAAAACACTTTTAATATCATTTATTACATCACCATACATTAATTTACCTATTATATTGTTCTTCTGTTCATCCTGAATATAATCACATATTTTATCAATTATGATTTTCAATTCTTGGTTTCTTTGTTTTATGTAGTTTAAAAATGTTTCCTTGCAATCATTTTCAATTTTATTATTTGATAAATCATACTCATCAATAAATTTAAATATCATTTTATTATTAAATTCTTCAATTGGTCTTGTTGTTCCAGTTTTGCCACCATAACTAACTTCATATGATTGTTCGTAGTAATATTTAATATCATTATAAAATTTTAAAATATATGTTTCGTTATCTTGCAGTATATATTTTTTCACTTTTTCATATGTAGGAAATGTATTTAACTTTATAAAACAATATGTTCTTAATGATGAGTCATCATTTAGAAATGTATTTTCTTCAAATTTCAATTTGTATTTATCATAAATACATTGTCTCAATGTTGAATGTAAATTACTTTTATGTAAAACTTGCTTTTCATTTCTTAATAAAAAACATTTCTCGCATTCAACATAATTAAAATCACAAATGTTTTTAACAATCGGAATAGGTAAATTTAACTTAGTTAGTCTAGTTTTTTCATTTATTAGTTTACATTTACAACTACTGATAATGTCATTAACTTTTATTTTATTCAAAAAGTCATTAATAATTTCTTCTTGCTCTTTTTTAGTAAATTCAACCATTTCTATTATAATATATTAAGTCAATATTTCTTTAAGTCGTTTTCAAAGAACTTATTTTATAATGGCCGTAAGCAAGTGAGTTTACACTATCTATCCAATATTTTTTGTTTTCATAACTACTAAGAGCAATTTTTTTAGTTGTTATACTAAAAATTCTGTGGTTTTTACTTCTAATACTATTAAATGACTTATGTATAACCTCATTAGTTTTTAAAACCGTCTCAAACTCTTCATATTTCATTTGTCGTCTTACTGTGCCTTTTGCTATTCCCTTACATTTCTTATATTTTTTATCATCACCATAAACTGAGTAAGCATAGCATTTAGGACGAAGAGCTATAAACCCTGTCATTATTTTACTTTTTAATTCATCCTTAAATTTACCTAATACTTTCTTGTTATTATCATCATAACATTTATGTTCCTTAGGATAATCTGAAAAATCTAATTCTTTTTTAATTGAATTAAGGTCTTCATAAATGTCATTGGTTTTAGTATGAAATACAAAACTATCAGTATCAGTATATACCATTTTAATATTGTCTCCATATTTAGGCTTCATAACGTCATAATAAAATTTATACATGTGTTGCTTACTCAAATCTAAAATACTCATCCCAATAAATATAGGTTTGTCTAGTTTCAACTTTGTTTTTTGCTTTTCAACTCCACCCAAATTTTCATTAATGATATGACTATGTTTGAAGTTAGGATTACTTACACACTTCATATATCTAGTTTCATCACTCACAACCTCAAAATCTAAATGTTTTCGCTTATCCTCCATTGTTTTTCCAAATATGGCATTGTTCATCAATTTGTAAACATCTTTCTCAAAATCATTTCTAGCATTCTTCCTCTTCTCAGTGTTAAACTCAATGTAAGGTTTTAAAACTTCTTTTTGTTCAAATTTAATTGCTCTATTAATTTTCTTAAGTTTTAACCCTTGCTTCAAATAAAATTGTAAGGTTCTTATATGGATTACATATTTTTCTTTATCATTTAAATTCAATACTAATTTATTTGTTTTCTCATCCGTAGGTTTTTTATGATTTAAAAATTCATAAATTTCAATTTGTTTATCTTACAGCATGTCGGCTTTAACATTCATAACCTCAGGTGCCATTGGATAGTCATTGTGTAAATCGTGTAATTCTTTAGGATATTCTAAATCCACTTCTAGAATATATCCAATATTATTATTTTTGTAATTAATAATGTCTTCTTCTTTTAATGTATCATCCCATTTTAGATTTTTATATGGCAGTTTTTGTATCATGCTTAACCCATACAAATTATTAGCATCAAAATAGTTAATATAACTACTTTCTTTATTTTTATCATATTCTTCTCCCATGTATTTATTATTTGCTTCAACTTTTTTAGTAGAAACCATACACATCCCGCCTCTAAGTCCCGCTTCTATCATTTCATACATTTCTTGGTCATATATTAAATCAATCTCTACACCAGTCATTTTAAGCATAGCATCAAAAGCAAAGTTAGGCAATGTATAATAATAAGCAGGGTCCAACCCATAATATTTCATACATACATCTCTAAAGTTTTCGAAAATGTCAGTCAATAATAATACATCAGTTTTCAAATATAAATCATGGTATTCACCCATATTCTTAATGTCGAAATGCTTCCATATAATTTTTGCCCTTTCATAGTTGTTAACACTTATACCTTCTTCACTCAACCGACTATAAAAATCGTCCTTACTCGGTAATTGCTCATCATCAAATTTATCAAATGAATTCATGTAGTCATAAGGATAAACGCCTTTATCAGTTAATAAATCTAGACATTTCTCACTCTTAATCACATCATTTTTACTACTGAACCTAAAATTATCTTTCCAGTTTTCACGCAACAACCATTTATTTCTATCTTCTTCATCTGTATTATCATACTTACTCATTGAAACTAACTTATCTAATGAAGCAGTTAAAAACCCAAAAGTGTCTTTAACACTCAAACTTTCAAAACTGATATTAATAAATTTTTCACTGTTCTGAGCGATGACACCTATTTTACTGTTGTTACTTAATTTATCAGCATTTTGAATAATTAAATGACCGTCATAATTGTTCATGTTATGGAAGAATACAGGAATTTTAAAATATCTATTACAAAAATTAAGATTGCACACATTATGAGCACAACCTCTATACTTACCTGTAAAATGACAATGGTCTCTAACTTTTCTATATTTCTCTGCTTCCTTGGCATTCTTATAGTTCATTCTAAACTTATCCCCACAAATAAAGCAGTTTTTAGCATGTTTAAAATCTTCTTTGTCTTCATCGGTCATGTCCATTTTTTCGTTTTCTCCCATCTTCTCCTTTACTTCTGCCCTAATCTCATTAAGTTTTTGACAAAACACATCAACAGCATCTTTACCACGACAAATAAATTCATAATTTGTATTATCAACAGCATTAACCATATTAAGCATAAAACCACATGGCTTATGCTCTTGATAAGAAAAAGTGTTTTTATCTTCATCTTCATCAGGTTTTTCAGTTCCTCTGTCAAACATTCAAAATCAGCATGTACAACACAAGGACATCTTAACTTTTTGAAGTGATGCTTAAAACTCACTTTCTCATAAGGCTTAGGCATTACTATCTGCTGTCCGTCAACTTCCATACATCCACTATCATAATGTTTATTTAATAATTCTTCATTTCCAAATCCATGATTACAATATTTACAAAATTAGGACTTACCATTATGATTACTTTTTTGATTGTTAATAAGTCTGCTCAAACTTTTTATATAGACATAATGACTGCAATCCTCATCATCAACTCTTAACAAATCAAAATGACAAGAAGAATCTGTATTTCTCAATTTTCTACTAATAACAATTTGTTCATTATCATCAACTTCATAAACATTAATGAATATTGATTTATTTTTTCTTCAAATATATCTATATCATTTTTATTAGCAGGAAAACTCACACCATCAAAAATCAAATCACTTTCTATCTTCTTGTAATGAAACATCTTTTCAGGGTGTGCTTTATCACAAATTTTACAATATCCACACTCAATAGAATATTTAAAACACTTGTCATCTTGATTTTTAATATTGATACATGCCTTTTTCTTTTTAATCCATTCTGGAAGTTCGATATATTTACCTGCTCTAGTCGGATTATATTTGTTATACATGATATGAACATTATTAGTATTGCTAATTATTAATCCTGACTGATACAAAGCCATATCTAAAATTCTTGTTTCAACATCAGGCCTCATTCTTTTCAAAGCATTCCTTAAATCCTCTTCATTTACAATAGTGTACGACCTTGTCTTAACTGTTACGTTTCTCTCCTCATCAAATAAGTTCATAACTTTCATATTTATTGTAGCATTAAGTTTCATTCCTCTATTCTCTTTCAAGTATTCATTAAGTTTGTCAAATTGATAATTAAAATAAGTCAATCCGTTCAACTCTTTTAAATGAATGATTGAAATTGTGTAGGCGTTAGCATATGCTCTAAAGGCGCTTCTTTCTTCTGCTATTACTGCTTTTTTCTTAATAGCATGTTTTAAAACCGTTCTTGCTCCTACTCTTTCTCTGATTTGATTTGCTTTGTAGTCATTAGTTTTCTTTACTGCTTCAAGTCTCTTACTCAATCTATTACTTATTGGTTTTTCTGGATTATATCTATACTGGTTGTTTCCTATAATTATGGTTTTAAGTTTTTTACCTTTATTATTTACTTTGTATTCTCCTAAATTTTCTTTAAGAAGATACTTAACTGTTTTAGTGTTTTCATCTGGCGGTAAATCTCTATTCATATTATTATCTATATAATTTAATTATGGTTTTTCTCTTTAAGTCTTTTTAAAGTCATAAAATTCTAAGAACTACATAACTAATTATTGGTCTAAATTATTATTTTTAATTTTCAATTAGTAATAATTCATGAAGACTAAATCAAAGATTAGCCTAAATTATTATTACAAATTTTAAATTAGTAATAATTCATGGCGCAAATAATGCTTTTTCAATCCTTCCAAGACATAGTATGTTTGTAATGTTATATCTTTTTCTATCTTTTCTATTCTGTATTTCCTTTCTGTCCACTTTGGGTTGGTCTCTTTCCTCGATGTATAATTACCTTTACCTTTTTGGTATATTTTCACTGTGTCCGAAACTGATAATTTAGGGTATTTTCTCATATGCTTTTGCTTCAGTGTAAGGTTTGCTTTTACATTTGCTCTGTTGTCATCATCATGCGCTTCACTTGGTTTCATTCCAGTTGATGAGTGAATAGCGCTATTATATTTCTTCAATGTAGGTTTCAACATATCAGTCCATCTACCTTTAGTAAAGTGCATTCTGTCTCCTATTCCTTTTTTCATCGTTCTAATCAATCTCTCCACAATATTGGCATGTGTTAGTGTTGTTTTATGTATTATACCTAAATCATCTAAATATTTCTTTACTTCTGCTTTAACTGCTCCATCATCATCAGAAAAGATTTCCACAGGCTCACCCATAACTTTAAATGCTTCTTTCAAACCTTTCAAAACATTTGGACTGTCTCTTTGAAACATTGGATACACAAAACCTAATTTACTGAAAGCATCTATTACAATCAATGCATAGCGGTCTTCATCTTCTTTCTTAAATATTTTCATATCCATAATATCTATTTGAAATTCTGCTCTGGCATAAGGCACTAAGAAACTGTTATAATTCTGATACGGTTTTACTTGCTTGTTAGGTTGCTTCTTCAACCACTTTGCCACTTCTTCTAATGTTGCACTTGCTCCTTTCTCTTTTGCTTGATTGTATAAGCTTTGTTTAGAACCATATCCTGTCTCAAGGTCATAATACAGATTGCTCATTATCTCCTCATTACTTAGTTTACTCATATATTGAAATTGGATTATATTAATTAAATTAAAATTAAATTAATATTATCCAATTAGACTTTACTTTTAGTACTCTGGCACTTTCTACTTTTTTCATGTCTTGATTTGTTAGAACTGTTGGCCATTGATTTTCCACAAATATTACATGTATAAGGTTTATTAAGTTTTTCTTGAAAGTATTTTTTATGATAATCCTTTTGATATTGTTTCTCTTTATTTTCTTTTGTTTCTTCGCTATCAGTAGGACTTGGCAACACATCAGCATCTGAACTTTTATAATGTCTTGCAATGTCATCAGCAAAATTACTATTCATAAATAACATATTCATAAAGTCGTGATAATCATCTTCATCATGTATTCCTCCTAAAAATCTATCTCTTCCATCATCTGAGTGTCTGCTATAGAATGGCATTTATCTTATAGAATAAAGTCGCTATTTCTTTAAGGCATTTTTTCAAATTCTGGTATTTTAATTTTATTTTATTATTATTATTATTTTATTGTTTTTCTTTATTCTTATCTTTATCCTTATCTTCATTTTCACTTTCAGCATCTGTAGGAATAGGTATTTCTGTTGGTGGTGCTATTTCATAATTAGCATTTTCTTCTGATGATGATGATGAATTAACAGTATGCGTTGAAGAACTATTAACAGTAATAGGTGGAGAACTATTAACGCTAATAGGTGGGGAAGTGTTTAACTCAACTTCCTCACTAACATTTGTATTCAACCAATTCATTATAGCAGTTGCTATATCATATGATGTTACTAATGAATTCATTGTCAGATTAACTAATAACTCAGAACCTTGAATTGTAGTTAATGTAGTGTGATATGTTAAATGTGCTACTATTTGTCCTATACTAAAACCCGTCCTCAACATAAATTCTATAATCCTCATCAAAATAAATAATTTCTTTCTATATTTATCAATATCATCATCTTTTTATCATCATCATCATCGTCATCATCATATAAATCAGGGTCATATGTAAATGCTAATGCTTCTGCTTCAGCCTTGGTTATCAGTTTGCTTTTGAAACTCTTTGAAGAACCGCCTAATATTTTTGTCATATCATCAAAATTATAAGTTTGTGTCGCTTTATCATTTGGTAGGTCTGTTTGTGTTGCCTTGTTTTCTTTGTTAAGCGTTTGTGTTGCCTTGTCCATCATCATAACTTGAGCTTTCATATATCTTTCTTTATTTTTATAATTCATTAAATCCATTTTATCAAAATCAAAATTATTCAATAACATGTATTTTTTGTATTTCTTCAATATAACTGTTGTTTTCATTTTGCTTGTGATTGCTTGTTTAAGCATTTCATCATAAGTAGGGCGTTTCCTTAACTCTTGCTTGTGGTTGTTAATCATTTTATATAATTATTGATAAATTATGTAAAATTATCTATTTTTCCTTTGTTGCCTTGCCTTTTCCCTTCATATCTTTCCAATCATTCATTCTTTTTCTTAACAATTCATCATTTACTTCTGTTGTCCATTTTCCGCTGTTTATAAGCTTCTCCACCAGTCCAACTAAATAAGTTCTACCTGTTTCCTTTTTTCCTTTGCCCTTTTTCTTTGTGTTTGAATATTGCTGTTCCTGTTCTTCAGTAAGTCCTGTTCCTCTTAAATGTAATTGAAATAATATGTCTTCTTCTTTTACTGTGCTTCCCTTCCAATGGTTTATATCAGTTGAATAGTCAATAGTTTCCTTATATGTTCTTGTTTGTCTTGCTGGCAATGTGGATGAACTGCCAGCGGTGTCCATTTTTTGCTCTATTCTTTTTTCTGCTTCTTTTATTTCTATTAGTTCAGGACTGTTTTTATCTTCGTCATCTAATCGTTTCAATTCCAATCTTGCTCTTGCTATTTGTAAATTTGAAACTCTTTTTGGTTCAGGACTGTCTTTATCTTCATCAATAAATCGTTTCAATTGCAATCTTGCTCTTGCTTTTTGTAAATTTGAAACTCTTTTTGGTTGTAAATCTTCCAATGGCGGTAAATCATCACTTGACTTTGCGGTTGCTACTGACTGCCAGTCATCTTCATCTAATTGTTTTGCCCGTTGTGCTCGTTGGTGTAGGTCTGCTATTTGTAATATTATCTCCATATTTAGGCTTCATAACGTCATAATAAAATTTATACATGTGTTGCTTACTCAAATCTAAAATACTCATCCCAATAAATATAGGTTTGTCTAGTTTCAACTTTGTTTTTTGCTTTTCAACTCCAACCAAATTTTCATTAATGATATGACTATGTTTGAAGTTAGGATTACTTACACACTTCATATATCTAGTTTCATCACTCACAACTTCAAAGTCTAAATGTTTTCGCTTATCCTCCATTGTTTTTTCCAAATATGGCATTGTTCATCAATTTGTAAACATCTTTCTCAAAATCATTTCTAGCATTCTTCCTCTTCTCAGTGTTAAACTCAATGTAAGGTTTTAAAACTTCTTTTTGTTCAAATTTAATTGCTCTATGAATTTTCTTAAGTTTTAACCCTTGCTTCAAGTAAAATTGTAAGGTTCTTATATGGATTACATATTTTTCTTTATCATTTAAGTTCAATATTAATTTATTTGTTTTCTCATCCGTAGGTTTTTTATGTTTTAAAAATTCATAAATTTCAATTTGTTTATCTGACAGCATGTCGGCTTTAACATTCATAACCTCAGGTGCCATTGGATAGTCATTGTGTAAATCGTGTAATTCTTTAGGATATTCTAAGTCCACTTCTAGAATATATCCAATATTATTATTCTTATAATTAATAATGTCTTCTTCTTTTAATGTATCATCCCATTTTAGATTTTTATATGGCAGTTTTTGTATCATGCTTAAACCGTACAAATTATTAGCATCAAAATAGTTAATATAACTACTTTCTTTATTTTTATCATATTCTTCTCCCATGTATTTATTGTTTGCTTCAACTTTTTTAGTAGAAACCATACACATCCCGCCTCTAAGTCCCGCTTCTATCATTTCATACATTTCTTGGTCATATATTAAACCAATCTCTACACCAGTCATTTTAAGCATAGCATCAAAAGCAAAGTTAGGCAATGTATAATAATAAGCAGGGTCCAATCCATAATATTTCATACATACATCTCTAAAATTTTCGAAAATGTCAGTCAATAATAATACATCAGTATTCAAATATAAATCATGGTATTCACCCATATTCTTAATGTCGAAATGCTTCCATATAATTTTTGCCCTTTCATAGTCGTTAACACTTATACCTTCTTCACTCAACTGACTATAAAAATCATCCTTACTCGGTAATTGCTCATCATCAAATAATTTATCAAATGAATTCATGTAGTCATAAGGATAAACGCCTTTATCAGTTAATAAATCTAGACATTTCTCACTCTTAATCACATCATTTTTACTACTGAACCTAAAATTATCTTTCCAGTTTTCACGCAACAACCATTTATTTCTATCTTCTTCATCTGTATTATCATACTTACTCATTGAAACTAACTTATCTAATGAAGCAGTTAAAAACCCAAAAGTGTCTTTAACACTCAAACTTTCAAAACTGATATTAATAAATTTTTCACTGCTCTGAGCGATGACACCTATTTTATTGTTGTTACTTAATTTATCAGCATTTTGAATAATTAAATGACCATCATAATTTTTCATGTTATGGAAGAATACAGGAATTTTAAAATATCTATTACAAAAATTAAGATTGCAAACATTATGAGCACAACCTCTATACTTACCTGTAAAATGACAATGGTCTCTAACTTTTCTATATTTCTCTGCTTCCTTTGCATTTTTATAGTTCATTCTAAACTTATCCCCACAAATAAAGCAGTTTTTAGCATGTTTAAAATCTTCTTTGTCTTCATCAGTCATATCTATTTTTTCGTTTTCTCCCATCTTCTCCTTTACTTCTGTCCTAATCTCATTAAGTTTTTGACAAAACACATCAACAGCATCTTTACCACGATACATAAATTCATAATTTGTATTATCAACATCATTAACCATATTAAGCATAAAACCACATGGCTTATGCTCTTGATAAGAAAAAGTGTTTTTATCTTCATCTTCATCAGGTTTTTTCAGTTCCTCTGTCAAACATTCAAAATCAGCATATACAACAAAAGGACATCTTAACTTTTTGAAGTGATGCTTAAAACTAACTTTCTCATAAGGCTTAGGCATTACTATCTGTTGTCCTTCAACTTCCATGCATCCACTATCATAATGTTTATTTAATAATTCTTCATTTCTAAATCCATGATTACAATATTTACAAAAATAGGACTTACCATTATGATTACTTTTTTGATTATTAATAAGTCTGCTCAAACTTTTTATATACACATAATGACTGCAATCCTCCTCATCAACTCTCAACAAATCAAGATGACAAGAAGCATCTTTATTTTTCAATTTTCTACTAATAACAATTTGTTCATTATCATCAATTTCATAAACATTAATGGATATTGATTTATTATTTTCTTCAAATATATCTATATCATTATTATTAGCAGGAAAACTCACACCATCAAAAATTAAATCACTTGCTATCTTCTTGTAATGAAACATCTTTTCAGGGTGTGCTTTATCACAAATTTTACAATATCCACACTCAATAGAATATTTAAAACACTTGTCATCTTGATTTTTAATATTGATACATGCCTTTTTCTTTTTAATCCATTCTGGAAGTTCAATATATTTGCCAGCTCTAGTCGGATTATATTTATTATACATGATATGAATATTTTAATATTGCTAATTATTAATCCTGACTGATACAAAGCCATATCTAAAATTCTTGTTTCAACATCAGGTCTCATTCTTTTCAAAGCATTCCTTAAATCCTCTTCATTTACAATAGTGTACGACCTTGTCAAAACTGTTACGTTTCTCTCCTCATCAAATAAGTTCATAACTTTCATATTTATTGTAGCATTCAGTTTCATTCCCCTATTCTCTTTCAAGTATTCATTAAGTTTGTCAAATTGATAATTAAAATAAGTCAATCCGTTCAACTCTTTTAAATGAATGTTTGAAATTGTGTAGGCGTTAGCATATGCTCTAAAGGCGCTTCTTTCTTCTGTTATTACTGCTTTTTTCTTAATAGCATGTTTTAAAACCGTTCTTGCTCCTACTCTTTCTCTGATTTGATTTGCTTTGTAGTCATTAGTTTTCTTTACTGCTTCAAGTCTCTTACTCAATCTATTGCTTATTGGTTTTTCTGGATTATATCTATACTGGTTGTTTCCTATAATTATGGTTTTAAGTTTTTTACCTTTATTATTTAATTTGTATTCTCCTAAATTTTCTTTAAGAAGATACTTAACTATTTTAGTGTTTTCATCTGGCGGTAAATCTCTATTCATATTATTATCTATATAATTTAATTAGGTTTTTTCTCTTTAAGTCTTTTTAAAGTCATAAAATTCTAAGAACTAAATAACTAATTATTAGTCTAAATTATTTTAATTTTCAATTAATAATTCATGAAGATTAAATCATAGATTTAATCTAATTTATTATTTTAATTTTCAATTAATAATAATTCATGAAGATTAAATCATAGATTTAATCTAATTTATTATTTTAATTTTCAATTAATAATAATTCATGAAGATTAAATCATAGATTTAATCTAATTTATTATTTTAATTTTCAATTAATAATAATTCATGGCGCAAATAATGCTTTTTCAATCCTTCCAAGACATAGTAAGTTTGAAGTGTCAAATCTTTTTCTATCTTTTCTATTTTGTATTTCCTTTCTGTCCACTTTGAGTTGGTTTCTTTCCTCGATGTATAATTACCTTTTCCTTTTTGGTATATTTTCACTGTGTCTGAAACAGATAATTTAGGATATTTCCTCATATGCTTTTGCTTCAGTGTAAGGTTTGCGTTTACATTTGCTCTGTTGTCATCATCATGCGCTTCATTTGGTTTCATTCCAGTTGATGAGTGAATAGCGCTATTATATTTCTTTAATGTAGGTTTCAACATATCAGTCCATCTACCTTTAGTAAAGTGTATTCTGTCACCTATCCCCTTTTTCATGGTCCTAATTAATCTCTCCACAATATTAGCATGTGTTAGCGTTGTTTTATGTATTATACCTAAATCATCTAAATATTTCTTTACTTCTGCTTTAAATGCTCCATCATCATCAGAAAAGATTTCCACAGGCTCGCCCATAACTTTAAATGCTTCTTTCAACCCTTTCAAAACATTTGGACTGTCTCTTTGAAACATTGGATACACAAAACCTAATTTACTGAAAGCATCTATTACAATCAATGCATAGCGTTCTTCATCTTCTTTCTTGAATATTTTCATATCCATAATATCTAATTTGAAATTCTGCTCTGGCATAAGGCACTAAGAAACTGTTATAATTCTGATACGGCTTTACTTGCTTGTTAGGTTGCTTCTTCAACCACTTTGCCACTTCTTCTAATGTTACACTTGCTCCTTTCTCTTTTGCTTGATTGTATAAGCTTTGTTTAGAACCATAGCCTGTCTCAAGGTCATAATAGAGATTGCTCATTATCTCCTCATTACTTAGTTTACTCATATATTGAAATTGGATTATATTAATTAAGTTAAAATTGAACTAATATTATCCAATTAGACTTTATGTTTAGCACTCTGACACTTTTTACTTTTCTCATGTCTTGATTTGTTAGAACTGTTGGTCATTGATTTTCCACAAATATTACAAGTATAAGGTTTATTAAGTTTTTCTTGAAAGTATTTTTTTATGATAATCCTTTTGATATTGTTTCTCTTTATTTTCTTTTGTTTCTTCGCTATCAGTAGGACTTGGCAACACATCAGCATCTGAACTTTTATAATGTCTTTCAATGTCATCAGCAAAACTACTATTAATAAATAACATATTCATAAAGTCATTATAATCATCTTCATCATGTATTCCTCCTAACAATCTATCGCTTCCATCATCTGAGTGTCTGCTATAGAATGGCATTTATCTTATAGAATAAAGTCGCTATTTCTTTAAGGCATTTTTTACAAATTCTGGTATTTTAATTTTTATTTTATTTTTTATTATTTTTTTATTTATTTTATTATTATTATTTTATTTTTGTTATCATTATTTTATATTTTTTTCTTTATTCTTATCTTTATCCTTATCTTCATTTTCACTTTCAGCATCAGTAGGAATAGGTATTTCTGTTGGTGGTGCTATTTCATAATTAGCATTTTCTTCTGATGAGGATGAATTAACAGTATGCGTTGAAGAACTATTAACAGTGATAGGTAATGATGAACTTTGTTCATCATCAGCTATTGAGCTCAGCTCAACAGGTGGAGAACTATTAACGCTAACAGGCGGGGAAGTGTTTAACTCAACTTCCTCACTAACATTTGTATTCAACCAATTCATTATAGCAGTTGCTATATCGTATGATGTTACTAACGAATTCATTGTTAAATTAACTAATAACTCTGAACCTTGAATTGTAGTTAATGTAGTGTGATATGTTAAATGTGCTACTATTTGTCCTATACTAAAACCAGTCCTCAACATAAATTCTATAATCCTCATCAAAATAAATAATTTCTTTCTATATTTATCAATATCATCATCTTTTTTATCATCATCATCATCGTCATCATCATATAAATCAGGGTCACATGTAAATGCTAATGCTTCTGCTTCAGCCTTGGTTATCAATTTGCTTTTGAAACTCTTTGAAGAACCGCCTAATATTTTTGTCATATCATCAAAATTATAAGTTTGTGTCGCTTTATCATTTGGTAGGTCTGTTTGTGTTGCCTTGTTTTCTTTGTTAAGCGTTTGTGTTGCCTTGTCTGCCATCATAACTTTTGCGTTCATATATCTTTCTTTATTTTTATAATTCATTAAATCAATTTTATCAAAATCAAAATTATTCAATAACATATATTTTTTGTATTTCTTCAATATAACTGTTGTTTTCATTTTGCTTGTGATTGCTTGTTTAAGCATTTCATCATATGTAGGGCGTTTCCTTAACTCTTTCTTGTGGTTGTTAATCATTTTATATAATTATTGATAAATTATGTAAAATGAATTATTTTTCCTTTGTTGCCTTGCCTTTTCCTTTCATATCTTTCCAATCATTCATTCTTTTTCTTAACAATTCATCATTTACTTCTGTTGTCCATTTTCCGCTGTTTATAAGCTTCTCCACCAGTCCAACTAAATAAGTTCTACCTGTTTCCTTTTTACCTTTCCCTTTTTTCTTTCAGTAAGTCCTGCTCCTCTTAAATATAATTGAAATAATATGTCTTCTTCTTTTACTGTGCTTCCCTTCCAATGGTTTATATCAGTTGAATAGTCAATAGTTTCCTTATGTGTTCTTGTTTGTCTTGCTGGTAATGTGGATGAACTGCCAGCGGTGTCCATTTTTTGCACTATTCTTTCTTCTTTCCTCGTCATTAATCCTCTTTGAGCCCCTTGAATTCGTTTAACTGCTTCGTCTTCTTTCCTCGTTGTTAATCCTCTTTGTGCCCCTTGAATTCGTTTAACTGCTTCGTCTTGCGTCATAAGCGGTTCCAATGCTGGTAAATCATCATAGTTGCTTGACTTTGCGGTTGCTACTGACTGCCAGTCATCTTCATCTAATTGTCTTGCTCGTTGTGCTCGTTGGTGTAGGTCTGCTATTTGTTCACTACTAAGTCTTTTTGAAATTTGACTGATTTGTCGTTCGTGTTGTTCCTCTGCATCATCCATTGTGGCACTTAGTGTTTGTATTGAACCGTCTCTTAAATCATCCATTTCATCATCCTTCGATATATCAAAATATTTTGTTTGATTTTCTCCATCTACCATTTTTTTAAAGTGTTGCTGTCTCAAATCTACTGTATTATTATCATACACTGTTCCTAATGGACTATCACGAAAATAATAAGCGTTTCTGTCTATTACATCTCTTATATTCTTATTTTTAAATTCTTCCTTTGTAATTTCCTTTATCAGTTCATTATAAGACGGTCTTAATCTCAATTGTGATTTTAATGTTTTCATCTGTGCATTGTCTAATCTCATTAGTATATTAAATTAATTAGATTATATTTATTAATCTAATTAATTAAGTTAATTATTTTTTTCAAAATCAAAATCTTGTCTTAATTGATTGATTATTCCTTTCTTCTTCTTAATCATTTCTGAATAGGATTTACCTGTTTCACTTGATGGGTGATGTCTCAATTTTTCACTTTCCAACCTTTGGATTTCATTAAAATAAGCCTGTGCTTCTTCTTGATATCTTCTTTTATTTTGAAATACAGCATAATCTTTTTTAGCGCTATGACGTTCTAATTGTTCTTGTAATTCTTTAAAATATGTGTAATTAGGTTGGTGTGCCTTGTTGTCTCCTTCATAATAGTAATGTTGAGTTGATTTATATTTATTCTTCTTTTTTGGTTTGTTTGTTTCAAAAACTGCTTTTCTATCAATAACATCACTGATATTCGGTTTGTCTTTATTTTGTGGTTCTGTTATTCTATTTACAACGTTGTCATAAATTTCTCTACGACGCATAAGCAATTGTTTTTTATCAATAATCATTATATAATAATAATTAGATTAAATAATTTTATTTGCTAAATTATTAATTTTCTGTTTATTTTTATTATCTCGCTCTACCTTCATATTAATATATCTATCTTTTGCAGTTTCAAACACTTTGTTAGCTGTTGTTTCTAAATGTTTTTTCAATCTTTCTTCTACTCTTCTTTCTATTTCTTGTTCATCACTTTTGGAATATTATCTTTAACTTTTTCATATACATTATTCTCAAATTCTTTTGCTTGTGAAGGATGCATAATTTTTCTTCGAACAACTTTGTTAGGGTCTGGTTCTTTTTTAACTGGTATTCCATTACAGTTATGACGATATCTGAAAGTGTATTTTGTTAAATATTTTTTACATTTTGGACATTCCACTTTTTCAGTTGAGTATGTTTTAGATTTTAATTCTTGCTTTGGTGGTTCGTCTATATTATTATCTGGTGTATTGTCTTTATTATTTTCTTCATTTATAATATTATTAGTTTCTACTTCTTTACTTTCTTCATTAATAATAGGTTCTTCTTTACTGTCTTCTACTTCTTTAGGTGCTTCATTATTTTCACTGCCTACATCTACTATTTCAATATTTTTAACCATATAATTAGTATATAATAAATATTTATATTAAAATATTTTAATATAATTAGTATATAACAAATATTTATATTAAAATTTTAAAATAAATTTTAGTATATAATAAATATTTATATTAAAATATTTTAATATAATTAGTATATAACAAATATTTATATTAAAATATTTAATATATGCTTTTCTAACCTTCAAAAAATGTTAATGAAAAAGAAGATGTTGTGCCATTCATATTTAAAACTCTACCCGACGCATCAGTAAATCTAAAATGAAGTCTATTCAATGAACGCATACTAACATCATTAGCATCATTTAAAATTGAGTTCATTATCATATATGAGGTTGCCGAATGATGTTAAAACTGGTACTTTCTTTATTATTGATGAAGTACCAAAACTACATAACTGGTTTCCGTTACTTAATTCATTACAATGAATATAAATATTTTTAACAGGTAAAAATGATATAAATCCACTAACAAACGGGTCTGCTGTACTATTTACTTTTTCAGTAGTATTTCCTAAAATGTCATTAATACTATTAGGATAATCTCTATCATAATCAACACCAAAACTATAATTAGTTTGTAATTCTTTATCTGTATGGATTATAAAAAAGTAAGAAATATAATTACAACTTATAGTTATATTATTTGTTTTTAATGAATAACTACAAGTAAAAAAATCACTATTTCCATCAGTTCCATTAGTAGCAGTATTCAATTTATTTTGTAATTCGGTTGCTAATTCACTACCTACATAACTACCTTTATCAGGTGCTACAATAAAATAATATACTGGTGCTCCTATTAATATCCCTCCTAATGTTAAATATAATCTGTTATTTAAATTATCTTCAATTGGATAAAATGAATTAGCGATAGATACTTCGTGACAAATCATTTTAGTATTTGGTCCGCATTCTTGTTGCTCTCTTAAATTAATAACAAAATCTGATGTAGATTGACTGTCATTTAAATCACGATAAGCACTGTTGATATATATTTTACGAAATCTCATTATATTAATTAATTAGAAATTTTATAATTTAATTATATATGAAAAATAAATATAAATATAAATATTATTTAAAAGAAGGAAAATTAAAATCATACAATCCTCTTCATCAAGGTCATAGTGAAATGTATAGAAAAATAATTAATGAAATTCAACAAGAAAAATCATTATTCAAACCTAAATATAATAATAATTTATCTGACACAGAAGGATTAAACAAAGCATATACAAATGGTAAAGGTTATTATTTAGATAATAATAAACTATATGTTGCTGGAACATTTGGTAAGTCTAATATTATATCAAATATTAATGATATTTTAAGTGATATTACAATTCCATTTGGTTTAAGTTCATTCAGTGAAAGGTATAGAGATATTAGCGATATACTTGATGAAAACCATAATATTAGTGAAGTTATTTCACATTCATTGGGTAGTAGTGCGAGTGCTAAATATTTAAAAGAAAATCCTGATAGAAATATTAGATTAACTACTTACGGTGCTCCTTTTATTTCAATGTCAAACAAAAACAATGACAACTACACAAGCATACGAAATTTTGGAGATATAGTCAGTATTTTAGATAGAGGCAGTATAACATCAAATAGAGGAGGTTTTAACCCATTAACAAATCATCAACACTCATTATATGGTGATACTGGCAAGGACGTATCAAGAAGCATTGAACCTGTAAAGGAAATTTTGTAGTCTTATATATAATGCCTAATAATGATATAAAAAACACTATAAATCCTAAAAAGAAAGTCAGTTATGAAGACATTAAGAAAATAGTAGAGGATGAACCTAATTATAAGGTTGAACATAATAATATTAAAAATAAATCTAAAAAACTATTAAATAAAAAATATAAAAAAGAAGTTATAGATTATTCACACTTTAAAATAAAATAATTTAATAATAGAATAATTAATATTTTTCTATTATTAAATATACAAGTTATGGAAACATTAGATATTGAAGATGTCCTTGTTGAAAAGAATTTAAGATTTAAATTAAAAGACGGTGGTTCTTATGTCCGTTCAAAAGAAAGTAAAAACTTTTAGCCTTCGTCGGTTTCTACTTATACCGCTGATACAAATTCAGTAATTAGATTTAACATTACTGGGCCACCTAATCAATGGTTGTCCTTACCTTCACTATTATTAGGATTTACTCTAAACAACACTGATAACACAGAATTTAACGAACTTCGACCAATTGATACAGCCGGTTTCTTTGATAGAGTGCGTGTGTTAATGGGTGATGTCATTGTATGTGATTTAAATTCTCTTTCTCGTGCAAGTGCTATGAAAGATGTATTAAAATCATCAGAAGAAAAAAGAATTGATGAAGCATTAGGTTTTGGAAATACTCTACTCAATCACGATGGACGGTTTTTAGTTTGTGATGCTACTGGAACTTCTACTACCCAAGCAGTAACTAGAAATGTAACCAATGGTAATTATAAAGGAATTAAAGAAGGTAAAAGTGCTAATGTCTATTTTGATTTAAATTTAAAATGTTTCAAGACTTGTGAAAACTGGATACCTTTATCTTATTGTCCAATAACAGTTGAATTATATTTAACAACTGATGTATTAAAACCAATTGTTAATAGAACAGGACTTTTTACTGCTACAAATACAAGTATCACTTGGTCAGTCACAAAACCTTTATTCAAAGGAAATGTCTATACTCTTGACGATAGCTTATATGCAGAGTATGCTAAATTATTAGAAACTGGTTCTCTTCCTATTACTTTTGAAACTGAAACACTACAAGAACAAACAGCATCAACAACAACTGAAATATTCACAACTATTGTCCGTAATGTGTCTAAATTAAACAAACTGTTTATTTCTTTTTCAAATGCGACTCAAAAGGGTTATGTAGGCGGATACGGTGAATTATTGAAACCATATAACTTTATGTATCATCCACTGGCACATGTAACAGGTGATAAAGGACGTTATGACCCAGAGCATGATTTATGTGCTTCTTTGATAATCGGTAATCAAGTTATTCCAAGTCAAGAAATTCAAGGTGTTCGTGAAGCATACGCCCATCTTATGCATTGTGCTGATAAACCAATGTTAGTTAGTGCAGAAGATTACAGGTCTCACGCTTTTATGTATGGTTTTAATTTACAAAAATTAGAAAGTGCAAATTATACTGGTATGAACCTTAAAAATAATTCAAATATGGTTGTTAAAATAAAAGCGTTGGAGGGTTCAACATTATATAGCGCTCCTGGTAAAATGGCCGAGAGAATTTATATGCTCTTGGTTCATGAGTGCATTCTTGAAATCCGCTCAAATTCTGTCTCATTTTATGATTAAAATAAAAAATATGATATTATTAATTTTCTAATTAATAATATAATATTATGAGCAAAAACTTAATGAATATCTTTGATATTACAGCAAATAGAATTAGGCAAGTAAAAGATGGAGCAGTCAATGATATAGAAGACCTTTACGCGAGTAAATCTGACATTCAAACAGTATTAGATAGTAAAGCAGACCAAGCAGATACTTACACAAAGGAACAGATAAACGCTAATTTTTATGATATAACTGAAACATATGACAAAACAGAAATTAATGTATTATCAAATAATATTAGTTCAAATTATTTTTTAATAGGTAATCTGACAATAACTTCAAATACAAATTTTAATAATATTTCATTAAATACAAGTTTAATAAATAATTTGAATTCTACTATGACAACTAATTTTAATAATATTTCTTCAAATACTAATTTAATTAATACAAATTTTAATAATATTTCATTAAATACAAGTTTAATAAATAATTTGAATTCTACTATGTCAACTAATTTTAATAATATTAGTTCTAATACTAATTTAATTAATACAAATTTTAATAATATTTCATCAAATACAAATTTAATAAATAATTTAAATTCTACTGTATCAACTAATTTTAATAATATTTCATCAAATTCTCATTTAATATCTCAATTACAAACAGGTTCATTTGATAGTAATTTATATTACAATAAAATAACAACTAATAATTTATTATCAGATAAATTAAATACATCAATATTAAATAATACATTAATACATAATATAACAACTACTGCAACTTTCAAAATAGCAGAATTTGGAAATTATAATAATTTCTTTGAAATGTATAATAATTATTTTGATAGTTATGTTTATGGAAATTTAAGTGGAGCAACTATGTTTTTAAATCAAAGAGGTTTTGGAGATGTAGAAATTAATAATTCTTCAACTTTTCAAAATGATAAAATATTATTAAATCATAATACTACAATATTAAGTAATTTACAAGTATCAGGTTTATTTTCTTGTTCATCTATTTTAGATATAACAGGTTCTGATAGTAGATATGTTTTACAGTCAGATAATTTAGCAGGATTAATAACAGGAAATACAAATACTATTAATTCAATAATTACAAATGATAGCGTACAAGATACAGTAATAAGTCAAAAATTAGACAAAGTTAATACAACTGCGCAAACAGTAAACTCTCCATTAATACTTAGTTTAACAGATAATACTAATCCAATATTTAGAATCCAGGACGCAGTTAGTAACCAAAGACTCGAGTTTAAACGAGGATGTCAGTTAGACTCTTATCAAGGGTTAAAGGTGCTACGCCTTATCGATTATGGCTAGGATGGAATACAGGAGATGTTATTATTGGAAGACCTAATAATGCTTCAAGAATTACAATTAATGGTAATGTTCATACTTCATATAATTTTGCGCAGATGCACGGAACATCATATTTTGAAGGTGCTGTTTATATGAAAGGAAATTTATTTACAAATAATGATTTTTCAACGGATATTAAAACAAAAATAGATAATATCAATACTTCAATAAATGGATTAGAACCATATTTAGAAACATATACACCAGATGCAATAGAAGGTTTTTATATGCATCATCCTAATTTTGTTGCTCTTTCTGTTGGTGATATTACTAATGCCAGTAACCAATATATGATGTGTGATGGATTAGTTAATAAAACTATTTTTAGTAAACCTATAGATGTGTTAGGAAATATTTATACGAATGCTGATGTTAATTGTGATAATGTTAATATTGCTACTGATGGTAAATTAACAATTGATACAAATTGTGAATTATATCGATATGTTAGCTCTTTTTCATCTTTTGATATGAGGAATACTGACGCTAATTCTTCAATTAGGTTCATTTGTGGAGACCCTGCTGTTCAATCTAACATAGTTGGAGCAGTTAATATTTCTACGGATGGACTTTTAACACTTCTACTGCTGATTTTATGGGTAATTTATTTGCTGATGATGTTTATGTTAAAACTAATGGAGCATTAAGAAGCAATCATATAGCACCTAATAATGGAACATTAGTAACTGTTGATACTAACTTAGCAGTTCAAAATGCATATTTAGCAACTAATACCATTCAATCATTTGATTTAACAACGGTTTCATTTTTGAATAATATTTCAATGACTACTGGAACTGATATTAAAATGGGAACAAGTGAAATATCAACTTATCATGATGGAACTAATTTATCTACAATTGATGTAATATTCAGAACATCAAACACTGCTTTTAGAGTTTCAGATGCTTCAAGTACTCCTTCAGTTTTATTATCTATTGATAAGGCATTTGGAACAACAGTAAATACTGAAAGTTTTACAAATAATGCTCCATCGACTTTTAATGAAAATGTAACAGTTGCAGGAACGAAGAAATTATTGTGTAATTTAATTGAGCCAGCAACAGGGACTAATATAGATTTAACAGCATCAACAGTAACCATAAATGGAACGTTTGTGGATTCATCTGATTCAAGATTGAAATATGATATAGACAATATTAAATCTAATTGTATGAATGTTATTAAGAAATTTAAACCGAAGAAGTTTAAAAGACACGATAGAAATGATGGCGGTAAAACTCACATTGGTTATTTAGCAGATGAAGTATTAAAAGCAATCCCGAAAGAATTTGAAAATGTTGTTAGTAAAGACAGAGAGTATTTAGGATTAAATTATTTAGTTTTACCTGTGTTAGTTCATAAAGCAGTATCAGAATTAAATGATAAAGTAGATAAACTTGAAAAAGAAATTAAGGAATTTAAAAAAGAAAAAAATAAATAATTTAAATATATAAATATATAAATATATAAATAAATAAATAATTAATATATCTAGATATATATATGGACATTGACAGAAAAGTTAAAATAGAAGTATTATTTAAGAATGATAGTATGAGAGAAAAAACTTGTTATTGTGGTTGTAAAATTACTAAGTTAAATAAAGATGAATTTACATTAGATAAATGTAATAATAAAGAATGTAATTTTAGTCATTCTAAATTTGATGAATATATTAAAGAATTAAAAAGACAAAGAAGAGAAGAGGAATTCGACAGACGAGCAAGGAAGTGTGATAGGATATGTACTCCTTTTATGTGGGGGTTTTGTTGGCCTATTCTAATTCCTTTGAATATTTATTATTGTATTGTATACCTTTGAATATTTATTATTGTATTATATTATAATCTAAAATAATAATATATAATGGGTAATTCGAACAGTAATGTTAAAACTTCATCTATTGATAAAATTAATGATATTGATATAGAACAATTAGATTTAAGTAATATTGATAAATTACAGTTAAAAGCAATTAAACAAATGAGTGAAAGAATGTGTAAAATTGAAAAAGAAAAATCTGATAAATTAATATATAAATTACCAGCGTTAAATTTGTGTAGTTATAGTTTGTTCTGAATTAATGACATTAAGTCATAATCTTAATGCTATTAATTTTAAAGATAAAAATAAAAGTCATCAATAATCATTTGGTCATCTTCATTGATGACTTTAATAGTTATTTTTTTCACTTGTAATGAAATAAAATTAGCCATGTCGCTCGCATACACTAATTTAACTTTATGAAGGTCTTTATTAAGAAAATAATAAATATCAAATAAATTAATTGATATTAAAGTTCGATTACACACATTAAACCAACGAGTAAACGAGCTAAATGT
Organism: Effrenium voratum; assembly: GCA_963377175.1. Taxonomy (NCBI): domain Eukaryota; class Dinophyceae; order Suessiales; family Symbiodiniaceae; genus Effrenium; species Effrenium voratum. Next base: position 2,158 of record CAUJNA010002287.1, on the reverse strand, counting down.
AACAAATATATCATATTCAAAAAATAATTTTAATGGTTTATATTTTTTATGTAATTTATCTAACTCACTTAAATTAAAAATATATGATATTCCATTATTAATATTGATATTATCAATTTCAAAATAATGTATGTTATTTAATGTGTAAGATTTATATACTGGTTTATATTTATTAATATATTTTTTAACAATATTACTATTTTTTATTTTTAATAATCTAATATCACCTAAATTATAAGATAATACATGGTTTTTAATTTCTATTGGTAAATCATAAAATATCATATAATATTAATATATATTTAATTATTTAATTATTTAATTATTTAATTAGTAATTTTCAAATATTGAGAAAACTTTTTCATAAACATTTTATCTGGGTTCTTTTCTAAAAGGTTAATATATAAAAAACTATGCGGTTCATCAGTGGCAGTCTCATATATTTTATAAATTAGTTTCTTGCTTTCATGTAAATTATCGCTTCTAACAATTGCTGATAATTCATCTTGCAATATTTCTATCTCTTTAAAATTTCTAACTTTATAATAAAACAAATGACTTATATTTACCCTAATAATTGGTGGTACGGTTGATGATTTTTGAAGACTTACAAGTGTTGATATTCCACTATGACGACCTCTACAAAATAAAGAATTTAACAATTTGTTATTTCTTGTTATTGCTGGATTATCAGATACATCATCCAAAATTACCAAAATATTAAATAATTTCTTCGTTCCTTGTTTTTTCTGGTATTCAATTATTTTATTTTGAGTTTCTATAACTCTTTCTAAATCTTCAACATTGAACTCATCCCACCAACACGGTTCTTTATCATTATCTACTTTCAAACCTTCTTTAATGTATTTTTTAACAGGCAACCAAATACTATCTAAATTTACAGATGGAATTCTTTCAAATGCTCCTCTATAAATATCAAGTATCATTGATACAAGTAAAGTTGATTTTCCACTTCCAGATGGACCGACAATCATAGCTCTCATTGGCAATTTAGGGACGACCTCATGCTTACTTTGCTTAAAGTCATATTTGATTTCATCAATTGGTTTTACATCAGGCATAATAAAAATAATATTATAAATACTTATAAATAAAAAAAATATATAAATATTTATATAATCATAATGCCAAGAACATCTATTAATCTAAGTGAAGTCACTAGCATTCGGATTATATATAAATTCGGTGATGTTTTAGTTCCAGATACTGGCCAACTATATTATGATACGATTTTAACGTTTTTATCGATAATTAAAAAACAAAATATTATAATATCTAAATCATCAATCGAAAACGAGGATAGCCTAAATTATAATAAATTAGTAAATTTTATGAAAGATTATTCTAATACATATACAAATGAAATGATAAATAGTGTACAAGAAATCATTAATAATAATATTCTAGATGTTGATATAGCAACTGCAGTAAAACTTACTAAAGAAAATAGTTTAAATAAATATTCTATTTAATATTAATGGAACATCATTATGTTATGAATGGCGGTGAATAACATAATGGAACAGGTTTCCATTGCTACAATCAATAAGCATTGAAGCTAATTAGTTTGTATCTCTCTCGCGTGCAATGAAAACCCCAAGTGCTGAGCCCTCGAATATTCTATCATGCATGAAAATAATAAGATTAAATAATCTAAATAATTATTTTATCTTATTATTATATGACTGTTATCCATTGCAATTGTTGTAAAACTTATGATGACAAATATTTATTTAAACATCTAAATTCAAAACATCATCAGAAACTTGTAGAATATAGATGGAATAAAGACGATACAATGAAAAAACTGTACAACTCTAGGAAAAAGAACCATTTTTCCTAGAGTTCTAGAACTTGATAGAACTTATCAAGTTCTATCAAGTTGTACAAGAAAAGAAAGACAGAAATTAAAAATAATTTATCTTATTATTTAATATGAAAGGGAGTTTTTCAGATTATATTAATATAATAGATGAAATGGAGAATATAGAACAAGTACTAATAACTGATAATAGATGTAAAAAAATATGTTATTTTATTTTAGAATTAATTAAGTTTTTGATACAATATATTAAAAATATAAATATTAATATAAATGCAAAAAAAGAAAACCAAAAAGAATAAGATAGGTTTAAGT
>CAUJNA010002286.1:32500-38377 GCA_963377175.1 Effrenium voratum | reverse complement strand
GCCATGTGGAACCTGCAACCGGGGGCTTCGACGGTTCGAGTCAAAAGCAAGTTTGGGGGGGCACAGGAAACAGGCTGCAGTCAAGAAACAGAGTCGCCTGCGTAGATGAGTTCCCATGTCACCCTGAATACAAACAACAAATGTGTATAATTCAACATTGCTCCCATGGTGTGTTCAGGCATGATGCATGCCGTCTTTGCCCACATTGATCGTTCAAAACAGGTCGATCAAAACATCCAACGGGTCCCCAGACCATCGGCCCAAGCCTTATTTTGGGAACTAAGGTTTCCATTCATGACCCGCACTGGTCTGGAGAAGTCATAAATAAACAAGCCACATCCCCTTTTGGTGTTCTTTCGGCACATGAACAAAGATACCTTTTGCTATGCAGCAAGTGGCAGCCTGGGAGGCTTTGGCCATGGCTAGGGCCCCCCCCGAAGCGCTTGGGAAAAGGCGCCAGAAGTCCGACTCGCTGGCAAAGTCCACGCTCTCGGCGATCTGCATCTTGGCCCAGGACTCGTGCCTGAGCATGGAGTCTATTTTGCCCTTTGTTGGGGTTGGTTTGAAGGAAAGCCAAAAGGAAACCCTTGTTTGTTTGTTTGTTTGTTGTTGTTGTTGTTGCTTTTTTTTTCTTCTTTGGAACGTTAAAAAAGGCACACCCAACTCTTCGATCCTTGGGATTGCCCATGCCCTATGTTTGATGGAACCTAGCAGGAAGGGCCCCCAGTTTGTATGGCTTTTCTTGCACACAGCCATCAAAGGCCAGGGGCCAGGTAGCTTTCTCTGGGGGACAAGGTTTGTCTAAAAACATTTTGGCTTGTAAAACAAAGTTCCTGCACAGTATGCCCCATGCAACTTTCTCTGGATTCCATGATTGTGGAGAGCTGGGCTCAACATGTTCTGGACCAAGGGAACCCTTAAACTGGTAAAATCACAGGGATTGAAACCACCTCACTTTGGCATCGGCCTGATTTCCCATGGCCCTATGGTTGTCAAAGCCTCCCCCAAAACCGAACAGGGGCTAGCAGCGCCTAAGAGTGCCTGTGACAAGAACCTCGCGAGATCTTTGCGACTAGGAGCGCATGAATCAGCTACGAAAAAGCCCAAAGATGCGAGAACTAGGGAATTGAAGCGGGTCGCAAACGCGGCCCTGTGAGTGAATTGGGCTCTTAGACTCTTCAGTATGCTCTTAAACAATTCGGTCGCGACGACGGTCTCGGGACAGACTCGGATAGAACATTGCTTGGCGCTGAACAGACAGTTTCTTTGGTGGCTTGAGCATTTGGCACACACACACACATCACACCAAGCATCCAGTACCACAAACATAAACTAGCAATAGCAGTCAAGCGTTGCAGCTCGAACCTTCTCAGTGCATGCTTTACTTTATTCGCCGTGTGGCGATGCTTTTACGAACGAGCATGGAAAATGGTCGAGAAATGGAAACGGAGGCATGCTTCAAACCCTAGTTCTTCTATGTTGAAATTACCGCCCGGCTCCGCCGGCTATACTCGTAAGGTCTACTGGGGTCACTAGACAGCGAAGGGTTTTTATGGGAAACAAAGGGCCCATAGCAATGGCACGACCATTGATCACGGCCGCCTAAGGGAGTGATCATCTCATCCCGGGCTGGTCCAACTCCGGGCCAAGCCATGGTCCAGCTTTTTCCCCAGAGAACATGGGAAAGCTGACGTCTGGTTGTGGTTGAGATTGAGAGCTCGTCCCTGTTTCCCTTCCAGTGACTGCTTCAACAAACCCCCATGGCTCAAAGTGCCGCCTGTGTCGGCTGGGTTCCGAACATATTTGACCCCTTGCAAAAATTGAATTCGACCATTCCACAGGAAGCCCTGAAAAGACTGCACCACCAAACCAATCAGCTTCCCTCTTCGTTTGAATTGGTGCCTTGGAGGTCTTCCCGAGGCAGTGATCATGTACGCAAAAGAACCTGAGGTTCAAACCTCCAAACCGCAACTCCAAGCCAAGGCTACCTCAACCAAGGCACTGCCCAGCGTCCGGGTAGAGGATGACGTGGGCCACTTGTGAGCAAGGAACGAAGATGGCACCCGCAGTGAGCCACATGCACCTGACGCATGCAAACCACGTGCACGCAAAGCAAGGAAAGGCAAATCAACAACTAAACAATTTCAAACAAACAAATAACACAACACAACAAAGAAAACAAAAAAAGCAAAGACACAAAAACAAAGAAACAATGAAAGGAAGCAAGGAAGAAAGCACGAAGCAAAGGAAGGACGGATGAAAGGAAGAAAGAAAGAAAGAAAGAAAGAAAGAAACAAAGAAAGAAACAAAGAAACAAGTCACCAAGCAAGCAATGAAGCAAACAAACAAGCAAAGCAGGCAGGCAGGCAAGCAAGAGGCAGCAGGCAGGAAAGCAAGCAAACAAGCAAAACTGCAGACATGAGTCGTCAAAAAAACCATTCGTCTGAGTGTATTCATTCCGATGTTAGGATGTCCCGTATCGTGCTTCTTTGTTTCTCAGATGTTGGGGTAGCGTTTGTTGGCCGTTTGCTGTTGGGAAGTGAGCCGAGCAGTAGGCATCGGATTGTTCGTCTTCAAACGTGGCGCTCTCTGCGTTCGTGACTCATTCCCTACCTACCTGGTGAGTCAGCTTCAAACATACCGTCATTTACTTTATGTAGGAGTGTGTCATGCGCATGTTGTCTTTTTGTTTTCTGGAGAAACGATACGGGACGGACTTGGCACTCTGACATTTGGCCTTCTGCATTGGTACGGGGCCATTCTTGGCCATGGCCGACCAAGCGAAAGCTCAAGGGTTTTGAGCTGCTTGAACTCGTTTTCTCTCAGAAGTGTCCATGTGCCAAAACCTGTCTAGAGAGCAGGAGATTCGTGCAACCCAGGCACAGGTAGCACAGCATTGATGGGCCTCGGTACAGCACTCTCGCCAAAAGAACTCTTGTCACCGGGTACGACTCTAACTGGGCCATGTAATGCAACTGCCCCTTTGCATGGCCGCGAGGGATTGGACAAGAAACCATCACGGGTCTGCACTGGCTGTAGCTGAGGTACCGAAGGTGTAGTGAAACAGGCACCACACTGGGATCTCGAACCAAATGCCGCCCAAACCTCAGACGAGTCCGAGCAACTCGGAGAGTGACAAGCCGTGACTCAAAGTGTGGCTGGAGCAGCTCACCAAGTAGGGCTGACAGCTTCTTTCGATAAAAGTAACCACCTGGGTCTGGGTTGCGTTGAGGATACCCTTGTTCAGGCTGGCGTTTGGTTCTTGTTGCGAAACATCTAAAAGTCCCAATTTTGACACTTTCACACCACTAAGATGTTTGCTCGTTCTCGCCAAGCCGCGGTAGTCCACCTTGTGACCCCCCACCTTGGCTGAAGGAGACGTCGCAGGTTTGTGTAATATGGCAGTGTGGATGTGTTGAGCTGTTCACCTTGGTTTCAAATCAAGTGATTGCAAGAAAACTGCTATTTTTGGACTCCAAGTCCCTATTTACCCTATTTTGATACATACCCATATTTCCTGGCTAGCACTATCTGCGAGGCAAAAAAGCTTGAGAGCTATTGAAAAACACGTGCTGCCCGCCACATGCAGGTTCATCCTCTATACCATTAGGCACCATGCCTGATGCCATGGCACGGGATGGGATTTTAGGTTGGGTTCGTCGAAAAAAACATTCCCAGTGCTGTGAAGCTGCATGCCCGCGGATGAGCAGGTCCACAATCATGCCTCAAAGGCGGCGGGCAAATGATCTGCACCACTTTTGCGGGATCAACGCTGATGCTTGAGCTGGGGCGCGCTTGATGCCGATCTCGACAACCGCGCCAATGAAAATCCCGGGCAAGGAGAGAACCTTCGCAACGGCTTTTGCGACTCTTGGAATGCGCATATAACTCATCAACCACAGTCGCTTACCAGTCAGCTTAGCTTGGCCTCTCTGGTCAATGCCAACGCAACTGACCCCTGCCTTCAGCCAGCCAGGGAAAAGGTCGGCAAGCCAAATGTACTCCTTACAGCCGCAGCTGCTGCCAAAAAGCAGCACCCAAATCATGTTTTGGCGTCCGAAATTTCAGTTGGGCGCGTCAAAGCTTGAACACCTCTTGGCCATCAACTCCGTTCGAAACGCGCAGGGCAAGTCCAAAAATCGCTCCATGCAGCTCAACCTACGTTCTGCTGCACCAAATATGCAGCCTGAAAAGCTTCAGACTGCCCACGGCTGCTTTTGCATATGTTTTTCCTGCCCAGGCTCCACGTCCACATCACGTTCCTTGTCACCATCCTGGTTTGTGCTCACGTGGTGGCTGACCACATGCTGATAGTACCAGCACCTGAGCAGCAGAGGTGGCACCGCTAATGTCTGCGTTGCACGTGGGGGTGGCCACACCACGGTCCATGGTGAAAATTGCCCTGATACCAAGGGCACCCCCTGTAAAGATCTTAAAGTAACAAGGTGGGCGTAGCTACGGCTGACACTGGTATCACAAAATAGGCTACTTTCCAGTGTAACAATTGAGCGTGCAGTTTCCTAGCTTCCATCTTGCAGCCCTACCGGAGAAAACTGCCAAATGCTGACACCTTCATGCCTCACTGTCAGCCTGTCAGCCTTCTTTGGCGTGCCACGGCAACGCCATGGGTCTCAAACCTGTGTTGCATGCAGAGGCTTGCTGCGAGGCTGCGAAACCTAACCGAAATGCTGAGGCGATATGTCATGTGTTCCTGCACATTCCCAGCGCTGGGGAGCGCACCGAACTCTCCCAGCCTCCCAGCCTCGCCAGTTACAGTACCTGACAGCTTGGTTTGGACCATGCTCCTGGGCTCCGGGCAAGGAGGGCCCAACGATGAAGAAGCCACAGAAGAGGCAGGCGCGGTTCACCCACTCCTGGCGGGAGGCTGGGGCTCAAAAGGGCTCCTGGTCACTCGCTGAGCGAAGAAGGCTCGCGTTCTGATGTTGTTTTTAATGATGTCCTAGCCAGGGGCATGGCTTCTAACTTGGAATTTGGACAGGAGCAGCTTCTTTAAAAGGAGCTCGAGGGATTTGCATGTTGTCCACATCTAATTGTTTCGCCGACCCGAAGTTCACACAACGTCCACATGCAGACTTTGTACCAAGTCCTACGTGCGCCGAAATCCTTGAGTAAACTCAGTGCTCAACGCAATCCTTATCTATGATCGTTCTGTTTGCAATCTCCCGGTTTTTAATGTTCAGTCCTTAAGGGATGCCCCCCATGGATTCGGCAAGAATGGTCACATCTCAACTTGTGGGCCCCCTTCTCAAACGCAGGGGTAACGCCGTCTCTCGGAAGATCAACATTGCTGGCCCCAGCTGGAATTCAGAGCTGGCTCCTTGCAACTAACTTGCCAGTGCCCTCCCTCATGAGAGAGGCGTGTGGCCACCGTAGCCACGAAGCAGCCAGCGAGCAGGCCTTGATTCGTGGAGGAATTCGCACATCCGATTGAGAAGCGCCCAAAACTCACCGACCAGGAGAGCTCATGCCATACCAGGTGGCACCCTGGCCTAGGTTGGCCCATGGGGGGCTCTGGAGCTGCTCAATGGCCTGCACGAGCCCTTGTGGTGCCCCCGCAAGGGTACCGGGTCGCTTCTACAGCCGAGCAGCAGGAGAGGGGCGTGCGCACAATGAAGAAAAGCCACATCCTCAACATACGGATGAGTCAAGTGCAATCAGCCTGCATGGAAGTCATATGATGGAAGCAACCTTCATTCAAAGTAGCATACCCAGACGTCCAAGCATCAAAAACTTTGATCCTGAGTTCCTTCTGGCCTGCCTGCGACTCTCCAGCTGTCTGACCCAAAAACTAGTTGGCCAAAACTTTGACCCCCACACAAATTCGACCGGCAACTTTACTCGGTTGCTTTCTGCTCC
>CAUJNA010002286.1:0-25000 GCA_963377175.1 Effrenium voratum | reverse complement strand
GGGAACCTCTTGAAGCCGTTGGGGTAAATTTGAGGCTTGGCTAAAACGTCGAATGGCTGCTCCCAAGAGTCGCTTAGCCAGAAAACCTTCTTCCATATGGAGATACGGGGGGAGAAAAAAAGGAGCGGATGAACAAGCCCTGCCCAACCAAAAGAGGGATGTCCCCTTTTTAGTGGGGGAGCTTTCCGCTTTCCACTGAGCGCCCTAGGGCTTCTTCCTGGGTGGGGCCTGTTGCACCAAACGGATTCTCTCACCGCACCTCGGGCTTCAAGGCCTGGCGCTTCTTCAGCGCCGCCAAGAGCGGCAGCTCACCTTCGCGCGTCTCGAGGTAGGTGAGGCTGGCATGTGTTGCTGTTCCATGTTGTGTGTTCATGGTGGTTGTTCGTTTTTGTTGGGGAAAAAGACATGTTGGTGGAATCTCTTGATGGTCCGATGGGTAGGCAATGAGCCCAGGAGTTGTTGCGTGCTCTTTTTTTTTCAGGTAGGGAGGTTATATACCACTTCTAGAGCACGTTCATCCAACCATGCCTTTATGGCTTTGCTGCTCATGCGTAGCTTCCAAACCCACAGCTTAAAGTGCCCTTGATTGTTCGTTCGATAGGCAACGAGTAGGAATCACCCTGTTCCACCATCCCTCGTTTCTTTTGGGGCTCCCAGGTTGCCCAAACCCGTGTTCACTTCCTAGAAGCTAAGTTGTGTTGGCCCGAAGGTCGGCGGGGCTCGACGGGCACCAGGCTTGTACCTCTGGGCCTACAGCACCGATTTGCTGCGTGGTGATCCTGGGAAGACCCTGCTTTTTCGACCCCCTGTCCCCCCCTCCCCCCCCCCCCCCGCCGTTTTGTTGGTGGGGCAAAAAAATAAAGCCAACAAGCAAATTGGCAGTGCAAGAACAGGCATGTAGGCTGGGAAAACAAGGCCCGTATAGGAACAGGGTTGATGAATCCAACCGCAACATGCCAGGCCTACCCATGAAATGATCTCTCACGTCCTGAGTGGATTGGCAACCAAAATCTGGACCTTCCACCAAAATGGTCCCAAAAGTGTTAATAACGTCCACTGAGGAAGTGAAATGTGCGAGACGAGCTGAGCTTGTGACTTGTAGCCATTGCAGCTACATCACCGACGCGGTCAGAATTGTCAGTTCCCGATGGGGATTTTCGTGAGCTTCCTTGCTTTCTGTGGGAAACTGAATGGGCAAAACATGCCCGTGCTTAATGTGCTCATTCCCAAATCCCTTGCTGTGCTGGAGGCAACCAATCAGCCATTTGCCATGGATGTTGGGTGAGGCCAACTTGTTTTGCTGAGTGCCCCAATGGCCTTTTTGCAGCTTGGTCCAAAGGGCCCGTCACGCCCCCCGTCGCGCCAACAGCTTGCGGCCGGCGGCAACAACCGGCGCAAGCAGGACTCCAAGAACCTCGGTGCCCCGAAACAAAATCGAGCTGCGCATTGCTGGTCTTTTCAGGCTGGGGAACCCGTTTCCCCGTGATTTCCGCAAAGAAAAGAACCGACCCGAGATCAGACAGTGCTGAACCTTGTCGCCGGAGGCTTCCTCTACGGCGAGCAGCTCCTCAAATCAGAACGACGAAAAGGAGGCGGTTCGCGTTCGCCGGAGCGGAGCCAATACTGGTGGGGTTCGTGGGGTTGGAAGGCCCGTGATCGAACTTTGCGAAAAGGTGGGGGGGGGGGGGGGACGGTTGACGCATGCTGGCCATTGGCTGCAGCATTTCTGAATGCTGACTGACAATGGCTGTGGATGATCACAATGCCGCTGCTAGCGGCCTTGCAACCTTCTACTTAGCTCCTTCTTAGTAGGACCTTTTTTTGGTGGTCTCAAGGGCACCAACCACCAAAAGTGGTCAAATGAGCACCCGTCAAAATGTGCAACATGTAAACTTCGAGGAGCCCAGCACAAAAATCCCTGCAAAAGGAGCTTTCTTACAGTAGGTACGAGAACGCTTCACCAGGATTTGCATCCTCTAAATCAGCCGGCATCTGTGTGATTCTTGTTTAACGGCCCCGATGAAGGTTCCGCAAAGGGTCCATGTCCTGCATGGACCGTTTCCTCTTCAGAGGTTTCTTTCAACAACTGTCAAAGGCAGTGTCCTTTGTGAATACAGAACGGGGTCCGAATCCCATGAAGCACTCCCAAATATTTGATGGACCGCGAGGCCCCGGCAGCCACGATGTCCGCAGGCGCCGCCTGGCTTCGGAGAAAAACATGCTCAAGCAACCAGAGAATATCTCCAATGAATTTGCAAAACGGCTAAGGATATAAACCACACATCCGAAAACCATCGAAACACATCGCTCAACTTGTTTGATTTCAGATTCATGAGAACAAATGAGAAGGCAAGCGCTGAGTTTTGGCACGGTGCGAACAATGAATTTGAGAAAAGGCCCTGAAGCGGCTTCAGTGAAGCCACGTCAATCATTGCCGACATGTTTGATATTACACCGTATGTATGTATGTATGTATGTATGTATGTATGTATGTATGTATGTATGTATGTATGTATGTATGTATGAATTTATGTGTTTATGTATTTATGTATTCATGTTGGTGGTGGGGAGGGGTGTGGGTATTGTATGGTATGTTGTGTTGGGTGGGGGATGGTAATTCGGGGGTCTGTATGTATGTAATGTATGGATGTATGTATGTATGTATGTATGTATGTATGTATGTATGTATGTAATGTATGTATGTATGTATGTAATGTATGTATGTATGTATGTATGTATGTATGTATGTATGTATGGAGGGGAGGGAGTTGTTTTCGTATGTATGTAGCTGTGCTTGGGTTGGATGTATGTATGTATGTATGTATGTATGTATGTGTGTGTGCGCATGTGCGCATGCATACCCATCTGTATATATATATATATATATGTATATGTATCATTTATACTATGTGACACCGTTGGTGCATGACTCGTGAAATCAGAAGATAACTCACGGTCCAGAGTTCATCCCAGTTCCTCTTTTGGGGTTGCTCGAGGGCCGAAGGTGGACCAACTGATGCAGACCAGACATGTAGCAGAATAGGCCGTCTTGCTCAAGGGTGGCCAGCTCTCACGCAGAGCGCAAAAGGTCCTTCCACCCGCATTCTAAATCGCAAGGGGGCCAACCAATAAAAACACAAGAAAGCACCACGAGATACAGACCCTTAGGCTGTGAAGGTTTGCCAAGGGTGCTGCAGCTAGCGCAAAGAGCACTGCAGGAACAAGTTGCATGCGCTACTTTGCGTGCAATCTCAACGTAGCTGGCGGGTCAGAGGTATCTTGCCAAAAAGGCCCGCTCCAGTCCCTCAAAGACCCAGGCGCAAGAAACAACACGTGCGCCTTTTCGGGCTCGGTGCCCACGGAGACCATGACCATGGCCTTGGTGGAGCTTCTCGGAATTACTTTTGTGGGTGGTTTTGCGGGTGCCCCCGGATGAATTAAATTTGCGGATTGACTGGGGCCGTGTTTCCCCTCACTCGATCGGGACCTCCCCGCAAGTTAATCAACCGGGGCGGTGATGATTTCTCTGTCAGAATTGAGCCTGTGAAAACCTGCCAGCCGCGCCATTGCCTGACTTCTGCAATTCATATCGAAGTCTGCTTCCAGACCATAGGCACAAGGGACACACATCCTGCATGAGGCTTCTTTAGCGGTTTAGCGGTTCGAGTCGTTCGAGTCGACTGTCGACTTGTTGCTAGGGGAATGAAAGAGGCAGGCTAAGTCTGCTAAGTCTTCTCTCCACGCACCGCGCAAAACCATTCGCTGCAGTCCGCTGTTGGCCGCTTCGGGGTGCCGGCTGGACGACTGGCCTCCTGGAGCTTCTCCTCCAGTGGTGCCTCGATTCGAAAAACAAAACGCGGCGCTGGGCTCGGAAAACAAAACGGGCCCTGTTGGCCTGTGGAGGTTTGTCCAATCAAATCAGGGACAGGCGTTGAATCAATGGACTTTCAGGGTTTCCAACCCCCAGCCGGGCTTTGTTTACACGTGACCTCCGTGAAGTTGGGCAAACAATTACAGGCTGGGGCTCAAAGACAAGGCCCTTGTTAAGAAAAGCCAAAAGGGCATTTACACCCTCAAGCGACAGCCTGTCACTTGCAACCGAAGCCGCTCACGAAGCTCTCATATGGAACCCGCGTTTCAGGACCGTCACCACAAGGTTGGGCCAAGCCGGTTCAACATGTCTGAACCACACTTCAAGCAGCCTCCTTTCAAAGGGAATCATTAGATTTTCCGTCCACCAACCCGGATATCTGGCAACAAATGACACACCCATTTGGGTGTGTCTTAAACTAGGCAACCCCCCCAAAAAAAAAATGGAAAAGAAGATGGATGTCCCTCTCACTTCCCGTTAAACCCTCAAAAGAAGCCACGCCCACTTGCCATCCGCCCCGCATTCCCCTGGCTTGAGCCCGCACCCTGCTCCGCCACAGCTCCGCCGCAGGGGCAGCCAACGCTGCCGCCTTCGCGGCGGCTGTGCGGCCTCGGCACCCGAGATGTTGGCAACCGGTTCCTTGCTCCGTGTGGAAACCTGGGCATTTTGGGGATTACCTGGTTGCGTTTTAGATGTTGAGGATGAGCCTGGGGAGGAATCCACAGGGGGGGGGGGATGAACCTTCAAGAATGGTCTTGGGGGCAAGTCGGAATCTGCGCCAGGAAAACGCTTCAGGGAAGAAAGTAATGAGCACAGGTGATGGCTCTTCTCAGGGAACCTTCTCATCGCCATTGGCATCACAGCGCCAGAAAGCACGGCGATTGACAGGGATGCTTCACGAGGATTTGTCCTAAGTCAGCTAATTTCAGAGATTGTCTGACTGGCCCAAATGCATCCTTTCAAGCACCCTGCAAGAGATGTTCCGTGTTTCCCCTCAATCTCAAGAAACTGACAAACCAATTGGAGCCATGGGGACCTTGACCCCTGGGTTCTTGCAAATGGGGATCCTAAGAATGGTGGCCTTGTGGGCTTCCAACAAGCTGAAACTGGGGTTGTTCGAAATTGGGTCCCGGACTCCGATTTTCCCAATCTGCAACCCGCGGCAAAGGGAAACCACTACCTTCTGGCAGAAGGACTACTTGAGGAATGCTTTGGAACTTGAACACACCAGCTCTCTTGCAAAATGAGATCAAGAAGAACTCTGGTACTCAAGGCCTGTAAGCAAGACGCGCAAAGAAAAGTCGCGGACAACAATGATCGGGCAGGATGTCTACAACAGTAGCCTGGCCTGATCGGCACAGGCTGTCGGGCGCAGGCAACACAAAAACTTCACAGAGGACTGAAACGGAGACGGCTCCACCGGCTCTGTCAGTACATGTTAAATCTGGCTGGCTGACGTGCAGCCGAGCAAGTATTGCTAGAACCTCATGCCTCATATCGGCTCAAGAAAGCCCGGCCTGAATTTGAACCAATGGTTAAAGTTCCTGTGTCTTGGCGGGTGCCGCAATCCAAGCGGGGCCCTGGCACCCCCGCTGTCAACAGCCACTTGTGTCAAAGCTGAACCAAGCGCGCTGGGGTGTCGGCTCTGCAGTGCGGGCTCCAAGCTGCCCTGCAAAAATCATAAGGTCGGATGCATCATTTGCCCGCAAGCTGCAATGCACTTGCCCCATGACAGAGAGAGAGGGAGAGATCCTTGACATGTGCCACTCCATCTATTTCTCCTGCCTGTGCCTGCAGTTTTCAAAGAACCTCTTTCAAAGGGGTGGTGACGAGAAATACATGATTCACTCAGTGTTAATTCTGCATGCAGGCACTTGAACCACTTGTGCCATTCCGGGTCGCAGAGTAAGACGCCATTTGTGTGCAGGATACTTCCGAGCACTTCATGGGCTCCGGGCCCATTTTAGAAGTTACCCTTGAAACGGGGCTTTGCAGGGCTTCCCCGCCCCTAAAGCAATTTTGAGAAACCCCTGCTGCGGATCAACGCTTGAGGGCAACATCATGTTCGGAATCTCTGGGGGCATGTGTAAAAATAGGAGACCCCGAAAACGGTGGGTTTACGCCAATCTTGCTGGTTTCGGGGTCCCTGCGTTGAGAGACCCTGTTTGAAACTGCCCTTTGAGACACACCCCACCGCAACGGGGGTGTCGACGTCTCAGCGCCTCGAAGGTGCTGTGAGCCTCCCGCAACCGTTCCATGCCCAGCAGCGGCAGCGCCTCGGCGCCGATCCGCCAGCTCGAGGTCTCGGGATAAGCCGCCGCTCGAACGTCTGCGATAGGAAGACTTGGGGAGCTGTCTCTGGCCCCATGATTTTACCATCACAGACAGCCCCGAAGTGGAAGGTGAAAGGGAAACATCTGGCTTTGATAACCCCCAGAAACAGTAAAAATAGTGGCCCGTGTTTATGAGGGCCCTTGTTTATGAGCCCTTTGCAGGCAAGCGTAGAAAACAAGTCTCTTTGCGAGGTTCAATTTAACAGGTCTGGCAAGGTGGTTCCACTAGGCAGCTGAAGTATGGGTAAGTCACTAGAGTTGACTTGATGAACCCATCAGTTGCCTCACCGGTGCTTTGTCCAACCCTGATGGGATCTGTGCTGGAGGCCCAGCAATTCATCCCGTGAGTGACGCTGGGGAAGATGCGCCCAGCCAAGTGCCAGAAGGATCTTCCACCGAGGCGACGGGTCACGGCCCCTTGTGAAAGGCGATGAACAACTGAGCCGGGCTTCGGTGAGGGCTGCTCATTGATGGCGGCTCCCCCGAAGCTGATAGTAAAACTGAGAGTCATGTCCGCCCACTCAAAAATCACAAATGTATGGGCAAGGCAACATGGCCGGATCTGGCAACGTGACAAACCAGGATACTGCTAAAAGCACGTTCATTCGAGTGGCCTGCCGATGCTTTCTCCGAAACCTGCCCATGCAATCCGAGGATGCGACCAGCTGTCGCATGAAAAGCGTGCGGACTCTCTGCACCTGACGCTCCGTTGACAGCAGGCCGTCGATCCCAACGCCGCCGAACAACGCTGACATGTTATGGCATTTGAGCCCATGGTCAGAATATGACCACGGCGAAATGAGTGCGTCCCCGTGTCCCTCCAATAGTTACGAGCTAGCCATCTTTTCACTGAGACCTACCGGGCCTGAGGCGCCTTCTCCCCGCCGAGCCTGGCATCGAGCAGAGGACTGAGGACTTCTTGTGGGTGATCTTGGGTTTGAATGGATGGGAGTTGGATGCTACAAATCGCAACATGTTGGTTGGAGCCCGGTTTTCCACGTCTAGTAAGGCCCTCAAATCCGAAAGGTTTGGAAGGAACCTTTGAGCGAGGGGGTTCTTCGGTTCTGAGGACCTTCCGGAGGTAGGTCCTTGATGGCCATCCTTTCTACTCACAAGGCCGCTAGAGGGGGGCAAGTCTGCAACAGCAAAGGGACGGCTCCACTGCACGCTGTAGAAGAACATGTGTCATTTCAGTTGTGTGACACATATTGACATGTGGACATGTATTGAAGCCCTCCTTTTACAAATTGTTTTCTGATTATCATTTGTGATACCGAACAGAGTGACACCGAACAGGTCGTGAAATTCCAACCACCTCACACCTTTTTTGCTGCCCACTCTAAAAGGCCATGTAGAAACCTGAAATCGAAATGCGGTTTTGCGGCAGGGGGCGTTCAACAGGCCGATCCGGCTGGAGAATCAAACACTACATTGTCGCCTCTTCATAGCCCCACAGCCTGCAAGGCCTCTAGCCGACGCCATCCTGCCCCCCGAGTGGGTATGATGTTCATTGGAGACCCTCGTGCGGACATCAATTACATGGGGACTCGTGTCCAACCATTTTTGAGAGAATTGCTGCATTCCCCATTGAGATTCATACAGTGCAAGGCGCTTTTTCGGCTGACTTCGCGCTGGCTGGGTCTCGTCTGCGACTGGGCAGGCAGGAGCCTTGCGAACTGAAGCCGATCCGGGCATGCTGCGGTACTGCACGCTTTGGCGGCTCGCAACTTCACGCCCGGCAAGGAGCGAATTGGAATCTGGTTGGCACGAGGACACATTGGGCACGTTTCCCTGCCCCCTCCTTTGCCGTTGGACTTCTGAATTCAGGGGCGTGGATTGGTGGCCGGCAGGCCTGTCTGCTTAGCAACGGGCCCGCCAAGCCAGTTGGGCAGTTCGCCAGAAAACCTCCACAAGAGCTGAACCACAAAGTGCGGCTTGGCCATGCCATGTGTCCTGGTCACCGACTCGGGATGGCCCTGTCAGCGAACTGCTTAGCCTAGCCTACTGTCAAAGCGCCAGCGAGTGCCTCACTGTGACCGTCGGGCACACTGAGCACGTTACCTGCAGCCCCCGTCGCCCAAGAGGCAACACAACATGTCCAACTCTATTCGCATATCACAGGCCAGGTTGCGAGCCCGGGGCTGCTTGCTCCGCTTGCTTCGCAGCCTGGCTGAGCGACACGAAAATATGGGGTCTCTGCTTGGGCTGTTGGGGATGTTACCTGGGTTTGCTTGGGATACCATTGGCCCGCAGACCCATTGCCATGACATGTCGAGTTCAATCAGGAGGCCTTCGTGGAGCCTGTGTACCATGGCACCTAGGACGGCCTGAAGGCCAAGATCGTATGCCCATTCGATCCTGCAAACGCTATCCCCAATCGGACTTTGTACCTAAAACTGCATGGCCAAAGTGTGTGTGTGTGTGGGAATGTGTCGACAGTCGAAAACTCCTGCGCTTCGCTGCAAGGCCCGAGCAAGGAAGCCAATTCTGTGGGAAGGGCATCAGTGCCGGCACTTTTCGATCTGGCCAAAATTCCAAGTGCTCCATTCCAATCTCTACTTCTAGGGATCAACTGCAAAAACAAGCACCTACAGTTGATGCCCCCCCAAATAGGGATTTGGACTGTTTAAGCCAACCCCACAAAGCGTACTACTACTGTATAAGGTCCGAACAAATTGGAATACGATTGTGGCTCTGAACATTTGGCCGCTTGGTCACAATCGGGGTAAACTATTTTCTCCCGAAATCTCTCAGCTACGGCTTGCAACTCTCGCCTGCTTGATGGCTTGCGCTGCTGCCTCGTTAGGCTCCCAACCTGCGATCGTCATGAACAACCCTTTTGGCTGCCACTAACTGGCACTAACCTGGCTCCCAAGTGTATTGGGACCCTATTGAGAGGGCCAAGCACCGATTTTACGATCGAGCTTCGCAAACCACCCCAATTTGTGGGCAAAGCCCCCTACCACGGCTGCTAAGGAGCGGCATACACGCATCCGGTCCCTTTCAATTCCACCTCTTGGCCGCCTTGTCACTGGACGGCCACCGCAAACAAACCAAACTCGAAGGACCCGCGCCGCGGAACGCTCCGGCATCGCCTTCCCGCAGGAGCTCAAAGTACATCTTCTGCACCGCGGCCTTCCTGAGGCCAGAAGCATCGCCGCTGACTCACCATGGTTCTTACTCAAATAGCAGCCCAAAGAGGGTCCACCACTCTTCAGAAACCTGGAGAAGCCCCCCTTTTTGTTGGCATTTCAGGGGAAACAAGAGGAGATGGCATCGGCCGTGATGATCCCAAAACGTCAAGCCAACATGTTCTTGCTGGCTCTCAGCGGAATAATAAGGGAATAATCCCGAACTGAATCATCCGACATGAGTTGGGCGGGTTCTCAAAATGATCCCCGAAATGGCACGGTTCGATGTGGTTTTCCACACATGTCCTTCCTCAACACCCGCTCAAGGCAAACCAGGTGCGTAACACAAGCACGCAGGACAAAAGCGGTCCTTTCAGAGAGGTGGATGACATTACACGGTGCAAATCGCCATGGAACCCAACAGAAGGCATAGTTAACCGGATACTTCCCAAAAGGAGACGCATCAAAACAACGGATCGGTTTCTTTGACAAGCTCCATGTTAATCTGGGGTGTATTTCTTCACATTTCTTCACGGCACCCCAAAAACAACCCCCTTTCGTTCTCCAGAGTGGTAAACCTCAACATCTGACTTTCCTCAGGCTCGTCTTTGTTCTCCTCCATGTCAGCATCACCCCAAGTTTACATGGGCCTCAACAGGTGCTGCTCCATCAAAGTGAGGGCAAAACCCCGATGCCAGGCATCAAGTCCCGCTGTGATGCAGAGGCTGCAGCCAACTCCTGCACCTGGCGTTCGCGTCCTCCCCCCCCCCCAAACCACCAGCCCAGTGCAACGGGTCATACACCAGCAGGCCTTTTGTCGGCCATGGCTGTGGTTCCAAGAAAGGAGAAACCCCAACCCGGGGGTCTAAACTCCCTACTGAATGGTCCATGGCCATCCCCACCGAGCCAAGTAAGCAGGTCGTTTGACCATGGCACATCTCAACATTGGGCCAACCTCTTGCCTGGAAACGGTTGAACACAACTTGCCTAAACATTGTTGTCCTCTTCAGGAGGCCAGGTTCTTGTTACCAATTTTGCATCCCAACCTGGGAAAAACGTGGGGCCTTGCAGTATTTCTCCGGCACCTGCAAAGATCCCTGAATTCGAGCTACGGCCCTTCTGGGTGCTTGGTCTGGGAATCATGTTGCCCGTCCATATCCGGCCTCAGGAGCTGCTGGAGAGCCCCCGCCTCAACTGGTCCGGTTGGGTTCCACATATGTCCCTGTTTAAGTGTTCCTGTCATATTTCCAGCCAAACATTTCCAGCCAAACATCACTAGGAAAATCACATTGTAGGCCAAAAGGTGATGTTCAAAACCGCCAAACAGGGAAACAAGCAAATGGAGCTGCAGCATGCCGCTAAACATGTCACGCATAAGCCTGTTGTCCAATTCTGCGTCGATAATTCAGCGCTCGGCCCAGGCGACGCTTTTGGAGGGCGTGTTTGCGTGGCAGCACCAAGAAACAATCAAACAGCACGCTGGCCGGCCCAGGCCACATACCGTTGATGCACTCCTATGCACACATACGGGCTCTTGGCTTGATCTTTTAGACCCTTGCATTACTCCCCATGAAACCCCGCAAAAGGGGGACACCTCGAGGGAGACTCCGCCACCAATGAGGGTTCTTGACGTTCAATAATCTGCAGAGGGGCAGGTATGTCTTTGTCGTCTCTCGGCCATTGACTGACACTCACCACCTCACCCTGCTTGAAGCTCCCAGCTTTCGAGCTCATCTGCCGCTTTGCTCTGCCACGCCCGCTCGAAGTCGCGGACCTCAAGGCAACTACTTGCGCTTCAGGAAGAAACTTCGACGCCTGGATGGAGATTCATGGGGCTGCATTTTGGCTGCAAATGGGCCTCTTTTCTTGAGCCTACCCTTCAGGCCATGAACCCGGGTTTGTCTCTCGCTCTCTCTCCCTCTCTCTCTCATGAGGGTACCCTTTTTGGGCTTTTAAGGGAATCCGGGAAACCCCAAAGAAACCGACCATTTTCAGGGCAAAACCCCCACCTTGTTTAAGGCCGCGTTGAATGCCGGCACCTTGCTGGCCGGCACCTGGATCTCTCCTTGGAGCGGCTTTCGGGCACACCGCCAGATCGCTATGTGGCTAACCTCTTGGAATTTGTGGCTAACCTCTGGGTTTGTCCCAGTGGGAATGAAAGTTCGAACTTTCTGGCCCTTTCCGGGTTTCGAGCCGCACAAAAGCCAACAGACTTTGAAGGACTTGGCCACGCCCCGCCAAACTATCCGGCCATAGTCCCAAACTTCTGCACAGCCGATCTTTCTGACACCAAACGACGATCCATCAAGGTGTCCAAAGACTGAGTTCGAGCGTGCCCTGCAGCACTTTGGCTCGAGCCTTACGCAGGGACCAGCATCCGTAGGGTTGTTCCCTAAGATGTCGGCATGAACCAAAGAGCGGTTGAAACTAGCGGACCTGGTTGAATATAATCTTCCCAAGGTGGCTTATGTTCATGGAAAAACTCTCGGGAACAACCCAGTGTCCAGGCCAATCTTTGGGATGGGCGTTGTGCCACCAAAGTTACTGCAAGCACTTCTCACAATTTGGAGCGCTGCAGGTACTTATAGCTGTCGTGCACCTGACATTGAATTGCATTGGACCCTTCAAGCGCAGAGGACATAAGCCTCATGGAATGCACAACCTGCGGTTTCACGTGTTTTCAGGCGGCTTAAAAGTAGCCCACGCACGAAACCCGTCAACCCCACCTGGTAGTGGGTCACATAATGCAGCACCTCCGCTAGTAGCAGAATCCACAGCCCTGTCATCACGCTGAACATGACGCCTGGGCAGGGGCTGCAACAATGCAGCCCAACTGCTGTGATGACTCGGCACTCAGCATGCTGGCTCTTCCTTGCATGCCAATCGACAAAGTAAGGAGATGGGAAACCGGAAGAAAACACCACAATCATGTGCCTGGGGCATCGCCATGATCAGACCCTGGAAGCTTGAGCCGGTTGAAACAACAATTACCTAAAGTGAAAGAACATCTTAGCCTCCAAGGCATAGAGAAACTGTGAATTAATGAAAGGTGCACTAATCTAGGCCCTGTGTCAAGCCCTTGCCTCTACGAACCGTTGCGCATGTGCGTCATGCAAGGCTGGAGCAGTGCGTCACCGTGGGCGATAGGCACCGCTCTTGTTTCAATAGCTTCGGGGTGCAAACCGTGAGCGACGAATGAGGGCGCGCTGGCCCAAAGTGTGCCGTCACGTCCCAACGTGTGCACATGCATGGAAGCGCCTCGCATTTGACCTACGCACGGCAAACATTATTGGGGCGTATCAATGCCGAAAGGCAACATAGAGGCTCAGAAGCGTATTTGTACAGATATGTGTATATATATATATGTATGTATGTATGTATTTATTTAGATATGTATAGTCAGTGGGGTTTGTCTAAATATCCCCGCAAATTGCCAGGTCCCCGGCCTTGCTTGTGATACGCGGTGCCGGCACAGGTCACCACTATGATGCCCATGATGGCCACGTCCAGCATCTCAATGTGCTTCAAGACCCGTGAGACACAAAGATACCTCCCGAAGGATGATCCTAAAACCATCCCAAAAAGAAGAAGAAAAAACAAGAACCGTCTGCGCAACACATGGGTTGAGAAACTATACACCAAATCCGCGGCCAACGATCCAGCGACGTCTTGCCGGAGTCAAGCCTCCAGGCTCCTTCCGTGTCCTCGCTGGACAGCTTCCAGGAGCCCATGCACAGGCAAAACATGTTCACCTGGGCCAGGGGAGAGTACGAAGGTTCTCCTGCGGAAATCATGGACCCTAGACAAATCCGGAAACGGTTTGCCCAAACTTTAGCCAAGGCACCAAGGGCAGCAGAATCACGAAGATGGACAGCATCAGCACAGCCTGGGAGACATGCCGACCCCTTCTCAGCTCGAAGGGATTCTGATCGAAGGGTTGGGATCGAACGTTTCTAGCGGGTAGCGCCGTCTTTTATCTTTCCGGCGAACGGCAACCACGCCAAGCCCAGCAGCAAAGACGTCATTCATCTCCCCTCCTGCTATGTAGCCAGTGAGCGCCCAGGTGGCATCGGCGATGGTCACCTGCAGTCTGGAAAGCACCCCCCCAGCGGCCTTGTGACTCTAGCCCACCTTCGATTTCAAGTCTTCGAAGCTTCAGACATCTAGGCCAAAACCGAGTGATCGAGTCTCGGTTCTAGAAGCCTTCAACGGGGCTTTGTCCAGCCTCTGCGTTGACAAGCTCCTCGAGGTGCAAAGAATCCAGCATGGGCTTCAGCGATTCATCCAAGGGCCCATTTGGCCTCACGTAAAAAAAAAAAAAGCTGCATGCAAGCAGCTGAGTTGCCCTGGAGAGAGTTGCGAAGTATGACAAAGCGGTCCAAGACAAGGCTTTCCAATTTTTCCCCCAATGACCAGCAGAAGCAAAACTCATCTCAAAGCCCAAAAGGTCAAACCTTCAGTCTGAAAAGCGAAATACGGGGAACACACCGGCTTTCTAGTCACTATCTCCCGACCGCATTTCTCAACCTGTGGAAAGCAAATCTGTCAAATGCGATCCACACAATGGTCTTCGGCTTCCGTTTGGATTCCGTTTTGCACATCCCATCAAGGCTTGCGAGCCTCCCTCTTTCAGGAACTAGGATGCCGTTCTGAGCCCCAGCCAAATGGGGACTCAAGGGGTCATCACCCCACCCCAATTTCATATTAAAGGGCCTTGGCATTTTTCACAAGATTGCCACGGGTTCCCATTAATTTCCCTTCACCACCACCACCACCACCACCACCACCACCACCACCCCGAAAGAATCCTCCAACACACAACAGTGTTGGCGTGTCCACCGTTTTGAGCAGCCAAGGCATTGGATCTCGCCAGGCAGCTTCAATAGCAGCGCGGAGTCCAGATACATGGCCATGGTGGGGGCGAAAAGCCCCAGACCAAAGATCCCCAGGAACCTCAGCTACAAGACCTTGTCACATCACTAAGGCGTTCGGCATTACCCACCCTGACTCTCAGCTCAGGCCGCCTAATCAGCTACGCCCAAAGGCCGCTAAGGCAACGCCCCAGGAAGGATTCTTAGAACCTTCTGATTGAAGGAGTTCTGATCGAAGGAGTTCTGATCGACGGCTTCCATTCCCAGAATTCTAATAGGTAGGAATTGGGGCCTGCATGGGGGAGAACTACCCTTCTGATCGAAGGACTCCTTTCGAGTGGACCAGTTGACGGGCGGATTAATCCTATGGGGCTAGGGGGGGGGGGAGGATTCCTGCACTCTCTTTACCATCCACTTCCTACAAGGAGCAGCACGAAGGCGCCGACCCCGGCAGCTGCCGTCGCCTCGCTGCGCAGAAGCCAGGGCTTCACGGGGCCCTCCACCTCCTCCGCCGCGTGGGGCACCTGTTGCAAGGTCCGGCGCGCTCTGCTTGGGGGGGGACTTGCTGGTGCGATAGGCAGGAAAGGAGAAATGGAATGACCCTCAAAAAACCAGCAAGGAGACAGGTCGGCCCTTTTTGAGTTCGAGCGAAGAAACCATTCCGATTCCACGCTAAACGACCAACAGCCTTGTCAGTCGCCGCTCTGCCTTGCCCCACGCGTTTCTGCCAGAACGGTTGCGCTGCTTGCATGCAGAGCCAACGCGACATCTGGACACGCCTCAAGCGCTAGCTGGAAAGGGCAGGTCATTACGGCCACCTGTAGCGATGTTTCCCCCCAAAATACCAGTTGGCGTTTGCCAGGCCAATGCTCGCTGATTTTGCTGAGTTCCTCGAAACGCGTTGGTGCGGTGTTCAGGATCCTACCAGCCATGTGCCGAAGCCCAAGGCCGAGAAAGTGGTTGCATTTTGCTTTAAGGCTCCGGACCAAAAGGAAAGCCGAACCCATGCTGGAGGCACCCCAATTTAAATTGCGTATGGCAACGCACATGCTGACCGATCCCAAATCTGGTATGCAGGCTGCGGGCTAAACGAAGTTGTTCTGAAGTGCCGAAATCCCGGAATCCATGAGACCCAACTACAAGTTAGCTGGACCCAATAATTTTTAAATACAATTCTGATAGTTCCTGCACGAGTACCCTGCGTGCGAGTGTGCGAGTATTGCGTGCGACTGCGTGGCCTCAGCGAAATCCAACTGGAAGGCTAAGCCCGATTGTTCTTGGCGAGCTGGGGGTAAAACGGACCCACGTTCCAGTTCCTATCTCCTGTTTCGGAGTTCAATTCCAAAGTTCGCACAATTGTGGGAATGCCTTGGGCTTTGCTTACGTATTAGCTAGGTTGTAAACAGGTTTTGTAGGCACACTTGCCCAAAAAAACTGTACGAGTGACTTTTGACGAGTGCGCGCGTGGAGTGTGCAAGTAGGGCGTGCGCGTGTGCGAGTGGAACGGGCGAGCAAGCGGACGAGTGGACGAGTCACTCGAACACTCGCTCGCCCTACTCGCACACTGTTGACTCGCAACCCGCAATTGAAAGTAGTATTCGTGACGGAAAACAAGGTCTAAAACCTTATTCCTGTGCGAGAGAAAGTGTGCGAGTAGGGCGCGCGAGTGTTCGAGTCACTCGTCCACTCGTCCGCCCACTCGCCCGTTCCACTCGCAGGCTTGAGCTGCCCGACTGGCGTCGCTTGAGCCCCAACGACTCCAAAAGTGAAGCTGGCTGTCGGCGATGCACGCGTAGTTCAAACTACAAAGACTGCCCCAACAGGACATAGGAAAATTCAGGCTCGTTGGCTGTTGCACGCTTTGGATAGGTTCGGTGAGTCAAACCGCCCGCCAAGCGTTCATTGGGGCGGTGGTGTTCCGATGGGAAATGGACGGGCGATGCACAGAATCAAGCGCTCATAAGCTGAAGGGGCCTCTACCATGAGGGTGGAGAAGGTCGAGAAGACGCAGAAGATGCTGAAGCACGCAAAGCCTTCCGCCAGAGGCACTTTGTCTCGGTCCAGTTGCCAGCTCCGATGGTGGAACGTCTGAAAAATTAGAACGATCCCCAGAAAGGATTACATGGTAAAGGACCTTCATCGTGAGTGAGCTTTCCCCCGAAAGATGGTCCGCTATTTAAACAAGCTCCTTTTGTGTCCCTAAGGGGGCCCCCTTGGCTGGTTGTTCCAGCAAGTCTTGTCCAAAGCTGAAACTCTCTGCACCATCTGTCCAACTCAACATCTCCCGGTTGGAAAAGAGATGCCTGACACGCATGCCCACACAAGTGCGCAAAACATCCTAAGAATTGGGCGTGCAATTTTGCCTGAGTCATGGCCAACTGTTTCCTTGCAAATCCTGCAGCGGGTGGAATACCTTTCTGTACATGTACAGTGCGGCATGCATAGTCTGTCTATACATGTTTAAAATACTCGTTCAAAATATCTTCCCCAACTGCCGGCGACCTCCCCCAATTTTGGCTCAGGCCCGTGCCGATCCCAAGCTGGGCTGGGGCAGCGATGATGCCCCCTGCACCATTGAGATGGCGGAAGAGGTACCTGGGCTTGAGCAAACTTTTGGGTGGTTTATGTACCCAAAACACCTGACCTAATTTTCTGCCCCCCTAAAAAACGATCGGTGGGTCCACAAAAACAGGTACCCTGACTTTTCGAGTAGCTCCGCGCCGAGCATCCCACGCTTTCTGGTTAGCAAAGCCATGCAAAGCAAGCGCCCCAAGGGACGAAGCCTTGCAAGGTTTGCCCGAACCACATTTATGTCTTGACTTCGGGGCTCTCATGATGAGCAGTCAGAACATGGCAACATCTAGAACACGCTGGATACGACCCTCATGTGTACGATCAACTCTGGGAAAGTTGTTCTTTGGGCACCTAGGGCTAGGGCATCACCTTTAAGGGGAGTCCTGTGTTGCAAACAGCTGGCCACCGATTTTTCGCCTTGGCGCAATAGGAGGATGTAGGCGAACATGTCGGGGCAGGCCCACTTGCTGATCATCTGTACCACCTGCAAGCCGGCGGGTTACTTGTGGCACGGCGCACCAGTGTCAGCAACTCAGGTGAGCATAAGCCCAGCCTTCGATGGGGAAAACTGTTTTTGAAGCTCCCCAGTTTCCACATTGAGGAAACAAAACGGGATCCGTTTTGGCCCTTTCTTGGCTCTCTAACGCCAGCCGTCTCTCGGAGCTCCGTCTCCAAGTCACCTGGATGGAGCGCTTGGCGAAGAGCACCTGCCGCGGGTCCGGGCTCTCGCGCCAGAGCTCCGCCAAGATCAGGAAGCCGATCTTCAGGGCAGGCACCACCATGGCATAGAGGATCAGCCTAGGGGGCAAACCAGGTGAAGTACATCCTCAAGCTTAATGGATCAGCCTGTCTTCTTGGAAAAAGTTCATACAACAGCCTCCAACTGAGGCCCTCCTAACTGGAGTGGGAAGGGAAAATGGCGGATCCAACAACGTACTTTTTTTGAGAACCTTTTCCCAAGCGACCCAGGGAAAGACTGGGAAGCTTTCACCTGCACACCTAGAAGCAGCCTAACTCTGCAACCCCAACTGTTTTCTCGAGGATAAGGTGGTATTCGATCCTGCGTCGAAACGAATCGGCTCCACGCCGTCTTTTCTTAAGAAGCCTTCCCATTGTGACCATCCTACGAACCTCAAGTACAAGGGTTTTGGCCATGCCACACCTGTCTCACCCAAACGGGGGCAAAAAGCACCCAAGCTGATGAACTACTATGTATGCTTACAAATATGCTCGATGTGACTACGGCACCAAAAGCAAAACACAAAAGTCTTTACACGGAGCCGCTTTGCGCAAGCCAGTCTCAAGCAATCCTGCAAATGCTTGCTTCACGCGCTGCTGCCTTTGGGCACAATTCTAACAGCAGGACCACAAAGGCAACCAGACATCCCAGGCTTGGTTCCCAACAATACCCTGTATAGGAGCTTGAACACCGCCTCCAAGCACCCCCCCAAAAAAAAAAAAAAAAACACAAAAACACCAACCAAGGCACAGCAGGGCCCCGATCCAGCCCCCGGTATCAAAGAGGAGACCCACCAGGCCGATCGTGGACTCTATGATGGGTTCGTACCTGTTATCCACCTGGGGGGCACATCCCTTTTGCTTCGAAAGTGAGACCCAGGGAGCGCCCCACCCAGAGACACAGTGTTGTGTCTCTTTGGGTGTGTAGGAATGTTCGCGTGCAGGAGGGCCGGCCTGCGGGCCTGCAGGCCTACCTGCGTCTGCGTGTCTGCGTGTCTGCGTCTGCGTCTGCGTCTGTGGTATGCGTATCTGTCTGTGTCTCTGTCTCTGTTCTGTTCTGGTCTGTCTGTGTCTGTCTGTCTGTCTGTCCTGTCTGTCCTGTCTCTCTCTCTCTCTCGTTAGAATACGTTGATACTTTACTTCTAGTGCAAGTGTTGTTCAGTTATCACAAACACAAATGTAGTCAGCCAGCATGCACTCTTTTCCTAGTAGACTCAAGGCCTGCAGTCGGGTAGTGTACATCATGCATGCACAAGTGACAAGTAGTGCAACATGATATTTGACACGGCCCCTTGGTTAAAAGACCTTGTAGTGTCCTTTAACCATAGACCCAAAAGGTGGTATTGACAGTAGTGGCAAAAACGAATGCACATGTTGTTTGCCGATGCTACTGTAGCGAACAGGCATGTAGTCTCTTAAACAAGATGACCGAAGGTAGATACCTACAGCGCTGCTGTCTGTAGTTCAACTAACCTTCAAATGATCAGAAAAGTGAAATTGCTGTACAAGAACCCTAGTTGGTTCTCAGTCATCTCGTAGTACGATGACGTAGTACAGCACGTAGTTGCAGCTCCACCTGGAGATCAGGTGTGCTTAGTCCAGTGTTGGACTCGGTAGTTCTGGACTTGGCTGATGCGGAAGTCCAAGCCTGCATAGTGGTTGGTAGTGAATGTGTTGAGGAAGTCTGGACCGCCACGAAGGCGGTTGTAGTCGCATTCCGGTGGTGCAAGTGCTTGGCCGGTGGTAGTGAGGTAGTTGTGGAGTAGTAGTTTGTGTTGCATGGAAAGATTTGTAGCCGTGAGGAGGGTGATGTTGAGTAGGTGACACTTTTGTGTAGCATCGTGTTGATGGACTTGTAGTGGTGGTCTTGAAGTTGTTGTGGTTGGTCGAAGTAGTTGAGTAGTTCTGGTAGGTACAGGGGCATGTGATAGTTCCAAATGAAGTTGTTGGACAGGTTGAATGTAGTGGTGATCTGGTCCAAGTTGTAGGTGATTCGGTGTAGTCGTTGATGTAGCTGCTTGTTGGCTCAACGGCGGGGGGTTGCCCGGGGTTTCAGCAGCGCAACATACTGTAAAACGCAGCACGTCGGACATGTGACTTCCACTCCGTCCCGTTTTTACCAGGACATTTGGCTGTCGGCAGGGTCGAAATTATACCTGCGTTCGTTGTCTTGTCATCAGTGCATTGACGGCCTTGCGACGCACGATGCCTTGGCACATACCGCGGCAGATGGGTGCGCGACGTGCTGTAAAACGCAGCAAATATTACACATATCACTGGGCATTTGCATTTCTTCGCAGATAATGACTGCGCTTTTGTTTCGCATCTTCATGTCAGCAGGATGTTATTAGTCGCACGTCGGGCATCATTTTTACAAACATTGCGCGCGCGACTTGAAAATCACGGGCAAACCCCCCCTGGCCGTTCTTTTTGCAAAAGCCTTCAAGTGCACCCGCTACCAACTGGTAAGCACACCCGTTGAAGTGCACCCGCTCAGAACTGTATCCAAGCCCACCAACTGGCAAGCACACCCGTTCAAGTGCACCCGCTCAGAACTGTATCCAAGAACTGTATCCAAGCCCACCAACTGGTAAGCACACCCGTTGAAGTGCACCCGCTCAGAGCTGTATCCAAGCCCACCAACTGGTAAGCACACCCGTTGAAGCGCACCCGCTCAGAACTGTATCCAAGCCCACCAACTGGTAAGCGCACCCCGAACTGTATCCAAGCCCACCAACTAGTAAGCACACCCGTTCAAGTGCACCCGCTCAGAACTGTATCCAAGCCCACCAACTGGTAAGCACACCCGTTCAAGTGCACCCGCTCAGAACTGTATCCAAGCCCACCAACTGGTAAGCACACCCGTTCAAGCGCACCCGCTCAGAACTGTATCCAAGCCCACCAACTGGTAAGCACACCCGTTCAAGCGCGCCCGCTCAGAACTGTATCCAAGCCCACCAACTGGTAAGCACACCCGTTCAAGTGCACGCGCTCAGAACTGTATCCAACTTGGAGCGAGATGTGCTTCTGTGAGGGAAAAAAGCGGTTCTTGCGTTTGTTAAAGCCTTGGTCCAGACAGTTTGTTGTTGAGATGTTCGTGCTGGTTGGTTTTCAGAGGGCCGTGCGACAAGTGAAGTGAACTGCCAATCCTGGCCCTGACCGGGAAACATTGCCTGCTTAAGGTTGGTTTTAATTTCACAGCTGTGTGCAAAGAGGTTTTGGTGGCCAAACAACACGTCTTGGGAACCACGCAGTGTTGATGACTTGATCGGTGACATTGTTCTTCGGGCAAACCCTCCCCGGCCGTTTCGCATTGTACTCCCGGGCAAACCCCCCCCGTCCAACCTCGTTGATGTAGCTGGCGTGTAGGTAGGTGGTGCTCATCTTTGATGGAAATCATGTGGCTCACGTAGTCGCGGCAGAAGTTGACGAGTTGTCCAGCGCTGACAAATCGTAGTAGAACTTCTGGTGGAATGTGTAGTTGGATAATGACCATCGAGTTGGTGTACTGGGTTGTGAGGTGTAGTGATGTAAGGTTGTAGTAGTAGAAGTTGACTGCCTCTGAAAGACGTAGGTGAAGAGGTAGTGAGTCGTAGTGTGGCATCCGTAGGTCTGAAGGTAGGTCGTGAACTGGTAGGTTGTAGTTGAGCTCGGGGATGGGTGTAGTTTGTTGTTGACTTAGTAGTTGGAACTCCTCGAGCGTCAAAGCCGCGTAGACCCTGAAGTAGTTCTGCTCCGGGTCGATCGCTGGAGTGTCGGGGATGTTGTTCTCAGTTGTAGTGAGGTGTGCCAAGATGTCGTCGGGTCTGTAGAAAGGTGCCGGTGTGGGTAGTTGGTGATTGAAGTTGTAGTTGAGGGAGTTGTAGGCCTCAGGTAATGGAGTGGCCAAAGTAGCCATGCTGCCGGAGTCGGTGGTGCCCTGCCGATCCGGTGGTGTGAAAACACGGTCCGGTGTAGTACTGCCAGCCTGTTGTTCGACGGGCAGAGTAGTCTCTGGCGCTGATGTAGTAACCTCCATCGGCATGACATCCAGCGAAGTCGCATCCATGGGCGTAGTTCCAGCCATTGCTGGTAGTTTGGCCTATCAAGATGCAGTGAAACGGGGCAGACAGTAGTGAGCCAATGTTAGCTCACAAAAGCACATGCGGGCATGTAGTAAAACACAAAACAACATGTAGTGTTGACTCAAGCCGCCAAAAGCCGCCAAAAGTGCAAGTGCAAATTACTGGTGGTTACAAGTACTATTACTTGTGGTCACTGTTACTGTTACTGTTACTTAAATGCAGGTAGTTGCATATGGCCATCTACAAACTGTTGTGATTGATGTGCAACAGTTGTGAAACAGTTGTTGTTCGTAGTGCTAAAAACGTATGCCAATGCTCTGTATGAGCCTCTGTAGTGTTTCTTTGCTAATGTATTTTGTGAACAAGTCTGAGCTGTTGTGTAGTGTGTTGATTTTGAGGATTCTGATGATGTCGTGCTTGATGAGGTCTTGTGTGTAGAGAAATTTAAGGTCGATGTGTTTTGCTCGTTTGCTAGTGCCTTGTCGTGTAGCAATGCTCTTGCCTGCTGTGGAGTCTGTGTGGATGCGTAGATTTAGCTTGCTGCAAATGTTGGTTTCAAGTAGGAAGTTTCTGAGGTGTAGTCCCTCATTGCCTCCTGTGCACATGGCGTAGAGTTCAGACTCTGCTGAGCTGAGTGCTATTGTAGCTTGTGTTCTGCTGCCAAATGCAACTGTTGTTCCTAAAAAGATGATGTTGAAACCTGAAGTTGACTTCCTGGTAGTAGGGCATCCTGCCCAGTCGGCATCGACATGAACGTCAAGATCCAGGATGTTGTTAGTGTTTGCTCTGAGTGTTGTTGTTGGTTCTATGGTGAATTTGTAGCGCTTGGCGCCGTTCAAGTAGCGTAGTAGATGTTTGACTCTCTTTTGTGAGAGTTCTGTAGGTGCTGTGAGGTCTCGTGCTAGTTCTTTTGTGGAGTATGCGATGTCTGGTCGTGTGTATGCTAACCATTGTAGTTTGCCGTGGTCAAGTAGTGCTTCATCTTCTATTGTCGGTTTGTAGTGTGCAATTCCTGGAGTGTTCACTGGGTTGCAGTTGTTCATTCCAGACTCCCGATCATGTTGTCGATGTAGGAGTCCTTTAGTCCCAGGTTGCAGTAGTTGCCAAAGTGGTCGATGTTTCTTCCAAGAAATTGTTGTGGTTTGCCAGGTTCGAGGTAGCCGATGTGCTTGAGTAGGACCTGCTTCTGGATGGCCTCGAAGGTGGAGTCGACAGTAGTCTTGTCACCAAGTACCAAGAGATCATCCACGTAGACCATGATGTAGCAGTCGCGAGTTGCATTGGTGTAGACGTTAGGTTCTGACTTTAGTCTTACAAAGCTGAGCTTTTGTAACACTTCAGCCAGGTAGTCCTGCCATGCTTTTGGTGAACTGCGTAGTCCATACATGGCTTTCTTTAGTCGCCAGATTTTGTCCTGTTGTGGACAAAGTTCTTTAGGTGGCCAAAGGTAGACGTCACGTTGTTTACCGTCGTGGTCTTTTGCGATGGGTGCGTGTAGAAATGCTGTAGAGACGTCGCCTAGTCGCGCGATCCAGTTTGGTCGTGACATTTGTAGTGCGAGAAGTGTCCGGAGTGTCGTGAACATTGGTGTAGAGGCGTAGACGGAGTCTTCGTCCTCGATCTTCTCTGTGTAGCCTTTTGCGACGATTCGACTTCGCACTCCTGGTCCTTTCTTCCTGTGTACCCATCTAGTAGGCATCGCTTCTCTTATGACGTTGTCGTCGACGGTAGACGCATCTACTTCGTCGTAGACGTCATGTAGCTTCATTTGATTTGACTCGTGTTTCATTCCTTCCAGTAGTTGTGTTTCGTCGTAACCTTCGTTGTCGAAGATTATGGGTTGGTCTTCTGAGGTGTCGTCGTTTGTGTAGGGTGTGATGAATTTGCCGGTGGGAAGTGTCACTGCGTTAATTTTCTGTCGTAGTGGTGGTGGTTCTTTGGTTGCTTGCTCCGTTGATCTGATTGTAGTGTCCTTTGAGGTCTTCTGTGCTTTAGTGGGTTGCATTACTTCTTCCGGAGTTAAACGTCGTAGTGTTTGTCGAGGTGGTGCTGGTAGTGGTGGATGTTGTCGTCCGGTTGGTGAAGTAGCCATCGGACTATCCGGTAGTGGTCGTGAACTTGACGTCGATGTTGACGGAAGTCGTGGAGGTGGTGTGGTGCGTTGTTGTTTTGTTGCGGGTTCCGCAACGATGTCGTCCGTAGCGTTCGTTTGTTGTCCGAAATCTTGCGTGGACCTTCTTTTCTCTGACGGTGGTAGTTGCGCGTCCAACAGTGTTGCGAACGATGGGTTGTAGGTGTTCCGTCGTGGTGCCCACGGTGTGCCGGAAACTTTGTTCAATAGTGCGAGGTCGTATTTGAAGTCCGGTTGTAGTCTCCGCACTGTTCGTACCTTTTGTACGCCTGATTCCGTTGCGACGTAGTTTTCTCCGGTTTCGGAAACTTTTCCGAGCCAGATGCATTTCTGCATCCGTAGGTCTGCTTTTGGGAGTTTCTTTTGTTGTGGTGGAAGGTAGAGTAGTGTCTCGCCAAATTCGCAGATTGCTCGCTCGTAGTTTCTTCCCCAGCGGCGTTCGAAGCTTGTGTAGCCGTCTGAGTGAATGACGTAGCGATTTACCGTCCATGCTGCGTGTCGTACTATCCAGGGTAGTAGACAGTGCTTTGTGGACATCGTCATGCTGTAGTGGCTTTCAACCTGAGCTTTGACGACGCGGATTTGTCCGAGAAGTGTTCTATGTAGTTGCTCAACGCTTCCTTGACTGTTGCTGCTGTAGGATGGTGAATGTCGTACAGTCATTGAGCCGACTTTAGATGCTGTTGCTTGTAGTAGTGCATTGAGTGTGTCTTCGTTGTCGCTTTGTAGTATGCCGTGTGTTCTTCCGCATTCAAAGATGAATGCGTGTAGGTTGTTGATCATGTAGTCCATCATTGATGGTTTGTCCGGAACCAATACCGCCATGCACAGTTGTGTAGTAACATCAACTGCTGTTAAGACTGGTATGGTCTTCGGATCTTGTTGTGATTTGATGTAGGCAAAATCCACTTGGATGATGGTTTGTCGTGATTGTTGTTTCTTGTAGTTGTCCTGGCGTCCTTTGCCTTGAACGCAAATTGGACACCAATTTCTGTATGGTAGGTGTGTCAAGTTGTGTTCTGCTATTTGTTGTGGAGTGGGCTGCTGAGGTTGTCGTAGTCCTATTGCTCTGTGAGCTTCATGATGCTCGTGTTGTTGTTCCTCATCGTGGTTCTCCTGGATGTACTCGTAGTCTTTCTTCACGGTGAACCTTGTTGTTCCTTTCCATTGAAATGGTAGTGCTGCGTTGCCCATGACTGTCCAGTCATCTTTGCGTTGTGAAACTTCTCCAAACTTGTTGTGAGTGATTGTAGTTCTTTCTGTGAGGTTCGAGTGTGTTGATTGGTG
>CAUJNA010002285.1:0-38424 GCA_963377175.1 Effrenium voratum | reverse complement strand
TAATTTAATATTTCTAATTTATATTTAAAACATATATGTTTTATAATATATATTATAATATTAATTTATTTCATATCTAATTTATAAAAATATATATTTATACACACATATGTTATATTCGATTCAAAAAACATATTAATTCCATTAATAATAATATTAATAAAAAAAATTAAAGAGAAAAAGAAAGAAAAAAAGAACAAGAGAGAACACAATTCTAGAAGGAAAAAAAACAAATAATAAAAAATAAAAAAAAATAAAAAGGGAAAAAAAGAGAAAGGAAAGAAATAGAGAGAAAAAAAAAAGATAGAGGAAACAAAAATAAAATAGAGGAAAAAAGAATAAAAGAGAAAGATAAAGAAAGAGAGACTCATGGCAAGAAGAATTATTGCTAACGAAGATGCCCGAGGTAGAGACAATAGGTCCCGAGATATTAATCGATGCCTTTCCAAAAGTTAGACAAGCTATCGCTCATCTTATGGGCGATAAAACAGCACGAAAGAGAGAGAGAAAAAGAAAGAAAGCAAAACAGATATGGTTTTCTTTCTTTTTTTTTCAGAGAAGAAAAGGAAAGAAAAAGAAAGAGGAAAAAGAAAGAGAGAAAAAGAAAAAGACAGAAAAAGAAAGAGAGAAAATAAGAGAGAGAGAGAAAAAGAGAGAGAAAGAGAAAAAAAAAGAGAGAAACACAAAAATATATAAAAAGAGAGAGAGAGAGAAAAAAAGAGAAAAAAAAAGAAAAAAAAAGAAAGAGAAAAAGAGAGAGAAAAAGAGAGAGAGAAAGAAAGAGAAAAAGAGAGAGAAAAGAAAGAGAAAAAGGAGAGAGAAGGAGGCAAATAGATACATAGATACAACATGCAATAACGTGGAATTGCGCAATCTTTGTGAGCCGACCCATAGAAACAACCGCAAACAGAGAAAATAAAGATAGAGACAAAATAAATAGACATTACCAAATAGACAGATATAGATATACGGAAATAGATAGAGAGACACCAAAAAACACAAGGAAATAGAGATGAATAACAGATACGAACACATAGAGACGAACAAAGATAAACCGAGACAAAATATAGAGAGACACAAACAAACAGATAGAGACAGAGAGGCACAAACACCAAAAAGAAATAAGGATATACAAAGATACACAAAAATAGATAGAGAAAAACAAAAATTATTACGAAATAGATAAATATGGGCACACGGCGACCAACGGGCAAACACAGAGAACGCAAAGATACGAAAATACCCAATACAATTTTTTTGAGAAATTTCGAGTCGAACAAATCCCAAAATTTTCCCGAAATTTAGTTTTAAAGCCACCAAATTCTAAAGAAATTTGTGGGGGTAATATCCGGAAACGTAAAAGTCGTATCGCCAAAAGCGACCCAAAATCGGGAAATTTTGGCCGAGTTACGCCGCGGAAATTCTAAGCAAAATTCTTAAATTTTTCCTCGAATTTCGGGGCCTTCCGAGCCGCGCGAAAAGGCGGGACCTTAGGCCGCGGATAAAAAAAAAACAAGACAGACATAATCGTTCGCCGTAAGCACAACAATTCGCCTAGAGTATCGCTATAACGACTTTCCGGTATACGACAAATATAACCTCGAGGCCATACCGGTTTATAGGAATATATATATATATAATTCTATATTTATTATTTATATATAAAAATATTATTCTTTAAATTATATATATTTCTATATATATTTATATATTTAATATTAATAATATTATAATTTATAGATTATATTAAGTAAAAAATATTATTCTTTAAATATGTTATTTTGTTATTTAATATAAATATGTATGTTTAATTCCAAATATATATATATATATTGTTTAATATCAATTAATCTAGGATACCTCTCAAAATTTTACAAAAACGCAACATAATCCTGTTCAGAAAACCATTTAAGATTAATAAATATATTTAGGAAAAATAATAATTACATATTATAAAAACATATTTGTTTAGAAAATAATAATATATATATATATATATATTATTTAATTAATGATTAAATTATGGTTAATTCGGGGGGGAAAATCATATATTTATTAGACATATAAAGAATTTCATTTGTACAATATTTGAATTAATCAAATTTATAAATTTATTATTATTAATATTTAAACGATTAATAAAGAAGAAATGAATATAGAAAAAGAATCTCAAATTTATTCATTTTCTTGAAAAATAAAAAGGATAAATATTACAGAAATAAATCTAATCGAAATCCCGAAAATCTATTCCTTTCCAAGAATGATATTTGTTTGAGGGTTAAAACCATCGAATCCAATCAGACATATCCAGAATTTCTGGATTATTTCCTTTGCAAATCACCAAATTCCTTATCAATTTATATTAGAAAATATACCCTGACAAATTTTCCAGGGGGTGATATAGAGAATCCCCCAGGAAGGCAATAATATAGGTTGTTAAGGGTTGGGAATGACAAAGACAAATTACCAAGAAGAAAACCCTGTTATTTCAGATAAAGGTAGAATTATCTCTGGATTGCTATCTATTCCAAATCACAAAATTCCTTATCAATCTCTTTAATAGAAGATATATCCTAACAAATTTTCAAAGGGGTGGCAGAGAATTACGAAAAAAAAATGGCCAGGACAATCTATCAAGAAGAAAATCCTATTATTCTTAAATAAAATCAGAAATATCCAGAATTCCTGGATTGTTTCCTATCCCAAACAACCCAATTCCTTATCAATTCCTTTATTAAAAGATGCACCCTAACAAATTTGCACGAGGCCAGCCCACAAAAACCACAAAAACACAATAACATAAGTTGTTTAAAGAAGAATAATTGTATAATATAACAAAAAATAATCCGGATAATCAATTCAAAACAATATTAAATCAATTGTAAACAATATTTATTAAAAACATATTCAATTAAATCTAAATCTAAATATTATTCAAATCATCCCAAACAAATATATCGCCCTCAATAGTCTATATCATCAATATCTAAATATTCCATCCTTTACATCCCTTAATATTCAAATCCTTCAAACATAATTCCCCAAAGAAATTATATATATACCATTTATTATTAATAAAATTATAAACCATATTCTGAAATTTAATATATTTTTAATATATATAAAACAAACTATTTTATAATGTATTATCTAAATAAATTTCATCTAATTCATTTAAATTCCTAAAACAAATAAACACATTATTTAGAAAACCATTCTCCTTATAATATCATCATAAATATAAAATTTTATATCAATTATCCTCATAAACCCCAAAATCCTACAAATATTAATTACAAAATCTTTATTCAACATCATCCTAAATCCAATCTATCATATTCGAACCTTATAATATATCTATACCAATTTATATATATACTAGCGGGGGCCCGCTACTTTCCAACAGCGTGCGAAATGAAGCCCATAGCAGGAGAGTAACAGAATCAGAGCATAAAATAAAAATATATTCCAATTAATAATCATAGATAGATATATGCGATTATATTCACAGATACGGAAAAGTGCTTAACAAAAGACGGTTTCGGAATATTTCGAGAAAATGTATGATTACGATTTTGAGCCTTTGCCTTGGACCCCTGCCCAGGCAAAATATGTCGAAAGATTATATGTTACACTAAATTGGAGATCAGAACTTCTCAACAATACCTCAATATATTTCCTAAAGCACTACGATACACAAAATAACAATGTAATTCAAGTGCCCGATATCAATATATAAATATATAATCAATAAAATACGATCGCCCTAAATAAGGAAGAACGAATTCCCATATATAAGTGTTATAAAATGTACGAAATACCATCGACAAGAAAATATCCTAAGTGCAAATAACGCCAAACTAACGCAAAACGAACAATATTTCAACCAAAATAAAAACAATATCTAAATAAATCAACAAAAAATTGTTTAAATCTCTTAAGCCAAACCAAAATCGGCGAATTTCATCGTTTCGTCATTAACATAAATCTTATTATTTAAATAATCTTTTATAACACTCTTTTTTAAGGCTAAACCAAAGAAAACAAATCATCAATTCATTCCTTAAAAAAATATTATTCAACCAAAACACCCCCATACAACGCATCCGAAAACCAAACTGAAACAGTAACCAAAAAGTGTTCGCCAACCTATATAATCAAAATTCTAATATTTTTAAATAGCATATATTAAGCCCTACTTTCAAGTGTTACACATACCTAAACACAATCTCCCCAAATTTCCAATAAAATTCTTTTAATTTTTTCGACAATATTAAAAATAAATCCTATAAATTCATAAAATCTAAAATTAACCTATATAATATCAATTACATATCATAAATTCATAAAGATTAACTTACTCAATATCATTTTCAAATAAATACATAAATAAATAAATAATTATGCACACCAACAAACAAATAAACAAACAAACACAATAACAACGACACAAACACAAACAAAAAAAATAGAGACAAAAACAAACACAAACAAAACACACAAACACACAAACACAAACACACAGACACACAAATTAAACAAACACAGACAAACAAACAAACACAGACAGACACAAACAGACACAAACAAACAGACACAGAGAGGAGACACAGAGACAAAGAGACAGAGACAAAGAGACGGCGACACAGAGAGATAGAGAGACAGAGAGACGAGACAAAGAGACGAGACAGAGAGGAGAGACAGACACAGAAAGGGGAGACAGACACAGAGAAGAGAGACGGAGACAGAGACAGAGAGGAGAGACAAAGACACAGAGCAGAGAAAGAGACACAGAGAAGAGACAGAGAGAGAGAAATACAGAGAAGAGACAGACACACAGAGGAGAGACAGAGACACAGAAGAGAGACAAAGACACAGAGGAGAGACAGAGACACAGAGGAGAGACAGAGACACAGAGGAGAGACAGAGACACAGAGGAGAGACACAGAGACACAGAGACACAGAGACACAGAGACACAGAGACACAGAGACACAGAGACACAGAGGCACAGAGACACAGAGACACAGAGACACAGAGACACAGAGACACAGAGACACAGACAGACAACAGACACAGACAGACAGACACAGACAGAAAGACAGACAGACAGA
This sequence comes from Effrenium voratum, assembly GCA_963377175.1. Taxonomy (NCBI): domain Eukaryota; class Dinophyceae; order Suessiales; family Symbiodiniaceae; genus Effrenium; species Effrenium voratum. The sequence continues at coordinate 33,312 of CAUJNA010002285.1, read as the reverse complement.
CAAAGAAACAGATATGAGAGACAGAGAGACCAACAGAAAAAGAGAGAGAGACAGAGACAAAAAGAGACACACCTCCGACGCGCAGCTCGCCGGATTCTGATGTCGACATGCCACAGGCTTCGCCTGCGCACGTGCACGCGTCCCACTCCGAGCCCGATGCAGACGGGCTGCAAGAACGGTTGCGCGCGGCCGCTTGTCCCCTGGCGCCCTCGCCCAGTGGAGCGAGCCAGTGGGAAACGGTTTGTCACGCGCTTGTCTCGGCGCTGCCCCGCCGCTCCTTGCCCTCCACGACGGCTGTATTCTGGCCCGTGGCCAGGAGGTGGTTGCAGGTGTTTGGCGGCCCTCTTTGGACTGGCCACATCAAGTTACTACCGGCCCGGGTTTGGATTGGTAGTTTGGATCGGTGTTTTGGAGGTTAGGGGGTGGTTTCCCATTCAACTTTAACATGATCCAGGGGTTCAATCCCCAAACCACCAATCCAAACCAGCAATTAGGGGTAAGTTGAGGCGGCTTCCAAAAAAGGGGCCAAGGTCCAGGCCGTGGTGGGTGTGCCAAGAACAGAGCAAATCTGATAGAGCCCGCGCCGGCAAGACATTTGTTGCAACTCAGGCACCAACATATTTTATCATCTCATATGCGTCAAAGAATGTATACTCGTCGCATGCGAAAAGCGTGCTGCCGTTCTCCAAACACAGGTCGCGAGACGCACTGAGGGCCGGGCTGGTCGCGATAAGGTCACGCCAAAGAGTCAGTGCAAGGCGGTCGCCTGGGCAAGGTGAGAACGGATCCGCGGGCTGTTGGCCTCAAAAGATCCATCCACACACGCAGTTGTTGCAAGCGCAAGCGAAATGCAAGCAAAGCCGGACTGATTTCGCCCAAAGCATTGGGAAAAAACACCACTGATCGCAACAATCGGCCGCGGCTCACAGCTTCTCGCATCGCCAAACTCTCGGAAGATGGGCAAAGATTTCAGCTAAAATTGCTACGGACAGGCAGATATATGCCCCGACTCTTTATCTGGTAGTACAAGTCTAGTACGCGAAGTACACTTGCGCAGCTCCAGCTCGAAAATCGCAACTTTGTAGTGCAAGTCTAGTACGCAAAGTACACTTCCGCAGCTACAGATCGAAAATCGCAACTTTGTAGTACAAGTCTAGTAAGCGAAGTGCACTTCTTCATCTCCAATCGCAACTTTGTAGTACAAGTCCAGTACGCGAAGTACACTTCCGCCGCTCCAGCTCGAAATTCGCAACTTTGTAGTACAAGTCTAGTACACTTCCGCATCTCCAGCTCGAAAATCGCAACTTTGTAGTACAAGTCTAGTACGCGAAGTGCACTTCCGCATCTCCAGCTCGGAAATCGCAACTTTGTAGCACAAGCCTAGTATACGCGAAGTACACTTCCGCAGCTCCAGCTCGAAAATCGCAACTTCTCAGTACAAGTGTCGTATTTACGAAGCACACCTTGGCAGCTCCAGCTCGAAAGTGGCGACTCGCCTTCTCGTTTTACGGTGGCCACGCAAGAAGTTGCAACTGCAGGGGTTATTATAGAGCCGTGTGTTAGCTAAGGGTTATCGTTTTTGGGGGAGACCTTATCGTTTTCCATGGTTTTGGCATGTGTTATGCAAAAACGTACCCCGCCTTGATAAAGTGGTCTTCGTGTGTTTTGTCCGTGGCTCATATATATATATATATAATGTTAATTATTAAATAAATATTATCTTTATTTGTTATTTTTATTTGTTACATAATTAATATATATATATATATAATTATCCATTATTTTCATATATATAAATAATTTATAAATATATATTCCCAATTTCTATAATATTGTTTCTCCTAATATTATTCAATACTTATATCAATCAAAACCACAAACATATACAATTAATTATTATGTGTTTATCTAATATTATCATTAAAAAACACTATACAAAATTCAAAAACTGTTTCATCCCATATCAAGTAAATACACATGTTAGCCAACCCTCACCTTCATACGAGGCATCAAAAGCCAGACAGAGCATGAGTTTGTCTATATACATATGTATCCCAGATTTCGATTTGTTTCTATTTCCTTTAAGAAGCCAGCAAATTCATAGAAGATGACCTTTTTCCCAACAACCAGATCAAGAATGTAAGAAATACTACACGAACCCCAGGAGGGCCCCGAAACCAGAAAAAAAAAAACACTAGAACAACGAGAACAACACAAACATACGAGAAAACCGCCCAAAGGACGCAAGAATCAACGGTTTCCGCTTTAGACACGTGGTGGCTCGAAACTTGCAAATCAGGAACTTCCTGGTGAAAGCCTTAGCAGCCAGCATACCATTTCCATTTAGATAGCTTGCTTCAGAGCGCTGCATGCAATAAGGGGAAATTAGTCTTTTTTGACATGCCTGCGGATGAATCGATTCAGCGGCCCACTCCGAAATCCTCTGTTTTGGGTGCTTCAGCACATGCTTCACAATCGAAGCAAGCTATGACCGGCATGGCCGGGGTCAACTGCATTAACAAAGCACGGCTCTTTCACCAGTCGAGCTGGGTTGGGCCGAAGCTTGGCCATCTCGTCACCTTGCGCCAACATCCAACTTGGACGGAACCTTATCCTTATCTTCACTTGGTTGCTTTTTGCTTGTCTGCTGAAAGTTTAACTTTTAGTGGTTTGATGCAAAACCCATTAGTTGGCAAAAAGTTAAAGTACTAACATCCAAGCAAAATGCACCAAAGTTCAGCCCATCTAGGACATCCCCTAGCTCAAAGAAAACACTCAAAACGAGCGACACCGAGTTTTTGCCACTTGCTTTCTGAGCAGCTCTGGCTGCGTCAAGGCGAATTCGTAGTTGGTGCTGTTGTCGGAGCCCTACGGCTCGAAGATTTCCGAGGATCCGAAAGGGGTCTGTGCAATTCTATGTTTGGCACGAACAAACAGGCCTTCATTTCTCTCAGATGTGGGTGCTAGAGGGTCTTTTGTTCTTGCAGGGCGCATGAGGACTATGACTTGGTAGACTTCAATGCAAAATGCATACTATGCGAAAAAAACACCAGGCTGGGCAGCTCGACTAAGTTTGGCAGCTGGGGCCAGCAACGCGGGAAAATGCCAGCGCCCGTTTTATTAGAACTCAAAGGGCAGCTCAGGGTAAAATGCAAAAGGCAGCCAAATGATTTACCACGCAACGTGGAAGCAACCCCCAGTCCTTTGCATTCACGTTCCACTTCACCAGCATGGCAGTGATGTCATCGCCTGGAATTGCTTTCGACCATTTATTCAAGTTTGAGCTCCCGGCATGTTTGCTTTTTTTGTCGAGCATCATGGCAAGCAGAATTCTAGTGGCCCCACTCTTCCAGTTTTTTTCCTTCCTGACAACCACCAGCCCCAACCACCGAAAAGTGCTCGGCAAGCACTCGGCTTCCAAGTTGGAGGCTGAGGGCATGACAGTAATCGCCGCAGTAAGCAGCCCAGCGCTTCCTCCAGTCAAAGTTGTGGGCGCAAGGTTATGTCAAAACAGGATCATCCTGGCTTCATCCCTACAAGAAACAACCCAAAGAATGGGAACCCCACAAACAGGCACACAGCACACACCTAAAGCTTGTTCCAAATTCAAGGCATGTTTCTTATTTGGGCGGCAGTCAGGCAGGGGCACAAGGGGCACTTTGACTTGGGTGTTTCTCACCCTTCAGTCAGTCAGTTTGGCTTTGCTTCAAAGGCTGTAGCCAACATGAACCATTTCACCCACGCCCTTTTCAGTCAGACCCTAGTCTTAAAGCGCACACCGCCTCCCGTTCGTCGTCGGAAAAAAAGAAAAGAAAAAGAAACGAAAAACAACGACGCCCGTCCTGGAAGCATCCACCAGGTGTCCGACCGCCTCCCGGGGACCTTTCAGCCGCAGCCTGAGGGCGCGCCACGCGGTGCTCGGGCTAACATGTTCATCTCTCAGCTGGTTGCCGAAGAGCTTCTGGGAGGTTGCCAGAGAAACAAACAGCACGTGACATCCACTGGTTTGGCTGCCAGTTGGCTTGGAAGCTGGGCCGCTGGATCCTCGCTCTTTGCTTTTGCACTTGGTTGGGCGATTGCGGAACTGTACCCTTGCCATAGACTGGATGTTGAACATGGTTGGGACGGGGTAGTGGGTTAGGGAGCTGCCATTGCACAGCCAGCGCAGCCGAACAGCTTTGTAGGGTCAACATTGGAGGTATCGTGATCCGACGGAAGATAAATTCACAAGAACTATCTCTGCCCCTTTTCCTCCTCCATTTCCCCAACCACCAGACAGCAAAGAGAGTTGGTGAAAGGAGCAACTATTGCCTCCCCTTCTGCTTGGTATTTGCTCGGATCGGCTTGCAGAGTTGGGCTGGGAAGTTGAGGGCAACGCAAACAGAAAACCACTTGAACGCTCCATAACCCGCACTTTTCCATGGGCTTGTCTTGCTGTGAGCGTGCTACGGCGTTCGATTTACTTGCTCAGTTTCACATGAGCCCCTGTTTGGTGAAACCGACCGCTTCTTTTCTTTCTCAATCTTTCTTGGCGCCGCTTCCTGGTCCGACTCCTGCACCTTAGGTGAGCAAGTGAGGTTCCTGCATCATGACCTTCTCAAGAACGCTATTTCTGCTCCACTTCGAGAGGGCAGCTCACCATATCCCCAATCAACCAGGAGTTTATTCCTGGATGAGTTTGACAGCGGCCTGCACTTCACAGGTCAGCTGAGCAGTGAACTTTCGGCCATTTTAGGCAATACCAGCGCAAAGCTGCAAATGTGGGAGGACAGGTTCAATATTCAAGCATAATTTCGAAGGATGGAACACTTCTGCATCATGGCAGCGCCCATTGATGTTGAGAATTGCAAAACGCCGAAACCCCCGATCAGTATCTGCTGTAGGGGTGGTGAGAGGGTGCCAGATTTGATGAACCCCTCGCGGATTTGTCCATTTTAAAAGGGATCTGGATCACTTTCAGCAAAACTTGTTCACCCGGAGTCGACCTGAGGCCGACGCTTCTTGGCGGACAAGTCCACGACTTTGGCGTAGTCCAGGAACTCCCAAATGCCATCGGAGGCGATGATGGCATACACCCTGAGCAGCGATTGACAGGGCCTGTGCAACCACCCCCCATTGAAAACATACCCAAAAGCATAGCCCGGCGGCCCTGAAGACTCTGGTGAGCATGCCCTCTAACTCATCATGAATTACCAAAGGGCGGTCTCATAGACCTCGAACGGCAATCGCCAGTGTTCTTTGTTGCGACTTTCCTGCAATCAACATGTGGGCGATCCAAAAGCGCGGCAAGCTCTACTTCTGACCAACACCTTCCCCTGCAAATCTATATGGAGCCCCAAGCCATTACTAGAGGAATGTCCTTTTGACGAACCCTTTTCGAGCTTCCTCTTCGTTGGGGCTTCGCATTTTGGGCTTGTTTTTGTTGCAGCTGCGGCGCTCATCGGTGGGCTGCACAAACATCTGGTGGTAGTGTGGCTCCTGAGCTTGGAAGATGGAACAAATCCGCATCCGCAGCTGGATTTCCGAGTTCGCTTTCGGTGTTCAGGGGCCGAATGGTTGGCACACCTCCGAAGCGGTCGCGGCGCCTGAATAACTCCGGCGCAAGCGGTGTCGCCGAAAGCTCTTGACCTCGAGCGAAGGATGACAGCAAAGCATTGGCATAGCTACAATCTCCTCCAAACAACTCATTTTAAGGGGCCCAGGGAGCAGGTGGAATCTGACTCATCTGGAGCTGAAGCTTGCAGGCAGGTTGCATAGTCAGGCCAGGGAAGTTGGTACCCTTGATGTAGATCCTGAAGCTATCCACATCCACCTGCCATTGGAAAGAACGTGCTTTTGGCTGGCATGCTGCCTCTGTGTATGCGCCACGGGCTTTTGCATTCTGACATGCTGTCTTTTTGGGAAATACCACAAGCCTAGCTTGAAGACAAACTTGAGCTGCCACACTTTAGGTCGTTCTACAGTTCGCCCCCCTCCCAAAAGTCCAAGCCCACCTACTCCCCAGCAACTTTTTCAGAAGGGCCTCGAACAACCAGGGGGTTGAATGAGCCTTTGGGAGATTCCTCGAGATTAATCAATTCGAAAAGCGTTGTCTCTCCAATTGTTTGCCCATAGGTGAGCGGGTATGTCTGACGAGGGAACCCTATGCGGCGCAATTTTCCCAAGTCTCATGTGAACCTTCACATGACTGCCCACAGGACAGGGCTGGGGTTGCTTCCCATTCCGTGCGCCTTCCCATTCACTTAACAGCAGCTTTGGACCATGGAGGGCCAAGCCAAAACCCAAGAGTTTCCTTTCCTCTGGCTTGGTACCGTCGACAGGTTCATCAACCTGGTGGATAATTTTGGGGCTTCATCTTATATGAGTGGCACCCCCTTGGTGAATCAACCAGGCGTTTATGATCCTGGGCTCCCATTATTATCCAACAGTTGGGAAACCGTGCTTTTTTGGCTCAGACAAAACAACGAGTGGGTGTGTTCCTTTTCTGTTGCTAGTACCCTTTTCACCTGGGTTCAATTGTTTGGGTCCCGAATTCGACACGTGAGCAGCGCCGCACTCCAGTTGACTTTTGGTGTACAGGCTCATATAGGCCTTACTACCCCTATGAAACCAGGTTGTAGAACCGCCTGAGAAATGGCCAACAAGGGTTGCGCTCGTTTCTTCCATGAGCGTTTGTGTTGAGGGTGCCCTTCTTGGGGTTTTAAAGGGAAGAATGGAAATTCACGAGATCCCCCAAAAAGAGAGCACGCCCCCTGTTAATCACCCAGTTCACTGATCTTCGTTGCAAAGGGTTTGCGCTGCTTTGAGGGTAGGCTTGATATGGCTCAACAAGGGATGGTTCTAAGGGGAACCAAACCCAAACTCGTCATTTTGGAGGTCCCCCCCATTGAGGGCAAAGCGGATGTGGTCACCAGAAAAAAGCAGGGGGGAAAGCGGTTCGTAAGCAAAACTCTAAGCGAACCTGCGCGAACCCAAAGCCACATCCCGCTGCGAGCGCCGCGCCTGCCGCACCTCGCTGCCAGCGGCTTCCAAGCGCTCGCGCTCACCCGGGCTGTTGGGCTTGTGGTCCTGCGCTTTGGGCTTTCGCTGGGAGTTGCCGGGGAAGTGGATGGTTGCGAAATCCGTTCGCACCACTTGGAAACCATGGTTGAAGCCATTTTTCATTGGTATTTACAGGGAAAATAATATCTAGGCAATTTGCAACAAATCTTACCTCGTCACCTCGTTGCTAAATAAGGTTTTGGAGTGCGCGCCTCGCCTCGTTAAATCCGTGGTCACCTCGTCACCTCGTCACCGCGTTAAATCCCTCGTCACATCGTAACTTTGTAGTACAAGTCTAGCACGCGGATAGTTGCCTAAAGTGCTTAAAAACTTCTCAGGCTCCGAAAAGTTTATTTTGCGCTTTGGCAGCCCTGAGCCTTCCAACACCCATGCCACGTTCCAGTACACTTCCACAGCTCCAGCTCGAAAAACTCAATTTTGTAGCACAAACCTAGTGCAAGAAGCGCGCTTCCACGACTCGCAGTACAAGCCAAGTACAAAAAAGTACGCTTCCGCAGCTCCAGCGCGAAAATCACAATTTTGCAGTACGAGTCCAGAACGCGGATTGCCGTTGGAGGCGCTGAAAAACTTTTCAATCTCCGAAAAGTTTACTTTGCAGGTTTGCGGCCGCTAGCTGCCCTGCAGGGTCGCTTATTTCCATTCTGAGGGCTGGCAGCCCCGGATAGCTGCCTGGAGTGCTGAAAAACAACTTTACAAGCCCTGAAAAGTTTATTTTGCGCTTTGGCAGCCCCAAGCTTGCCAACAACAACGCCGCGTCCCAGTACAAGTGCGCTACAGGAAACTTTGGCAGCCCCAGCTCGCAAACACCAATACGATGTCCTAGTACAAGTCTGCCATATACATGGAATACAACATGCAATACAGCATGGTTCATTAAATTGAGCTCTCAAAACTATTCATTTTTCCGCCGCTACGCCGTTTCCAGAAATTTCGTTCCGTTTGTTCCCCACTCCAAACACACCTTGGAAAGGATCCTTTGCATTTCCGGTTGCCGCTGGATCCCAAATGACAGCAATGTCAGAATATCTTTCCATGTGACCCTGGCCACAGGCAAGTGGCTGGCCTTTGTTGTGTCAAAGGCTTTGCTGAGGGGTTGCCGGAAACAATGAGACTAGGGGTGCTCTGGGAAGGCTACGGGAAGGCTACGGGAAGGCTACGGGAAGGCTACGGGAAGGCTACGGGAAAAGAAACTTTGCAGGGCCCAAAAAGTTATTTTCCCCAACAATCACCTCTGACAGTATAAAATAACTTTTTAGGCCCTGAACAGTTTTTTCCTGCTGTGGGACCCTCTCCTGCTGCATCTACGTGTGCACCTCGTTGTTCTGAATTTAGTTAAATCGCCTCGCTTCAAATATTTGCTCCACCTCGCACCTCGGCTGACCTCGCTCTAAATTGCCTAGAAGAATATCATTCCAGGGTTTCTTAGGTGGTGAAGGATTTCGTCCATCCACGGTAATGCTGAAGTGCAACCAATGGAACAAGAAACCCAAACCAATGGTTGCGCAAAACAAATTGCACCCACATGGCACCTTGGCAAATGGAACAACACACGCAAAACCTGCGTAACCGTAGCTCTTCAAGGATACATGCAAAACAAGGTGCCTGAGCTCTTGGCGATCATCCTAAAATGGATTGTGGATTCCATGTTGCAAGCATGGGTGATATCTAACAAATTGGTTCTGAGAGACTACACGCAGGATTGCACGGTTGATTGGTGCCGGAAACAAGTGCGCTTTTTTTTGGCGCGAACTTATAAAGGGAAACCTCAAAAACCCTCCAACAAAGCTCCTTCTGGCTTAGTCCTGGTTAGTATTAACTTAGTATTAGTTTAGTTTAGTGGTGTCTTAGTATTCGTTTGCGAGGTCCCCTTTTGCATTCATCATTATCTGTCTGGGCGGGCTGTTTTAAAGGGGCTCTCATAAAGGAACTGGTTGTTTGGGGCCTCAGTTGGTTTAGCTGCTGGCTCAGGATTGTCTTAGTACTGGTTCGCACTAGTTTGTAGTGGTTTAGTACTAATTGGTCAAAGTTAGTATTGCTCGGACATGGTATCATGTTTTTCTCACCTACGGACGGGCATCCATGTTTTGTCCTGCCGAAAAGCAACTTGTCTGTATTCCCGCTCTCTTTTCTGGACGGGACTACTTTTGAAGACAACTTTTCTGAATTGCCTCATTACTTGTTAATCCCTGGCACATTTACAATGGGATGTTCCAAGTGACCCTTGCTTTACAGGACCCCCCACCCACGTAAGGTCAAAAAAGCATTCCCAGAACAATGGTTTGAGCAGCTCGGCGCCGCTCGGGCGCTTCGGGGCAGAATGCTCGACTTGAGTTTGGGCCTGGGCAAACCTCACAAAACCGTTGGCCCGAAAAGGGAGAAGAAAAAAACAACAAAAAACATGCACGCACGCACGCACGCACGTGCGCGCGCACGCACACGCACACGCACACGCACACGCACACGCACACGCACACGCACACGCACGCGCACACGCACGCGCGCGCGCCCGGCGCACAGGCGCACACGCGCCCACGCGCGCACGCACACGCGCACGCGCACGCACACGCACACTCACACCCACACCCACACGCGTGTTGTCCTGAAAAAGACAAACACATGTTATTGGGGATGTACATGGTCTGCAGGTGCCAAAGCACTGGCCAGAACGATCTCACTCCTCGGTGCCGTAGAGTACGCGGGAATCGTGACGGTTCCAGGAGGCCACCAAGCAGCCTCAACGACTTGAGTTGGCTGCCAAACTGGTCTGGAAAATATGAGAAACACATACCCTCCTTCCCACGTTGCCATGGCAACTGGCAGGGGGTCCCTTCAAAAGGAAATTCGTCTTCCACCTCCCCACAGGTGCCATGTTAGTTGGAGGAAGGGCACATCCCCTCCTGGGAGATGGCGGGATTGCATCTGAAATGCGACTGGCCTGATCCTCGTAAGGCTTAGCGCGACTTTAGCGCGGAAAAAGCAACATGTCAAACAGAGCAAATCTTCGGGTGGCATTTGAAACATGTCACGTGGCATGCTCTCCTTACTACTGGTCAGCAACTGGATGCCATGTGCGGTCAAAAGCTTCTTGTGCAAGCCATGGCCATGGTCCCTTAATGCGAACCCAACCCTAAATCCCTTCGAGCGAAAAAGCTAAGGAACCGGATGGCTGGGCTGGGAGCCACCAAGAACTGTGGCAACATATTGGCTGAAGCATCCAGGACCACAGCTAACACCAAACGCGTCTCACACGTTTAGCCTCGAGCTGCGGACCTCGCCTGCGTCTCCGATGTGCGCAACGTGAACCAACGGCCCCTGGCATGCTGTTGCTAGGTCTCAAGCAATAGGCGGCCCCCAGACCCTTTAAATCAAAGTCTCGAAGCAACCCTTGCAAAGAGCTATGCGTACCAAGCATACCTCATGCCCCAGGCAAACAAATTGCAATTAGCTACACACACACACACATGCATGCATGACCCCCAGCCAAAGGATAAGGCAGCATGGATTATGACCTCAGTGCAACAAGGAGTGATCCAAGAACCCAGATTTTGGAACCCCACATTCAACTGTTGAAGGCAGAATCATAGCGACCGTGTACGGTCCCCCCCCGATATCGCCTTGCTGAGGGGGCGGGGAACAGGCGTTTTCCAACGAAATATTTAACCCATGGTTTCAAGAGCAGGTGTTCCCACCTTTTTGTCTTGGTTTCTGAAGCACTTAGGGTCGGGGATTTCACCACCCAGGCCTTTCATTTTGTCCGTTCGCCCGCCTCAAAGACCAGCACCGAGCCGGCAGCACCTGAGGCTTCCACGCTGAAGCCTGCGCGGGAAGGTGTTTTTTTTCCCCACAACTGAAGCATCCAATTGTCCAGCCGCCTGGGGCTTTGCTCTTTTGAGGGTACCCTTTCTGTTGTGGCTCTCAAGAAAACCCGGGTCCCCGAAGACAAGACACACCAAGCGACGAAGCCCCATGAGGCCATGGAGCAAGTTACACGGTAAACACGGCGAGCGCTCTATGCGATGAGCAGTCATTGCCACGCTGGCTTTTCCGTTTGAAGCACTTACTTTTGCGTCGCACGTCAGGAAATCCCGCCGGCAAAGCGCAAGGAAAGGGGCTCGAACAGAACTCAAGCTGAAAGCAGCATGCCCGGGCGGGTACCAGCGAAATCTGGAATCGCTCGGGCCAAGCTGGGCAACCGCACCCTCCACCCTCGCGAAGTTCAGCAGTTCTTGCTGGGCCGCCAGGAATGCCTCCTTCATGCAGGTCGCCCAGTCCTGGTCAAGAGCGTCCACCCAACGCATGTACAGCCCGGCATGGATCGCTCTTTCCAGGCCCCACCAAAAACCATGGGATGGGCAGGGTTCAGTCCTTGAAGGGTCGCGGGCAGCACTTGTGCATGGAAATGAAGCAGAAGGTAGTGTTGACCCCAGATGAATCAGTCAACCAGCTTGGGTGGGGGGTGCTCCCCTCCAAAAGCCACATTTCCCTGGGACACCCCCTATTAAACAACTGGGGTTGATTAATATGGGGTTAACATTACCCACATCGACACATTTGTTCCGGGATGCTCAATTGAAATGCTTGGTTTTAGCGCCACTCCGGCGCACCGCTCCGAAAGCGAAATAAGCCACGGCCACTTCGATTTGGGGACTCGGCGGACATCATTCTGGCCCCACCAGTTTGCCACTGTCAAAGTCACCCCCATCCATGGTAGGTCAAAAGGGAACAACCCCATCCCTAGAAACAGCCATGAGAATTCACAGGCAGAGCCAGTTGGCGTATCCCGGCCTTGCCCCAGTTTGCGTTGGTCGTCAAGAAGTGCGGAAGAGACTGTACCTCATAGTTGGCGCTTGGGCTCCTGATTCTCAAAACTTGGCAACCACCCTCAATCTAACAAGGATTCATCTGCAAACAGGGTTGGGGTTCCATGTTAACCCGCAAAATGTGAGCCTCAGCATCCATGAAGGATCAAACGGAGGATGTCAGCACCTTTGCTCCAACTCGGAAGGTTTTTGGCCTAGCTGCACGCCGGACCGTCAAATCCATTGCACAATTTCAGGTGCCCCAGCCCAGCTGGGCCCCGACGAGCCCATCTAGCTCTACTCTGCTCAGGCATACCTCTGACCATCTCGGCGCCGGGCTAAGCGAAAGGACACCAAGTGGCCGAAGGGGCCGTGCCCGTCGCACACGCCGTAGAGCCCGACGGAACCAACCTGAGCATCTTTTGCACCTCAACCTTCGACGGCTTTTTGAGGGCCCCCTTTTCACCTTGGCTTGGGAAACCAAAGGAACCAATGCCATCGCCCGGAGCTCCCCCATACTTCCCGAATGATTCGGACCTGAGCTCCAGACGTGCAGAGCAAAGTAGTTGTCCTGCCAGCGGCGCAAATATCGCGCGTCCTTGTTGAGAGAACGTGTAGAATCACGCGTGGGGGTTCATCAAACCTGCTTCTTTGCTTGTCAAGGGACACATACCAAAAAGACACCGGGGTCACAGAAAGGAGAGGCTCCCTCCTTTTGGATGCAAATGGGGGTTGATCAAAATGCTCGAAATACATGGGATGACCACTGGTTGGGAAACCACTAACAAGATGATGTTTGTCAACCACTAAATGAGGACAGTTACCCATGGTGAGTTGGGGGCAAGGAACACTGATCAACCCCCTTGTGCTGGTGTGCCGGGAAAGCCTTTCTGCAAGACTTAATGTTTGTTGCTTTGTCCGCCTTTTGGCCAATGAGAAGCCTCGCCAAGTGTGACATCCACTGACTGAGAAGGCGTTGGGTGCCTGGTTCGGAGTAGGATCTTCCGCAGACTTCTGGCCCTTCTGGCAAAGCACCGCCATGTGAATCTGGCCCTGGCATCGTGCAACCGCAAATTTGGGGCACTGCCGCAAAATTCTGAAGCCCATGTACACAATAAGTACAGCATGGATACAGGGTACAACTCCACACTTACGCAGGAGATGCCAGCATCTACCCAAGGGTACGCAGTTTATCCCCTAGGCAATGCGCAAGCACAATCAGAGAATCACAAGCTGAACCACGGGTCGAACCCCTGGGTAGGTTAATTACCGTTTCAGCAGTCCGAACTGATGGGTTCATGCCATGGACCCATGTCAGCTTTTGGCTCCAGCAATGCGCCTTTTGCCACTTGCGAGGCTGGTAACTGGCTCAGCGAGCCAGGTCACACCGGCGCCAAAGCATGGCACGCGCTTCGTTCGCATGGGGTTCCCCCTAGGCGAAACGATGGGCGAACGTTTTCAAAAGCTCCCCTCCTGCCACGGGAACCCGCCTGCAGGACCCTGCTTTGGGTCTGATTTTCCTAGATGCTTCCGTGGCGTCGCTTCCGGCTGTACACAGAGCGGTATGGCATCAGCCAGCAAAGCCATGCCTGCGAATCGATCCGACGCAGGCCGCAGCTCGTTGGCGGCATCCAATGGACTAGGCAAGGGTGCCAGCGAAATCGTACTTGTATCTCAAGAACTCCTTCCAGCTCTTCATGTTGTCCTTCTCCTTTCCGAGCGAGAATGAATCAGCGCCACTTCCTACCATAACGCCGGAAGTGATGCTTTAGATCAACCTCCACAGTTTTACTCCAAGCAGGGGGACACGAGTGGATAAGGGCAAACTGCCAGTGCCTTCTCTCTCTCTCTCTATCTCTCTCGCGCGCCTCTTCTGTGAGATCCTTCCCGTCGTCTTCCTCTAGAGTCACCACCTGTTTGGCAAAGTATCTTGTGGCGTCCTGCCGCATTTGTCAAGGCGGCGGCGGGTGTTTTGAGGGAGGGGGTAGGGCCCAGGGCATTCCGAAAGCCAGGGCCACCAATTTTCCGCCCAAACATTTCGCCATTGCGGCAATCTCCATTTTGGCAAGCTCTTTTTAAACAGCCATAAAAGCCTTCCCAAGAGAAATGCGAGCTCCCCATGAGTCCTTGCCAGCAAACATGCCGTAGGGCCCGTTGCTGCCATAGAAGTCACGGCCCCGCCATACATTGAAGACCTCACCTCACCGCGCTGTTGCTTTTTTGCTTTTTTGCCCCTAGGCCTTCCCTTCAGGCGGATGATTCACTCAAGGAAATCGGGTTGCCAGCCACTCTGATCCCCCGGGCTCAGTTTAGTCGCTGAACTTATGCCCCAAACCCAAAAGCGACCTTCGGCTGAAGGTGCGGCTGAGAGGCCATCTACACCAATCAGAATCCTGAGGCTCGCCACGGTTTCGCTTCACGTCCGGGGAAAGAGAAGGAAGCGGGGAGGATCTTAGGTTATGGCTGTGATGCTCTTCCCATGCCCGGCACCAGTTCAAACGCTCAATAGCAGAGTCAACGCCACCAAGAACGCCCAGTAACCAGCTGAACATGCTAAACGCATGCACTCCAAGTGAAAAGACGCTTGCGCAACACGTCAAGCAAGCCGGCGATGTGAAAAGCAGGGATGAACAAGCTACCATGTAGGAATGTGCAGTTTACCCCTCCGGCCATGTTCCCAAATAAAGCTCAGCTTGCAACATCCGCGATTTTCAGGTTCCATGTGTTGGTTTTTAAGCGGGCTTGGAGTGCCACTTGAACAAAGCTATCTGATTAATTTCAAATCCAAGCCGCGGCTTGCTGGGGTCGCTGCCGTCGAATGGGGCAAGCTCATGGGCAGACCAAACGCGCGGCTGTACGCGCATCTGGTCCTGGTCGGTGAGAGTCATTTGATCAATTGATTCTTGACAAGGAGGGCGGCAAAAGCACAAATTACCTTTGCCTTTGCCACACTATTCAAACACGGGCCATTTAGATGCCGCAATCCCCAAATGTACGTGGAAGTGATGTGGCCCGCCCCTTGGTGTAAAACGCCACAGAAACATCCGGGCCTCTAGAGCTCTTCGTGCAGAAGCACGCTTGGCAGCTAAGTAGTCACGGATGAGGTCCGTGGCAAGGAACCAGCTGGCAGCAAACCTCACCGCATACCGCGGGCTGAATTGAAGAAAGGGAACGCGGATAGCAAGTGCAGACAAATCTTTCACGGGAGGACCCATGAGCATCTACTCGCTGCTGGGGCACGGGGCCGGCATTCCGCTTAGCAATCGCTGTTGCCTGTCTTGTACTAAAAGCCAACTGTGCAAGCCATCCCAGTGTGGCAGCTCCTTTACTGAAACCATCCCCCAGGAATTTGAACCCTGCAAAATAAGTTTGGAGTCAGCCTCCAGACCCAGGGCTCATTCCATGCCTTGAAACCTTGGTGCGATAGGTATGTGGCAATGAACCCAGCATTCCCCAAAGTTGTGTACCCCCCATTTCCGCGGTCCAAGTTGCAAGCAAACAGTGGAGATGCCAGTCACAGAGAAGAGCGACTCCCGGGCCCGCTGGAACCAGCCCATAGCTCTAAGCCTTCCACCGAAATCGCAACGGCGATTTATGACCTATGCTCAACCAGCAACAGGTACATGTGCAGGTACGTATAAATGCAATGATATATACATATGTAACAAACATAGTAATACTTAGTAGTAATACACACACACACATATATATATATATATATATATATATTACACATGCCACTGGATCGTCAAAGGAGATGACTGGCTGGCTTCCTGAAGTTCATGAAGTTCGGCATCTGTGCACCTTTCTCTGATGGCCAATCGCTTTTGTTGGGGTTCTCTTGGGCCAAAAAGCTGGAGCAGCGAACTCTTGACAGTCTCTTGCCAGGCGCGCGGTGTAAACATGAACCTGTATGCAATCAAACCACATCTATGCTGCAGGGGAGCATCACACACAAACACAGACTGTTACCTTTAACTTGAGAGACGGCGGACCCGTGCCAGAGGTGTGCTTCAAACTAATCCTCTTCGTAGGTATCCCCCTGCTACAGCCACGTCGAAATGGCAAGTCTAAACTGACAGCAAATAATGCTGTCGGGCAATGTGTCGATGCAGGGCAGGAATCCCCCCCCCCCCCGACCATTCTTCAGAATGTCCAACATGCTGAACCACCCCCTTTTCCAAGCTGTTGTGGGGAAGCGGGAGCGTCTGGCCCCCTTTTCTGCCCACAATCTTGTCACTCGCCATGGACAACTGCAACAAGCGGGCCACGGATGACAACATCTTCCATCTTACAATGAATCAGAGTGCCACAGTGGCTGCCCTTCGCGCCTTAAGCCAGGTGGGTCCAGACCAACGGTAGACCTCCTGGAAGGGACAAGGTCTGCTTTCGTGGCCGTCGTCCACCTTCCCCCCCCCCCCCCCTTTCTGGTCAAGTTTGGCATCCACAAGAATCAAGCAAATCAGAAAACCCACACTGCAGGCAACCGTTCACTATTCCACGGCCGTGGTCAGATCTCGCACTCTCAGCTCCTCCACGCCATCCTTTTGGGAGTTCACCTGCGACAGCCATTCCCCAAAGTGACAGGTGGGCTTGACCGGCATTCGTCCCGACATGCATCTCCGCTTGTTTGCCAAGTGCAAACGCAAGCGGCTTTTTGGGGGCGATGAAGCCACTCGGAGCTAACCCATAATTCCGAGATGAAGCCCAAGGATTGAGGACTGCCTGAACCTCAGGCCAGTGGCCAAGAGCAAGGGCTGCTATTTAAGGAACCTCGAACAAAAAGGAACACAGGACACAACCCGGGAGTCTAGGCCCAGACACTTCCGGCCTCTGTCCGCAAAACCACCAACTTGTCAACTGTGAACTTCTCGCCCCTCCTCAAGCCACCAAAGGCCTCAGCACCAGCAAAAGCGCAGAGGCCCTATGGTGTTTTGTCTCATGGTGAACTCCTACAACGGATGCTTTCCTTCTGGCTCCCTTAATTCTAGGGGTTGATTCCCAATTCTTTTCAACCATTGTTCTTTTCAAAAACCGGCTGTTCCCCTGGGCTTTTGATGGTTTCCTGAAAAGAAGGACCCTGGAAAGAATGGGGAAGGTACCCCTAGATTGATGCAAACCAAGAAAGGGAACCCTTTAAATCGCATACAACACGTGCGGTGGCCAGCTGAGCAAACGGCGGTGAACTTGCTACTCCTCGGTCCAAACACTCGCCACAGGGGGAGGAACGTGTCTGTGGGAAGCGCCCACTGCCTGCTGGAAACTGATACCACAAGAGGGCTGGATCTCCTGCAGATTGACATGGACCCGCCCTCCCCCCCCCCAAAAAAAAAGAAAGAAAAAGAAAAACAAAACCGACAGGTTGTTGCTGGAGGAGTCTCCTCTTCGGGGAAATATCCTTCTTGACTTCTCTGTTAATCCGCAGAGCTCTGAGCTCCCGTCGCCACCGTGAACTTCTCAGTGGGTTCAACCAGCTGGGGCCTCGACCAAAGTGCCAGTACCGCAGTACACGACAGAATGAGGCCCCGTGCGTCGCAAAGATCTAAACAGAAACCAACATGGTTGTGGGAAATAACCCTGTCTAGAACCAAAGTGGGGCACCCTCATGACCATGTTGCCATTATGGGGATTCCCTTGGTGGCAACCTAAACCCAATTTCCCACATGGTCTGGACACAGACTACATTAAGCTCCATGGGCCCAGTACATCCTGAAAGGTCTGAGCGCTAGACTTCTTCCAATCCTCTGCCACACGGTCTGCCAGCGTCTGCTGACCTGCGGAGACCGCAAAACCGCAGATGCTTCAGGTGCGGGGGGTTCGTCAATATGGTGTCCCCTATGGTATGGTTCTTGGACCAGCAAGGGGCGGAAGCCACAAGGAACTGCTGCCGTTTCAAATCCATTTCAACCAAAAGACATCCGCCGAGTCGGCCGAATCCATCTGCCTCTCGGGGGAGCAGCGGCGTCCTTGGGTTGCATGGAAGCCAGAAACCCTTCATGGAGGCTTCTTTGGGAGGTCTCCCCCCCCCCGGAAAATACTTTGGGGGGGTTCCAGGTGGGGAGTCAAACATAGTCAAACCAGGTGCTTTACATGTAGAGGCCTAGGTTGAGCCCGACTCCGGTCCAAAAGGTAGCAGCACAGAATCCAAGTCGAAAGCCAACCACGGGACTAAAGAAGCGAAGACGCAAACCTTTAAAAGCGAGAGGCGGGAATCGAAAGCTTTCCATATCCTTGCCCCCACTTGCCCAACATATGTCCCTCTCGAGGGCATGTATTCAACAAATAATCCAAAAGAAGCAACCTTTATGGATGTGTCATAAAACAGGGTCCCGTCTAAAATGCAGATAACCGTGTTAGACTCTAAAACGGTTATTTGGCCGTTCGCTTCCTCCAAACAACACAAACAGTGCCCACAAACAGCCCCAAACCCACAAACTGCATCCACTAGAGCTACATGCGTCAGATATATTTCCAAACAGTTTAACACCCCTCCCAAAGTAATTTGGAGAACGCTTCCTCAAAGAATACCTTCAAACACCACCTGCTTTACAAGGTCGTCCCCGAAACCAGCTGACAAAGATTTGGCCCAAATGTATCTTTGGGGCCTTGTTTCAGTGGACCCAAGCAAAACGAACCAGAAAATGGGCGGGCTTCGCGCCTTCTCGCTCTCTTTGCTCTCCACCTTCTCCTCCTGCCCGCTCGCAAAGCTTGGCATGACGATCCGATGATCCGGGATCTGCTCAAAGGGCGGCAGTTGTGTCACCCAACGCATCAACGAGCAACACCCCCCCGTCTAGGCTTCCAATCAAGTGTCCTTTGACTCTGCGGGGCTGCAACAAATGACCAGCGACATTCTGCCCTTTCCCGCCTCCTCGTCCTCGTCAATATCCAGGTCCACAGGCAGCTGACGGACAGGGTGCAACATTCACTGAGAATCTGTGCGCTGCCGTTGTCGAAGCAGCCTCAAACGCCTCACCCCCTACCCCCCGCTCCCCGGAGAAATCTATTTGATGCACTTCTCGCCAAGTTGAAGCATTGCCCCCTACATTTTTGGTGCCAGCCTTGATCTTCACGTTGTACACTGTGTGCGCACGGTCATTTTTCCTGCAGCAACCAGCATGTCAAATGAACATTTGCTGAAGTGCCCAATGCCACGTGCAACACACTGGGGGGGGGCCAAAGAGTGGAAGGTCCTCCAAAGCTCAGCTACTCAACACAGGGACAATGATGCAAGTTTTCCCCCGTTCTTGGCATGTGCTTCTTCATGGCTCCAAGCAACTGCCTGTACTTGCGCCCTTGCGTGCCCAGTGCCCCGTTGGCCAGCTCCTCAAGAGGCGCCGCCGCAAAGGTCTGGGCACCTCACCCTCAGCCTCCTCAGCCTGCGGCGATGGGCCGCCCAGAAGCTTTGGGATGGTTCGCAAGCCCATGTTCGAGGCCGCTGCTGCAAACGTGTTTCGCCCTGCTGCAACCAGTGCAAAAGCCATGTGAGCTTCAGCCTTCGTTTCGAAAGAAAAAACAAACAAACACAACTAATCTGCTCTCGTGTTTTTTGTTTTTGGGGGTGGGTGGGTGGGTGGAAGCAAGGTGGTGGCTCGGGGCCTCCTGCGTTCTCTCCGCCTCCAGCCTTGCAGCGTTAATGAAATGCGATGCTGCGTGACCAAGGGCTGACTCTGACTATCCTATCTCACTTGTCCAAAGGATCTGCAGAGATTGACCTTTTAACTTTTCCAGATATTTCAAAAAACAAGAAGACAAGCTCTGGCAAGATCTTGAGAAATGAAAAGGTCGCCTTTGGGCAACCTTGGCATTGAACATCTTTGGACTTGGATGTGACCGTGCCGACAGCCTGACTATTGTTTTGTTCAATCACACCGGAAACCAATAGACAAACGTCAAAGCAGCACTGCTCTTGACCATCCTGCTGCTGAAAGCCGATCGTTCATAAGCACCCCAACAAGCAGGAGATGCACATGCTCCGCATGCTCTGCCCTGAGTGCGCGACTTCTCCTCCTTCTCCTCGCGAGGCTTTGCGGGAGGCAACTTCTGGGGTTCAGAAGCTTTCACGAACCCTAGCGTTCGTTCCTGGCTGCGCCGCCTGCACTTTCGGGAACGCGAGTAATGAGTTGCTTGTGCAAAGTCGCACAGGCTTGGGCCAACATGGCCAACCAACATGATGTTTACATACCTTTAAGTCTTCCGGACTCGGAAAGGGGCCAGGGCTTGGTGGTTTGAACACATTCTGCCGGACTCTTGCTCACATGCCGCGGGCTCCATCTCTGTCCCTTGCTCCGTCGAGCCGCGGAGCTCTCCGCCTTGCGTCTCGGTTCTCTCGGCGTCTCATTCCAACCCAAAGGGCATCTTAGCCGAAAACTGAGCGCTCCTTGCTTGCCACGAAAAAGCACACACGGAACCGAACCCACATCAACACATGCCCAGTGAAGATGAAGGCCCAGCTCTTGCCACATTTTGAAGAAACACTGTTGCAACGCCATGGGCCTGTGGACAAATCGAGTTTCTGCTTCCGGCTTTTCAGTAAAAAGCGCCGCGCCTTGCTCGATCGCATCTTGGTACTTGGCATACCTCGGTGAAGCAAATTCAGGCAATAGGCCAGAAAGCTCTCTCTAAAACCACTCGCGCACTGAACAAAAACAACTCTCGGACAAATCTCTGGGCCGCTTGCTTGGCCAGATTCCTTTTCAAGAAGTCCCTGAGTGGGCCGAGCACCTGTGCTGTGCGGTCAACTCATCAACTCATGGAAAGCCGAAAGCCACCAGCCCGATGGCCGGGCTGAGCTCTCCACCCGGTCGAACACGTCTTTGGTGATCACCAGGCATGTGGCATCGCCTTTGGCATAAACACTGGCCTGGCGGATCAACTGAAGACCCTTCACTCGTGTTAGGCAAAGCCAAGAATGTTTCAACACCCCCTGTGAAAAAGACACCCTTTTGCTAAGGGAAACAGGGTCTCAACCAAGATTGTCCTTGTTTTTGGCCATCCAAACAGCGCAACCCGGGCCAAGACGATCCCCCCAAATTGCCCGATTCCGATGTCCAAGCCCTGCACATCGCTGCGATGCGGCCGTCCGCCTTCCTCGGCTCACCCAGTAACAAGGCGATCTCGCCGAAGAAGTCGCCGGTTTTGTAGCTCTTCACCTTCGCGGGGAGGACTTTGGATCCATCAGCCCCCAAAAATGGGCAAACCCACGGCCCCGGAAGGCCACTTGGTGCCCCAAGTTAAGGAGAACGGTGAGTGGTGATTGATGATGCGGGATCAAGACGACACCACACACGAGACCAGCAAAATCTCTTGGAGTTTAAGCCAACTCCGTTCCCAGTGGCCATTCGTCTCCTTGAAAGCTTGGCCAAACTGATCCGACTCCGTGCACAAGTTGAACATGCTGGTTGATACGATCTACGTAACTACGAACCTGCTTCCATGGTCATGACTTGACTTAACTTCTTCGTGCAACCTCATTCAAATTCAGGTATGGATGTCTTTTGGAGAAGGCGCGACACATCCTGGTGGTTTTCACGGAACCCGTCGCCACGCTTCCCCGAGAAATCGGAGGTCAAGGTCGCCTGGACTTCGCCCTTCTCACCGGCGATGCAGGCCACAGCCTGCGATCGGTTTGTTCCGCAAAAGGTGAGACCCATTTGGTGGGTCAAGAAGTGGGTAACTATTGCATACATGTGTGGGAATCATGGTCCATCCCAATGGAACAACCCTGGATCATCGAGCAAATTGGCTTTATGACACTCGGGCTTCTTTTGGGAGGTCCATGTCAATCTTCTGTGGAACCCCCCAAAAATGAGCTCCCTTCTGGCTTCCCCATGGAGAACCGCGGCCCAAAAAAGGAGGTGCCTCAACATAAGACGGACCTATTCAAAGGCGCATCTCTTGGCTGTCCGCTTGCCAAAAACCTGCATGACATGCCACGCCTCCCCTGACAGCATGATGAACATGTTGCTGTCATGCCCCTCAGCAGAATCCATGTCGTGAACTCGCGCCCCCTCTGAACATTGCGCCATGGCGCCCATGCTCTGCGAATCAGAAGCGATTCAAGGGACCCTCAGGCACCAGCCCCTTGCTGAATGATGACCTCGCAGGTCGATGGCTGCGGGCTACACGGACCCTCTGCTCAAGTTGCTCCAGTTTTCGGAGTTCCTTCTAATTTTCTGATTTCGCAATGGACTTAAACTTCCGATGGCCCAGAACAAAATACCGCGCTGCCGCATCTAGTCAACACTTGGTCAATGTTAAACCCTGGGATCGATTCAATACCTTGCTTGCTTCATCTCTGTCCAGGGCGCAGTAAGATGTTACCAAACACTGCGCCAGAAACAGTGGAACCCCACTGTGTTGCCTCCTCACTCTGGAAGTCTTCCTCATCCACCACCTGGCATAGAGTCCAGTGAAGATCCCTCGCATGTGAAACTTGCATATTTCCTGGGCTTCCCACAACATCCGGGGCCGCAAGTCACATTGAAATCCGTCCATTTAGGAAACCGAACTGCGAATCTGATCAGCCCGGATACTTCCATGGCAGGAGGCGGACCCAGCGCCTCTGCGAGGGTGGCGATCTGCTCCTGGACGAAGGCAGGGCGTGGGACAATGTGCTGGGAATCCAAGCTGAGTCTGTCAGCTCACAGACTAAAGCTATTGGGCTATTGGGGACTGATTGGCGGGAACCACCTACAGGAGCTTGCTTTGTCCACCAGCCACTGTTCCAGGGGGCTTCCTGAATTTTTCTTCAAGCGAGCTGAGAAGCTCACCAGAAAGGCTGATATTTAAGCCACAAAAGTGGAATACCCAGACCTCCAGTCCTCCGGTGGCCATGGAAAGCTTTTCTTTTTTGGGCTGAGTTGAAGTGGTCAGTCGACTTCACGATCAATTGGAGGCTGAGTTGAAGTGGTCAGTCGACTTCACGATCAATTGGATGCGGAATGATGCGGGTTCCTTCGTCGTGACGCTGAACGCAATGTGGCATTCACATATTCATGAATTATTGTGGGTGTGCAACGGCCACCTTGCAGGACTTGCAACACGAGATAGACAGTGCGCGTTCTTACGCAGCTTGGCAACCTGCAAATCCCCAAAATGCTCTGACCTCCGGCAGCCACCATATAGCACCCGTCACGGGCACGGATCATATGAGGCATGAGTCCAAAATCACTCCAATTAGCGCCAACATGAATGTTTGCACGTGAGAAGTATCTTGTTATGGGCTAAGTAGGGACACATTCGCTTCTGAACATGACGTAGTTTTGCCTTAATGCGCCACACAACCCCATTCGACTGCTGTAATTAGGCAATTCCGCTTTCCAAACCTTCGGCATGTTTACGAACTTAGTTCTTCTTAGTTCTTTGCATCCTGCCACTAACAACAAGAAGAATCATACAGAACACTAAGACAGATGCGAAGAGGTGTGTGATTACGGAAATGGCAACTCCTGTCAGTCAACCGGAGATCTCATGTGAAATCGCTTTCGCAATCCGCTCCACATCCAGCTCTTGCAGCACGTCGCAGTGCTTCAGGAACTCCGTGTACCTGCGGAAATCCACTGTTGGTGCGAAATGGCTTTGGTCCCCTTACAGGAAACCACCACTTGGATTGTTTATCAAGGTCATTTCTCATTCCCTGCCTATCGTACCAGCAAGAATCAGCATGGACTACGAGTCACAGGCGGCTATTTCCCGCCAAAGTTGACATGAACTTGGTGCAGCGCCCAGTTCTTTCTGCGTGCTTGCCCAAAAGTCGTGACATATCGCGAGCCCAGGACTAACGACATGCATCAGGACCACGCAGAACACGCATTTGGGGCAGATTTGCTGGATCAGTGCTATCATGACACATACTCCCTTTTCAGAAATCCAAAGCTGACATTAGCCCCTTACCCAAACCTCTACCCTTCGGTAGTTCCTTGGCAAGGCTTCCCGCTCTCCCAAAAACGGACACAGGTTTCAGCAAACCGGAGGTCCAAAGGCTTCTTGCTCTTCTTCGGGCACTCCTTGAACTTCTGCTCCGAAGCCCTGAGCGGCTTGCCATCGGCGTTTCTTCGCAGCTCGTTGCCATTTGGCTGTGTCTCAAAGAGGAGAAATCCCAAAATTGAATAAGAAGTGGAAACATGGGCCGAAACCTGCGGTGCCTGGTGGCTTTATTTTGACCCATACCGATTTGTTGCCTTTGCGGCCAGCCACAAAGACCAGCCGCGGGAGCGCTGACTGGTGCCGCAAGATTTGGTGAGCCCGCTCCGACAAAACATGACCATCGACTGCCGGATGCTTTGACTGTACTGCGCTGGGCAGCAACATAACTGTCGGACGTGCTGAAGCGCTGTTTTTGATGGTTCGAAGGGGTCCCACGTCCATTCAGAACCCTTATCATACAACGCCCATAGTTTCGCTTCGTGCGCTGATGGCCAAGAGGGAAGTTAGAAGGAGACCAACCAAAGAGGAAACGCTTCCATCTCGCCGCCCGCCTGATGACGAGTTCTCGGAAGGCTCTCCTCTCCAGGCACCAAACTTCTGAGTCCTTGCGGCTTGCCGCTCACATGTCGATGGCTGTGCAGCGCTTGTGTTTAGGCACCGCTCGTTTTGCCACGTTCTCATGCAACCGCGTGGAACAACGAGGAACGCGCATGGGCGCTTTTTTCGTGAGCGTACCCATCTTTTCCTGGTTTTCACGGGAAGCCCAAAGGAAAATCAGCATTTTGGCGGGCTAGGGAACACGCAAACACGGATGTTCCGCACCTCAAACCAGGGGATGAGCCAACTGAACCATGGCTTGAACCGCCGTTGTTTGAACAACCTTTGCTTTTCCTAAGGCGACCAGGGCGTAGTTTAAACATGTGCACAACTTTGCAGTACTCCCCTGCAAATCAACATGGAAACCCAAAACCAATCATTTCACAGGAACATGGGGGGGGGGGGAGTGGGGCTTGTGGGTTGCACGTTAAATTGCTGGGGAGTATGCTCGCGAATTTGCGACAAGTTCTGCCGAAGTCAGAAAGACAGAGGAAATAACGCATTCTCCGACCACGGAATGGAAGCAAATGGATCCCTGGAAGCCATCGGGGATCCCTTCAAAACCAACAACAGCAAACAATTGGGGGCTGATCAATATTCCTGGCCGCAAATGACCATGGGTAACTCTGGGTAACTTTTCCCATTTAGTGGAACATATCATGTTTTGCTTGGTTTTCCCCAATGTTCTTCCTATGTAAAGCACCTTTTGATCAATGGAAGCAACGCAATTTGACCACGACTCTTGCAAGCCCCTCTGTCCTCTCTCGCTATGATTGTGGCTGACCTCGGGGCCTGTGACCGGCGCGGATTTGGGGGAACCCTGGTTGGTTGGGTTTGAAAGAGCATCAACTATTTTGGGGGTCAGCTGGAGCGAAACCCAGATGAATCCTCCCTTTCTTAATGGCAGGCTTGCGTTCTCTACTTCATGAGTAAATCGTGGCATGCAATGGGTCGCAACCCATGATGATTGATGTTCCTTTGCCGTAAACACCCAAGCAGCAGCCAAGCAAGAGTTTCCATCTTGCGCCATGTGCTCGCAGTGTGACCCTCTCATCGTTGCGCGGCCTTTTCAGCAGGTTCTCAAACAACCGGGCAAGAAGCGCAAGACGAGAGTAAGACTCGGTTCCAAAGCCTGGGAGCTCCGCGGATCGTGTCACTTTTCCCAAGGAACATTGAAAGCCAATGGAAGCCCCCACGACAAAATTGAAAGCCAGTTGAAAGCCAAGGAAAGCCAAAGGCGAAAATATAAAACCGAACAGAACCCCCCCCAGCAAAACGGGACCCATCCGGGTGGTGCACCGCTTCCAAGCATAGGAGTGCTTTGAGGGCAACTAGATGTCCCTGGTAGATGATTAAACCACCTGGTAAACCAGGAATCGCCATCTATGTCTCTACCAAAACAGCCCAAAAAGGACAAACAAATAAATTTTAGCAGTTCAGTGGTTGGATTCCAACCACAAGACCACACTAAGATGGCCCTGGTTTCTGTTTTGGTCGGCTTCCGCTTTCGTCTCGGGCGCCCGGGCGTTGTAGAGCAGCGCCGCCTCGCCGAAGGCAAATCCCTGGCGCGCCTCGAAGACCTCCGATGCGCGCCGCGTGGCTTTCGTTGAAGCCGAGGTGGGCCCAGGTAGAGCACCGGGTTCCAAGTGGAAGCCGGTGAAATCCGGCACATCCCCCGGGGAAAAAAAAAAACAAAAACATTCCCCCGCCCAAAAAAAAAAGAAAACACTTTTGCAAGGAGTTGGGTGGATATGAGGGGATTTGGGGCATTAGCTGGCCCAAATGCATCCGCTAAGGGACCCGGTGGAGTCATGGGTAAAAAAAACTATTCACGCGAGCTGAACATCCAAGTGAATATTACCCTCTTTCCAATCATGGAAGTGGACAGAGCGCATATTAAAAGGAAAGCCCCTCCGATCAGCTACCAGGATTGCTGGAGGGAGTGTGCTAGTCTTTTGATAGCCCCTGGTTTTGTCAACCCTGCCAGGAATTGGGGGGAGCCAAAAGAATCTAGATACTCCAAAAAAAAGAGCTTTGGCCGGTTGCTGAAACTCGATTGGGCGTCCAATCAATCAATCAATCAATCAATCAACCAACCAACCAACCAACCAATCAATCAAATCAAATCAAATCAAATCAAATCAAATCAAATCAATCAATCAATCAATCAATCAATCAATCAATCAACCAATCAATCAATCAACCCATCAACCAATCAATCATTGAATGAATGAATGAATGAATGAATGAATGAATGAATGAATGAATGAATGAATGAATGAATGAGTGAATGAATGAATGATTGAACGAACGAACGAACGAACAAATGAATGAATGAATGCATGAATCAATCAATGACAATCAACTCGCATGAAATCAAATCACATCAACTAAAGTAAAATCAATCAATCACTCAAATCGATCAATCAATTCATGAATTCATTCATTCATTCATTCATTCATTCATTCAAACACATCAATCAGTCAATCAATCAGTCAATCAGTCGATCAGTCAATCCATCCATCAATCAATCAATCAATCAAATAACAACATAAGCGCCTAAACCCTAAATCAATAAAACCAAATCAAATCAATCAAATCAATGAAAACACATGGATCAATAAAGTCAATCAAACTAATCAACTCAAACGAATCAATCAAGTTAGTCAATCAGTCAACCAACCAATCCAATCCAATCCAAACCCAATCCAATTATCAATGAATCAATGAACCAATGAATCAATGAATCAATGAATCAATCAACCAACCAACCAATCAATCAACCAACCGACCAACCAACCAATCCAATCCATGAATCCATCAATCAACCAACCAACCAACCAATCAATCAATCAATCAATCAATCAATCAACCAACCAATCAATCAACCCATCAACCCCCCATCAATCCATCAATCCAATCCAATCCAATCCAATCCAATCCAATCCATCCAATCCATTCCATCCGTCCATCGATCAACTCAATCAACAAATCAATCAATCAATCAACCAACCAACCAATCAATCAACCCATCAACCCCCCATCAATCCAATCCAATCCAATCCAATCCAATCCAATCCAATATCCAATCCAATCCAATCCAATCAATCCAATCCATTCCATCCGTCCATCGATCAACTCAATCAACAAATCAACAAATCAATCAATCAATCAATCAATCAATCAATCAATCAATCAATCAATCAATCAATCAATCAATCAATCAATCAATCAATCAATCAATCAATCAATCAATCAATCAATCAATCAATCAATCAATCAATCAATCAATCAATCAATCAATCAATCAATCAATCAATCAATCAATCAATCAACGAACCAACCAATGAATCAATCACTCACTCACTCAATCAAATCAAATCAAATCAAGTCAAATTAAATCAAGTCAATCAATCAAATCAATCAATCAATCAATCAATCAATCAATCAATCAATCAATCAATACAATGAATGAATGAATCAATGAATCAATCCATCAATCCATCAACCCATGAATCCACGAATCCATGACTCCATGAATCCATGAATCCATCCATCAATCCATCAATCCATCAATCCATCAATCCATCCAATCCATCCATCCATCAATCAATCAAACAATGAATCAATCAATCAACTAATCAACAAAACAACACAATTACACGCAAACAGCAAACAAACCAACCAGTCGGCCATCAAACAAAGAAACACACAGCCTCAAAAGGACCACTTTCAGATTTTCCTAGCAGTAGAAGCTCCGTTTTAACGCTTCCCACCGCCCCCCCCCCCCATCCCTTCTCACAAAACCGCGCCTTGACCATGCCACCATCCTCCTCCTCAGCCTGAGCCTGAAGTCGTTGGGTCCATTTGGGTAAAGCACAAGTCGATTGGCCAGAAAAGGTCAGTCCAAACCTTTTGTGCGGACGTCCTCTCAGGTGGACCCAGAAAAAAAAAAGGCTCACTTCCTATGTGGATTGGTCAAAAAGAGTCCGTTATTTTTTGTTTACCACTAACATGGTCCAAACCCAAAAGTGTCAAGCCCAGGAACTCAGGAAGTGAGTACCTCTTTTAGGTTGGGCCAAGCCCTTGTTTCACTCATGTTAAAGCCGGGATTGTGCAAATCATCTCCGTTCGACTTCAACAGTGTTTGCAACCCACCAAGCGACTGTTCTATAGTTCAAAACCCGCACATAAGGACCGCTCGTGAACGAACTAGTTTGAGATGTTTTTTTCGCCCCACTCCACGGACAGCCTTCATCAACCCATAGCCCAACTTGCCACATTCAAAAAACCGTTTCCATGTGCGAGCCAGTAGCCCGGTAGACCACCAAAGCGAGTCAACCAATCGAAAGCCCAAGTGCGGCACGCCGCGGATCTTCCGGAAGGCGAAGATGTCGAAGCTCCCCTTCCTCACCTTGCAATTCCATCCTCTACAAAACTCGAGCCTTGGCCCCCTGTCTATTCGTTCCCTTCCCCCAAAGGAAAGCTGAATGGGGACATGTCCTTTGTTCGGGGTTGTTTAGAGGCACGCTACATGGGTGGTTTCCTGTCAGCATGCCATTGAAACCCTCTCAAAGGATTTCTTGTTTGGAGACAGGGCCACTTGCCTGAGACCCCTAGAAACCTATACCAACACACCCAGGCAAAGAAGCGGGTCAAATTACACACCCAAACATGCTGGCACCGCGATGTAAAAGTTGTCTCCTTCGTCGCCGTACCTGAGAAGGCAGCACAAGGAGTACGTGCATGATAGCCAAAGTAGCCACCTGACTGAGATGGCCAAATGCAGTTCCCTACTATGGCAGCATCACACGTGGGGGCCAAGAAGAACATGTCAATAAAGTGCAAAGAACACGTCAAGGCTTGAGGGTTCTGGCTCCTCCCCATCTGGTGCCCCACTTGATGATGGTCTCCCGCTTTGCCAGCAGCTTGCAGAACATGGCCTCTCAAAGCATGTGAGACCAGCTGAGTCAGACAGGGAAGCGCACACAGAAACTTCACCCGCGTACAAATTTCAGCCCCCGTTTGTAGAGGAATGCGCTTTTCGCGTAGTCCGTGCCTATTCGCAGGTGAGTACTTCAGGCACCGCCAAGCCTTAAAAACATCGTGGTACAACCCTCCAGCATCTCAACTCAGTCTCGACCCACCTCCACCACCTTCTCGAGACCTTTGGGAGACAAATTTCCAAACCTCAGGGCGCGCATGGCGATCGGGTGAACTCGCCTAGCGGAGGCCAGTGCAGGTTGACACACTGGGTGCTAGAGAGGAAGCCTAGAGAAACTACAACTTCTCTTGCTTTCCTGGAGGGAGAATTGAGCATGCCTGTTTGGAAAGCAGGTTTGGCCCCTGGCATCATCCGAAGCTTGCCTGAGCTTTGGAACTGGCAAGACAGTGCTGCAACCTTGCCGTGGGGTCAGTACACTCGGGTCCGAGGAGCTCCTTTTGAATACCCGCATCCCACACTGCAATGGTCTGCAAGCAGGCTGCTATCGTGCGAGCTTTCGATGACCTGAGCGAGCCAAACACAATTGGCAAGGACAGGGGCTGCACCAGGGTGGCATATCCTCCCTCCCTGGCTTGCTTGCTTGGGGGAAACGACTTATACTCAATTTCTAGGGGGACTGAACGATGGCTCTTGAACGCGCTGCGCAATGAATCAACCCCAAATTCTAACCCCGTAGCCAAAGCCACCACTGCTGATTGAACACAAAGGGCCCCAACCCGAGGCGACGCTGGTCCCTCTGTTCTTGGTTGCTGTTGACCCCCCTGCAAAAAGTTTAACTTTTTGGGGGTTTAGTGGAAAACCCCCTTGATTTCCCAAAAAGTTAAAGTCTAAAGATCCAACCCAATAGCAGTCAAGTATTATGCAGAGCTTAACCAAAGGGTGGCCTGCAGGAAACGCCATGGCTCAAATGCCACAGGACGCCTTTTTTGAAGGGCAACCTTCATGGAAGCCATGACTCCATGACTAAAAATGGTTGCCCCAGGAAGAGGAACCGTGCGAAACCACTCGAGCCACTTGAGAAGCCAAGGCACTTGGCGCAGCTGTTGCTTCTCCTCTGGGCTCTTCGGGTAGCTCGGAGGCACCCATTCCTCCTGGCAGCCCCATTCAGGGACACTTCAGAAGGAAGCCACCACGAGTTCCCTAAAACAAGACACCCAAAGCCTGGTATCAAAATGGCGAGGCTGCCATGGTCGCAAATCCATGGAGGGCGGATATCAGGACCTAGTTCTGGCAACTGACCCTTTCAAAGATTCATCTACCGAGGTTCTGGTTGTGGGTCCCCATTATCCCCATTTCTGTTTTACGTGTAGCCAGGTTGTTGATGGGTGCCAAAAAAACGAGGCATTAAGCCACACACAACTCAACCTGATCACTTTGGCCTTTGTGAAGCGGCGCAGCTTTCATCTCACAATCGCACAAAGCACTTACGTGCAGTCTCCACTTGGTACATGTTGATTCACAACTTCTCATGCCCTGAGTGGCTTTGCCCCACATATCTTGCGCCCCCAAAGGCCTCGTCCCGCATAGCTTCTGCAGAGACACCCCCACGCCGGCGGGATTTGGTGCTTGTCATTCGCATCACCTGCGCACTTTTCTGTTGGCCGCCACGTGGTGGCAAAGGCCAAACAACTAACACCTCTGTCCAGAGAATTTGCAAACAAAAGGCTCAACTTAACTTTGGACACCCTTAAAACGGGGAGCACACAAAGAAACTCAAAGGCTGAAAAAGCCGCTCCTCTTTCGTGGCTATTACTCCCTGTGCAAAAACATAGATAGCATTTTGCGCCGCAGAACAACACACATTTCGCAAACAAAGATTCGACCAAATTTCAGTGCCCAAAGCAGCCACACATACAGGGTTAAGCTGGGGCCATGACTCGACAATCCAACAAGGGAGAACCGAAAAGTCCAAAGGTCTGAATTGAGCAAGTGAGACATAAGTAGCACCCAAGAAGCACTCGCACTGGCCTCCTCCACCTCATCGTCGCTAGATGGAGCTGGCCGACGAAGCAATTCACTGCAACGGCCCGTTCCCGCTGGGGTCAAAAGGGTCGGGCCGGCATGCCGTTTTGAGTCAAATGGATGGAAGCTCGAAACAGCCCCCGCGCATACAACACCAGGACTGCTTAGTTATGATTCTCACTGTATGCCTTTTGATTCAGCCACCCGTCTGCCAATTAGAGATGAGGGTGTTGGGACCTCAAAGCGCCACACAGTTCCAAGATGCATCTTCCCAAAGCCGCGAAACTGGCCCCGGCCTACTTGGTTGGCCCCTGGCGCTTTGCGCAGCATGTTGAGTATGTGTGTCAAAAACCGGAGGAGGGGGGGAATGGTTGTGAACCCGTTGGCATCCCTTTATTAAACTGTAAATCAACCAAACCAGAAGACCTTCAAACAACAACATGCACCATTTGAGGCCGAAGAAAGCCAAGACACACCGGTGCGTAATGTGAATCAAGTGTGCTGTGGTGGGAATACACATGGCACTTGAAGCATGCAATGTCATTCCACTTTCGTGCTACGAGCATCACAGCCCTCACAGGCAGTACGGGCCACAAACTCCTTGACTGGTAGATGCCTCTTCTCAAATCCGTCAAAATTTCCGGAAGCCTGCACGTGCTGTGGTCAAAGCTCTCATGGGTCTTCGCCATAGTTCCCTAAGAAACCTTAAATGGTCTAAAATACCTATTGAGAGGTTCATGACCATCGTTAGAACCGCGGGTAGGTTACCTGGGTAGATTGGCCATCTTTCCAATCCTTGGAAGTTGGTTAATCAGTGTTCTTTGCAGCCTGCCAGAAACTGGTGTCAGTCAGTGCTTGCATCGGCTTTAGCTGTTTAGCATCTCCGGTTCCAATGATTATCTTATCACAGTTCGTATCTACAAATGTTTTTTTCTTAAAGACAGTCCTGTTAGACTATTCGGCCTCATCAACTATAATCACATCAAGAACCATCACTCACACAATCGTTCACACAATCTCACACACACAAACACAAACGCACACACACAAACACAAAACACTCGCACACAAACAAACAAACAAACAGGCAAACAAACAAAACCACACACAACCACAAACACAAACACAAAACTACGCACACACAAACTCGGGCAAACAAACAAACAAACACACACACACACACACACAACCACAAACACAAACACAAACACAAACACACACACACAAACACACACACACAAACACAGACACACACACCACAAACACACACGCAAACACAAACACAAACACAAACACAAACACACGCACAAACAAACAAACAAACAAACAAACAAACACACGCACGCACGCACAAACAAACACACACACAAACAAACAAACAAGCAAACAAACAAAGAGACAAACAAACACAAACACAAACACAAACACACACACACACACACAAACACACACACACACATATACACGCAAAGACAGACACACAAGCACACACAAGCACACACACACACACAAGCACACACACAAAAACACACACACACAAACACACACACACATATACACACAAACATACACACACACACGCAAACACAATCACAAGCACAAACACAAACACACGCACAAACAAACAAACAAACAAACAAACAAACAAACACATGCACAAACAAACAAATAAACAAACAAACACAAACACAAACACACACACACACACAAACACACACACACACACACACACGCACACAAGCAACCACACAAGCAAACACACACACACAAACACACACACACACACGCAAACACGCAATCACAAACACAAACACACGAACAAACAAACAAACAAACACACAAACACACACACACACACACACACACACACACACACACACACACACACACACACACACACACACGCACAAACACACACACACACACACAACACACACACACGCACACGCACACGCACA
>CAUJNA010002284.1:0-38433 GCA_963377175.1 Effrenium voratum | reverse complement strand
CTTCCTGATCATGCTCGGTGATGTTGGGGTACCTCCTGAAGTCATTGTGATAAGGGCAGCCCGGATTCCCTTCGAGTCCGGCATTCATCGTTCTCTCCTCACCACCTTCAAACATCCCCCACATCTTGGACAGCTGGAGTGCGATAACTCCTGCCATGTACTGAGCCTCACGCGGCTCGTCAAGGCAGATCGCCATCCGTTGGGAACTTATAATGTCCCGTGACGCCAGATCGGTGTCGCGGTAATGCCAACCGCTGTCTTCTTCTTCTGACGCATAGCCGGATGTATACCCTTGCGTGTCCATGTCGTCATCTTCTCCCGGATCTTCCTCCGCTTCGTCTTCATCCTCCTGTGCTGCCGCATCGTGGTTAGCTTCTTCCTGTGCACGCCTGGCATCTCCAGAGACGTTGGGGTTTTGGTTGTCCTCCTCGTCATCGGATTTGATGGGAATGTAGTATCTTCCGATGGAGATCAGTTGTGCCTCGCACTCCAGGCATAAGCAGAAGCAGGTGGGGATCGCGGTCGCACATGATGGACATATCCGGCACCTCAGTCCTTCCCATGTCTCATCATTCAGGATGACGACTTTGCTGACTTCGTCCCGGACCTCGTTGACCTGTGCGTCGAACTCTTCCATCTTGTTGTTTCGATAGAGTTCGCAAGCACGATTAACCATGTCAACGATGTAGTGCAGATTATCGGCACCTGTCTCAGTCTCCGGCATCCTCTCGCTGAACTTTGCGACGTTCTGGAGGAACATCGCAGCCGACTCTTGGGAAGAGTTGACAAAGCCAGGGCAGATCTCGTTCTCCACACACTTCGAGTACGCCCTCTTGATGTCAGCGTACTCCAGGCGCTTCCCTCCGTTGCTTTTGCCAATCCAAATGGATTTGACCTCATAGAACGGGATCACGTCAAAGACCATGAATGTCCCATTTGCCGCGACTCCAGCTCCATACCGCGCGAGGGTTGCACTGGGAATGTAGATGATCGCAATCGGATCCCCCTTCCTTACGTTCCGCAGCGTCGTCTTCGTCGCCACGTTCATCTCATCCCACGGAGCAAACGCTCCGAAGTGCAGTGCTAGCCTGTTACCGCCATCGATTCCGCCGGGGACTAACCCACAGCGTACGATGCTTGGCAGATTTTCCACATACGTCACATGGAATGCTCCTCCGAGAGAATCACCCATTCTTGCGGAATACCTATTCGCCAGTGCGGATGAGCTCATGAATCCAAAATCACTGTGACCAGTTGTGACTCGGATGCACCAAGGTCTGTACCATCCATCGCATCTGTTGAACATCCTATCGATGTCGTCCCGATCCACGCCAGCCTTGGTCATTTCCTCCCTGGTTGCCCTCGTGTCGTTCGGGTTCATGATGCTCGGAAACCTTGCTGCCAGAACCTGGAATCTCGATTTCTTGCTTCCGGATTCCTGCCACTTGATCACCTCCATGATGCCCATGTATCGTTTCGCTCTCGAGGTGTTAGGTGGGAATATGTCGTTGTTTCGGTCGTCAATGACAGCATCAATGTCGACCCATCCAACCTCGTCGCACCTGAAAGCACTTCCTCGGCAATTGCCGATCTTGTGTCGAAGGACTCTGCATAGGTCGTGAGATAGCTGGTTTGCTTGGTCCCTTGTGGTAAATACCGAGCGATCATCACCAATCCTGCATAGTGGAGCACCGTCGAAAGGAGCAATGCAGAAGTTGACACTCTTGCCAAGCTGCATCACGTCCACTTGCTCAAGGATTGCACCTTTGGGAAAGTATTTGTGGTCAACGATGGACGCATACGCCCATGGCAAGTGCACATCACTCACATCGCCATACTTCGGGATGTAGCACGGGATGG
Source organism: Effrenium voratum (assembly GCA_963377175.1). NCBI lineage: Eukaryota > Dinophyceae > Suessiales > Symbiodiniaceae > Effrenium > Effrenium voratum. Next base: position 36,573 of record CAUJNA010002284.1, on the reverse strand, counting down.
TGTCGCATCCCATCTCAAGCGTCTTCTTGAATGTCCTGCTGTCCCCGCACGGGTTGTAGGTGAGGTCGACGCCACCACATTGTAGCTCTCCTCCCTCAGCCGTGTCAGCCATCTCAATTGTTTCTTTCCCTGCTTGTCCCCCTTTCTTTCTTTCCTTGGACGTTGATGAGGACGGTTCCTCCGTATCCCCCATGTCTTCATCAGATGAAACAGGGTCACTGCTGAGTAGCTCACGGAGTACCTTCATCGCCTTCTCATTTCCAGCAGCCTCCTCAATGTCCTTGCAGTCGCCGTCGTGGGCCAGGTTCGCGCACTTCTTACAGATCCCCATATCTCCCATGCACTTCTCCATTGACTCCAGGAATCCTAGTGCCGCTCTCCGCCCGTCGATCGCACGCTGCTTCTTGTCTTCCTTCTCAGTATTGGTCTGAGAGCTTCGACTCGGGTCTGGTGCTTGACCAAGACCCTCATCTTCGCCCTCCGTGGCCTTTCTCTTGGACCCTTGTGCAGAGGGCTCGGTGATCAGGGATCGTGGATGTCTGGGCTTGACCTTGTTCATGATGTCAAGCACCTCCTTCGTGGGCACGCCGAGCTGTGCGGACGGCTTGTTCCGCTTCCTGTTCTGGCCCGTCGTGTGGGTCACGTTCCCAGCGAGGTGTCGCACTATTGACTGCTCGAACTCCCTCTTGATCTTCCATGCATCCTTCCACAGTGGCAGTTCGTGCTGGAAGTACGACATCACCTCAAAGAATCCCAACACCATCTCGACGACGTCTCCCAAGGATTCCTCGCTCGTGGTTTGTCCCAGGAGTTCATACATCGTTCCTTGGTCGAGCACACTCTTGATCCAGGACGAATATGCCACATTGCCAAGATCTTTGCCTATCACGAAGATGGACATCCTCTCCTCGACTCCCTCGGAATTCTTGCCCACGATCACATCCCGGGATGCGCACAATTGCTTCCCGTGACCGTTGTTGTAGAACTGCGCTGCTTGATCCACAGTCATGCTCACGAATCCCACGTGAGAAAGCTCCTTCTTCAGCCTTGAATACACGAGCTCCCGTATGATCGTGATCATGGCCTGGATATTGTTGACGTCCACCATGAGGTTTTGAAGGTCAGGGATTGCCACCACGCATTCAGCGAAGAGGCGCGTGTACATTTTCTTCCCCTCGATAGACATTGCAATACCGTTCGTGTCCGCGTTCCAGTTCGCGCAACAGTTCACGCAAGAAGAGGGATTGTACTTCGAATTCGGTCCGAGCACCTCCGACTTGCTCATCTGCATCTCTTTAGCGCAAAGTTCGCAGATAAACTTGCTGAGCTCCGTGACCGTATACCATCGAAGACGTTGATCACCGATATCGGCTTTCCCAAAAGCATCCTGCTCGCCGTGTCCTTCACCTTGCTGATCTTGTTTCCTCTTCGACTGTGCAGTGAAGGTCGGCTTGTACTCGAATTTCACCTTCGATTCCTCCATATTCTTCGGGATGTTGAATCGAAGGTCGGGCTCGTTTATGCACGTCCCCTCCAGCTCACACACAAACGCGTTGCTTGGTGCGACCGCATCGATGGATTTCTCAATCAGCAGTCGCTTCAGGAGGAAGTGTTGCAAGTTCGAGCTCCCAGGGATCTTGTAGTTCTTTCCTGTGAGCGCATGGACCACGCGCCACAGGCGATCGTTCTCGGTCACCAGCGCGCCAGATCTCGCTAACCTTGTTGGCGATCGTCCCCAAGTCCCCTCTTCCACCATGGAAAGCAACATCGCGATTCACGCACACCACGACCAGGCCCTTGCATGTGTTGACGAGGTCAGATATCGCCTTCTGCAGGTAGTCGATGATGGGGTTGGCGGTCACCTGCCATCCGCATCCTCTCACACCCAATCATATAGCGACATCCAGATGTGCACCGACATTGGTGAGTCATCCATGTCTCGCCTCCGCCGTTCAGCGATGAGCTTATCCAGCTTCTGCAATCGGGAGATGATATTCAACGTGTCGTTGGGTGAGGAGACTTGCTCACTCGACCCATATTATGATCTCTCCTCGATGTTTGTCCATCCCTGTTCGTTGACCATCATCTGGAAGGTCTTCGTGCTCCCTTTCGAGTTGACGGCCCTCAGGGGCCAGTCCAGGACCAAGAAGCTCTTCTTCTGGATCATCATGTCGCGAATCGTTGCCTCACCAATGGGGCTCCTCTTCTGCCTCTTGATAATCCGGTTCAACTGTCCAGGCGCGTTGTCCGGGTTCTTCTCCGCCTGGATCAACGCGTTGATGGCTTTGGCGCCCGGAAGGCGTCCAGTAAATAAGCATCCTGTCTGGGCACACAAGAAAGCATACAGCTGTAGCCATGCCGCATTCCCCTTCCCAACATAGGAAAGAATGATCTTCTCCGCGCTGGTCTTCTCCTCGAAGTGTAACAGTGAAGAGGTCAGGCATCTCAGCATACACTCCCAGTACGTTGCGTTCTTGCCCTCTGCAAGACACGGCCCAAATACAGTTTGTAGGATTGGGTACCCCGTATTGTTGTCTATGTTGAACTTCACATTGACAGTCGCGCCGCCCAAAGTAATACCCCCTTCGAATGAAGTGTATGTATCATGTCCAGCCGTTGGGTTAATAATCACCCATCTGTCGTCGTCACCGCCAGAGTTCATTCGGAAAATGGAGTCAATGATCTCGTTGTCGATCTTGACAGCATCGCTGGCTTGTGACCCCCCACTTGGAGCTCCCGGCTGGGGGACTGACCCACCAGCGGTCTGACTCCTTTGTCCGGAGCTTGATGCCGACTTCTGCTGTCGCTCCGTCTTCCGTGGCGGCTCCGTCTTCGATGAGCCCATCACCCACCATGTCGGCTCTTCCCCAACCACGAAATCCTCGGGGTACTTCTCCAGTTCCCTCTCGATTTCATGAATCGTGCAGTATTTGTTCTGGAAGAATTCGATCATGACGTCCTTCTCGGCCTTCTTCTCGATCTCCTTCATCCAGCTTACCCACTTGCGCCGATCTTGGTTCTCAGCGGCCCTGTCAGCCGCATGCGGTGCCAAACTGATGGAGTTGATGTTCATCGCAGGCAGCCTCGACTCATAGATCATATCGATGCACCATAGGAAATCCCTGACTCGATCTCCCGGTAGAGTTCGTTCAGCTCCCTTTTGTCTGGACGGAAATAAGCTGTGTATTCTCACCGAGTAATGGCTGCAATCTCCTCATGATGAATGAGACGCACATGAGCAAATTGACCGCCCCGACGCACGCGTCAGAGATGTCACTGGGGGTTGACCCACAGATCATCCAGCGCAATAGGTTGTTCTGGCTGGCATTCTCATCCCTCCTCAGTGCATATGCGAGGTTCTTCATCGACGCATGCAGCTCATTCTGGTAGACCAACCCAAGGTCCCAATTCTTCTGGTAGTCGTCCTTGGAACCACGACCGTAGAAGTCGATCTTGGGAGCCTTTATCACGCTCAACGTGAACACTTTCCCCCAGTTTCGATCTCTGTACTTTGCAATTCTCCGATCGTGCCTCTCAAACTCTGCAGTCGTCTGGAACTCCTCGGAGCTCCTCCACCTTCTCGACGACGATGCCCTAGATGACTCGTCGCTGATGAATTCTTTGTACACCTCCCCAACCGGGGTGTTCTGGTGGAACGCTGCTGTGAACGACCGTTCATCGTTGTCCTCGGCCACGCCTAATGCGAGATCCCAGATGCTCGCGATTGATCTCAGCATATCCGCCCCTTCCATGCAGTACTTGGTTACGTTGAGCAACTCGGGGTTCTTCGCCAGCATCGTCGCCTCACCGCAAAGTTGGTTCAGTGCCGACACAATCTTCTTTCCCTTGCTGCAGAATTCCCTCCATCCAAGCATGCATTCGTCGGCAGCAGGATTCCCTCCATCCAAGCATACATTCTTCGGCAGAAAGCTGTCCGAAAACTTTGCTGATGAACTCTAAGGCAACCCTCATAGACTGCCCTTCACCTTTCATCATCCCGCGGCCCTTGGCAGAGTAGTACGCTGAGTATGCATAAATAGCGGGGACGCCGATGTCCTCGATCCACTTCACGCACATACCCAGGTCGCTGCTCACCTCCATCCTCTTGGGCATCCTCTTGCCTTCCTCGATGGCGTTCTTCACCAAATTTCCCAAGAAGATTGCCGCTTGCCTAGATTTCCCGACAGGCACGCAGAAGAACTCATTCGTATTGACGACATTCGGATTGGCAGTCATCTTGATGATATTCTCCAGAACCAGGAAAACCCAAAATAAGCAGCTGCAAATGAAGCCACGGAATTGTCACAATATGATCCCAGCTTCAGATTGAGGTGACGAACTCGTCCAGCTCCTTCTTGAAGCTTGGGGTTCGGGACTGACCCAGCTCCCCGTATGCACCAGAGGTTCGGGACTGGCCCAGCACCTCGGTTGTGCAGTTGGGGTGGTGCAGATTTCGCTCGCAGTAGCTTGGCGCTTCCGCGATCTCCTTCGCGTAATGCAAGCAAGAGCGAGTTTCAACGGTGCCGGTTTGAGGCACCTTGCTCGAGCACGAAAACGGCGAAGGATCACACCCACAATTATAGACGTGTACAACTCGGTTTCTTTGGTTTCACGACCTGCACAAGGTCCATGCTCATGGTTTCCATTGCATTTCTTAGACAACGAGCCACCAAGTTCAAAGTTCCATGAGACAACTCTCCATGGTTTCTTGATTGGCATGGGTTTCTTTGCATATCTTTGTTTCAAGCCATAGCGACACCCTTCAAACTCGTGACTAGTCCCATCATGCACGACCTCATGCAGTCTCTCATCTTTCCAATAATCACAACTTCCAGGCAACTCAAACAAAATCGCAGCTCGTTTAGTCATGGCATGCCGTTTAATTTCAACGAACCGTTCAAACAATCTCCAAAATTCTCTTTGTTTGGCCTCGATTTTCTCTGCGGTGTCAATTCCGCGAGTCTTGTTGAGGCGTGCCCATGATGATCCCCCCGTGCAAGGCCCGGCGAAGAACAACAAATCGGAAGGTTTGGTAAGCACATGTCTAGCGATTCTCCCCCCGTACTCGCTCAGTAAGTCATCAACCAGAGTTATGGTGACAACCTGCGGCCCGTCATGGCGGGCAAGAGCAGTGAACCAGTTACGTTGTTCGGAACATGCCATCAGCACGATGGGCCGAGCCAAGTCAACACTGTAAAGAGTGACGACTGTGCGAGTTCTCATACCAGGAAGCGAGACATGAACAGGAGCGCGAAGCACACCACCGTCGTGTTTGACCATCGCGAGTTCAATACCCGGCGCTAACTGTGGCTTGTGCTTCAACGCAATGCGATACGGAACAAAACAACGACCAGGGACAAGCTGCTCGTGATTGATATGCAGACAACGCATGAGCAATTTCAATCGGAGCAACGTTTCCAAAGCAAGGTCGTTAACGCACTTCAACTCTATGCGCTCGTTCGACAGTTCTTCAACAAATGCGGCCAGCACGGACTGCATGTCAACATCTCCGGACCCGACGTGAATTGGTCGTGGTCGTGGAGACCGTTCCCGCGCCGGTGCAGCGACCGGTACGGGATGAAACTGCCAAACTGCGCGTTCAACCCAACCATCAATTAGCACACATTGTAGCCCCGGGTCAACTCTATCCTCAACTTTGAGCCATGACCCATTCTTCAGAAACCAAGTGGAACGAAGCCACTTGCTCCCAAACGGTGTCATAACCGCGAGCGGAGGTTTCACACGCATCAATCTGGGTCCCTTGGCAACAACAACCGGATCATGCCCTTCATGCTCATGCAATCCCTCTTTAGATGTTAATCCAGACCACCACAGGTCCGGGGGCATTATCGGAATGTGTGTGTACGGAAATGTTGGAACTCCGTCAACTGTCCCCGAAGCGGTCTGCATGGTCCCCTTTATGGGATCACACGTGGGTGTGAGCGCCTTGAGGGTATCCGGGTCAGACAGCAAGCTCGGGTCGAGTAGACCAATCTGCAAACATGCATGTTTCCATTTGCGCCCATCATTGAACGCCTTGGTGTAGATGTCAGCCGCCATTCTGTCGGTGACCTCATACGCCAAGTACATGTAATCACGTGTGAACATCTCATGCATCCACGAAATGCTAACACCATGGCTTCTCTCAGGGTGGCGCATCGTGGGGTTCCTCCCCGATCGCACGACACCGATCATAGCCTTGTTATCGTCATAGAACACAAAGTTCGGTGACTTCTTGAGAATCCGCTCTACCTGCTTGAGAGCGGGCATACCCATCGATCTCATGGCAACATCGGCCGCAACAATCTCGGCCTCGGGAGTGGAGTGACTCACACAACCCTGTCTTTTAGAGCTGCCAGACAACGGAAACCGGGTATTAGGCCCTTGTATCTTCCAGTGTCCACCGGAGGTGGAACGCAGCGAGTCAATGCATCCCGCAAAGTCAGCGTCCGCATACAAGGCCAAGTGCACATCGTCCATAGGGTCTCCAACCCAACCGACCATGCGCCAATGTTTGGTATGATGCACATAGCACATCAAGTGATGCAACCCCCGATCATCGGAGTCAGTCCACCTATGCACGTTCCGTGCTAGGCGATTCACTTGCCGCAACAAATCGAAGCGAGCAATCCGCGCACCGTACAGCAACTTCATCAGTACGCTAGCGGCATGCGGAGCAAGGTGTCCACGCACGGGCTCCTTCATGGCCAACTCAGGAGTCCCTCCCCGGTGGTCCGGCACTGTGGCAGAACCGTCGGTGGGCACAAGATTGTTACACCAATTGCACACGACTGACGGCCCCTCTCTGGCAGGCTTCCGTGAGACGTGATTCTTTGTTTCTTCATGCAACTCAGGGGTGACAACCTTATTCAACTTCACGTCGCCCGCCACTTCAAGATAGCGGTCGACACCGGAACGTAGGAACTGTTCCATGTCATAGGTCACCGTTGTTACTCGGTGTCCGTTCCCGAGAGTGACGTTTCCCTTGCTTTGATTGCAACCAAGGTACATGTCAAGTCCAGTCTCGGGCCCAATCTTCAAACGTGTACGCAACATGCTCCACCCTTGGGCAAGGTTCTTCTGCGGCCCTGCCATTTTGAAGTCGTCGACATACACAACCAGAACAAGCTGGAGCTTTTCGTGAATGTACACTGAAGGCCATTCTTAGCCGATGGGCTCAAAACCAACGGCACGCACCGACTCATCGCAGTGCTGCTCCCAAAATGTTCCCGCATCTGGGTGTCCGTACAGCGCCTTCCTCAACGGGACGACTGGACTTCTGTACTTATCCCATTTGCATTCACTTGGCACGGCCTCCGGTGGCAATTCAATCCAACACGGCGTGCCCCTCAATGTGGCCTGTATATACGCCCACCTGAACAGAGTCGGAAATGCCCGGGGGGGGGTCGTTTAAGTATTCTTTTTGATTTGTGTTTGTTCTCTTCTTCTGTTCTGCAATACCCAGCCATCATGACTTCCCAGTAAAATTCCGCCAACGCGAGGCTTCAAATGATGATAAGGAGGGGGAATGTTTTCAAAAATCTTGAAAATCGCAGCTTTCAAAACTTTGGTTCTTCACTTGGTTTCCCCAGCAACACGCCTCTACCCTTGAACCTTCTCTTATGTTTCACCAAGCAGGCAACATTCACAGGCTGTTGGGCCCCCCCCCCCCCCCCCCCCCCTCCCCCCCCCCCCCCCACACCCCCCCCCCCCCCAACGCAAATGCCATGTGCGCGAGCCATGTGTATCTCCTCCCCCTTCGCTTTTGCTTCTCTGGCTACAGCGTCTATTCGCGCACCGCGCCAAGATCGAAGACCCCCTGGTCGATTAATCCCGACCACTCTTTCTTCATTGATGCCAATGCATCAGGGTTGGTCAACATCTCTTTCCGGCCTACCGGCCTGGATACTAAAGCGTCGAAGAATCGTACAACTTTCACAGCTTTCTCTCTGTGCTGTATTCGCTCAGAAGTCACGCACGGCATCGATGGGTACTTCTTGGCTTCACCGTCTTCGCCTATCGCAGGCATTGCGAGTGGCACTTTTCCAGAAACTATCTCAGCAGACTCCTCCCATTCATACCAGGTGAGGTCCGTCGATTCGTCGACCGATGGATCCGTCCCCGATGCTGTCTCAGCTTCGTCTTTATGACTCTCCATGACTGATGCAACCGCCTTCGTCCAGTTTGGAGTCGACTTTGATCGCTCCTCAGACTTGAACTTCCAGGCATAAATTACCACCAGACACTCAAATTCTTTCTCAAGCTGAACGTTTCGTCTCATGACGTCTTGGGACTGTTTGGAATCCATGAGAACAACCACCCCGTCGACAGGATTAACAACAATCCTGACCCATTCAAGCTCAGCCAAGTGCTTCCCATCCATTGGGTTCTTGATCTTTGATATGTTCTTCCGCAATCCCCAATTGTACTGCCATTCTACTCCACCCCAGCGGTTCCGAAGCATCGCTCGAATTCTCTTACCACCGGGCATCTGTAATGTCCGTGCCTCTGCCGGCGCGGAAATCTCAGACTCTTTACTCTTGGGATCTTCCTCTTTCTTTTTGCCACCGCCCTTCACCTCGGCCTTCTCTTCCTTGGTGTAATATTTACTCATCATCTTCCATTCTTCAGGAGTGAACTCCGGAGGTCTCGAAGTCTTCATTAGCCTGAATCCATCCTTCCCGACAGGATACGGTCTTCCGGCCTTGTCGATTTTAACCTCCTTGCCATCGTCGTTGACGTACGTGATGCCATCCCCAGGTAGTCCAACTGACACGTGTGGAAGGTCGGACTTTACAACCTTCTCATCGCTCTTAGGGTGTCCATCTCCCTTCCCTTTTGAAGAGCTCGGTCTAGCATCTTCTTCTCCTGCATGATCCCCCCGATCTCCGGCGATTACCTCCGGGCCATCGTCGAGCAGTAGACCAGCGATCTGATCGACCTCATCGTCAAGCAGTCGCTTCTCGTCACTCTGCAGCAATTCAGGCTCGTAGTCCTCATCTTCGATCAGGCGGTCACGCGCATCCAGACCGATTGCATCGATAGACATCTCTATCCCTTCCAAAGTCTCGTTGGCAACCTTGTACTTCTGTTGTATTGGGAATGTCAGAGGAGATTTCAGAATCATCCTCTCCGTCTGATGTGGCATTCTCACCGAGGTGGAACCTTTGCCTTCTTGATGTTCAGCTCTGCACCCGCAAATGCAGTAAGTGCCCAAGCACGATACTTGTTTGCCCAATGCATACCGGTGCTCAACACATATCCAGCAAATATACCAGTTTCCCCTCTCGGCTCGAACTTCTCCCTCTTTCCCCCTCGTGCTTCGCTCGGCTTGAAGTCCACTAGCGCACCAAAAGGTATCTTCTCGCCCTTGAACTCCTCGCCATGCAGCCTCATCCATGCACTCGATCCGTTCACCTCTTCGATGTTCATGAGATGGCACAGAGTGGTGATGGCCTGCACCCAATAACACGTGGGTAGACCGGCATGTACTAGACAAGCCGAAGTCTGGTCAATGATGAATTGATTTGTTCTTTCAGCAAGGGAATTGTTCTGCGGCCGTCCAGGCAGCGATAGGTCGTGGTTCAGCTTCAGCTCCACGCACGCATTGATCAGTTCCGGGCCGTCATCCGAATATACCTGCTTGATTTTCCTCCTCCCGCAGAAGTGCTTGATAGCCCTGACGACTGAGTCAGTGTCTCTTCTCGCGGTGGGATAAGCCATGATAATTCCGGTATATATGTCCCGGATGATGAGCGCATACCTGCCTTCCACTTCATGATCTCCTGATGCCGTCACAAAGTCGAACGTCACCAGGTCACCGAACGTCTTCACTTCTCTTTTGAATGCTCCCGTTCGCGATCTGAAGTGTCTCATCTTTGCCTTGACGCATGATTCGCAGAAGGGGTTTCGGTATCTGTGTGTAAGCAAATGAGCTATGGAATTGGCGTCCTTCTTGAGGACTCCCACTTTCCTCTTTATTGATGATCCTTCGTACACGTCTACTTCGATTCCGGCATCTGGATCATCTTCATCAACCTCTTTCTCGTGAGCTTCGGCATCACCATGTCGATGCGGGACTGACCCAACATCTACAGGTATTTCCTCAGCCACGGGAGGCGGACGTACCGGACCGGCTCCTCCGGGTGGCCCGAAGTCGAATGCCCCGTCGTGGTGTTCGCCCTCGGCCTCTGCGGACTCACCGACAGCGGCGGGTGTGACGTCGTTCTCATCGTCACCTCCCTGATCTGCCTCGTCGTTCGTTACCATCGCCAATACTTCCGAAAAGTGCTCCTTGAGGTCGTCTATCGTAGGGCGATGCCTGTTACTCCGAAGCTTACCATCACTCACTAGGTACGGGATGTCGTCCTTGACCTGCAAGTGCACGAATCCCTGCTTTGGCGTAACCATGAAAGGTAGTTTACCAGGCATCCAGTGAAATGCATAACCCATCTTCATGCATCTCCTCCCCACTGACAATACCGTGGGTGTCTCATCCAATACATGCGGCTCGACAGTCTCGTCCAACTCGTCCACGACTATCTTGGCCACATCAGATGTGGAAGTGGAACCATTCGCGGTCTGGAACACGATCTCGTCGTCATCTTTCACGATGTCGACACCCAGGCTCTTCGCCTTGGCTCTTCCGATGAGATCATGACCACATCCGGTGTCCATCAACCATTTCACCCGTTTGCTGATGCACGTTGACATGGCGAAAACGTTCTTCGGCATACCATGCTGTTTCTTCCAGTCGACAGCCGATTCCTTGATCTCGTCCTTGTTCCGATCATACTCGAACATTATGCTGCTCTCCTTGGTCACCGGGAAGTAGTGCTTCTTATATATATCATCCACCACTTCTCTCAGTATCTTCGCACGTATCAATGATCGTTGGACTTGATAGGCTGATAATTCACGATGATCACTGCTTTTGAACTTCTTCTCGTCGACGTACACGTACTGATAAGGCTCATTCTCATTGTCCTCATAACCGTACCATTCCCCTTTTCGTTCCCATTGCCTTCTCTCGTCTTCGAGGTAGGTGATCTCCCCATTCTCGTCGACGTCGAGCACTTCCTTGAACCACACCATTTTCTCGGGGATCTCGGACTCGCCAGACCATCTCGATGATTCGCTCATCGCGTCGTCATCGTGCTCGTGGTAGACAGTCTCGGCTTCGTCCGGTTCGACATGATCAATGTCAAGAGACGGCAAGGTGACGTCCCGTGGGACGCTGTGCACCGAACCCTCAAGCTTTAATACCAACCACGTAGAAAGGTGTATACGGACGATGCCGTTATAGCCGAACCCGTGTAAACGTTGTAAGGAAGAAGGAATGATAGTTACGACAGTGGTCCTGACGAATGCAGCGCAAGCAGTTGTTTTGCTCTTAATGCCCGTCACGTATGTGCGCAGTCACACATCAGATCTTGAACCTCAATTGTGTCTTGAGCCAAATGGCGATCAATGGAACCTGGGAAGCAACACCAACAAGGACCTCAGAACAGCTACCCAATTTCGGCACGGGGCCTAGAGGGTTTTAACATCCCCCCTTTGGGTCGCATTGTTCATCATGCGGTCCAAACACCACAAAACGTTCCACTGGCCACGGCTTCAACTACGAAATCGTGTCGTGCATTCTTTTACTTGCTATCACTACACCGTTCATTCGCTGTGAAACATGCCGGGTTCGATTGTACGGAAAGTGAAACATTCATCCTCCAATCGAAGCACACATCCATATGCAGGTGTATATAATACACTGTGGCCACTTCACTTGACCGCCAGTGAACATTCCAGCTGCCGCATTTGCGCATCGCGCAGCTGTCATCCATAAATGGGTTGGCCACAAATGTCCACCATGCGTGCCCGCTTGTGATCGGTCTGCATATCTCCGGCAAAGAAACATCGGTGAGTAATCAATGCAAATCATAGCCATTCCAGATACCATGGATAATGCATAAATAATGAAAAGATATCATCTATAAGGTAATAGTTCCATCCATGAATATCCAGAGCGTCATAGTCGTCGGAATATGTAACCATGTACACATCCATTCATCTTGGACACATGAATATAAATCATGACATAAGTCGTTCCACCGAAACAGTGTCGATGTGACGCAAGTAACAGATGGGGACTGACCCACATCGTACCGCAATCAGCATCTTCACGAAGCATACCTGTCCCCAATGGACAGCCTATGGGTACGTCGGCGGAACTCCTCATCCAAGTTCTTCTGGGCTTCTCGTGCCCGGACACACTTCTTGTTATAGTCCTCTGGCAACCAGTGCCCTTTCCGAAGGCACCAATCCAGCAGGGGTGTGTCGCATTTGTTCGGGTCGATGGCCGAGATGATGGCGCTCACGTTGACCGCGTAACCATGCTTGCCAAGGTTTAGGCCATCCCTCACGAATGTTATATACTTGCAGTTGAAAGCTAGTGCAAAACATCTGAAAATAATATCACCCACCGGGTGCACTCGGTCCTTGACCAGGAGCTTCATTTCTTCCTTGGTGACATCGTGGATTCTTGCTGCAATCCACAGCTTGTAGAATGTGTATAGTCCCTCGCATTTGTTCACCATCATACGGATATATTCGTCACGCTCCTCAACCGATCGGAAGGCTCTTGTCCGAACATTCTCCGATTGAGAAATCTTCGTTATTGTTGATGGCAAAAGTATACCTTCCTGATCGTGCTCAGTGATGTTGGGGTACCTCCTGAAATCATTGTGATAAGGGCAGCCCGGATTCCCTTCGAGTCCGGCATTCATCGTTCTCTCCTCACCACCTTCACACATCCCCCACATCTTGGACAGCTGGAGTGCGATAAATCCTGCCATGTACTGAGCCTCACGCGGCTCGTCAAGGCAGATCGCCATCCGTTGGGAACTTATAATGTCCCGTGACGTCAGATCGGTGTCGCGGTAATGCCAACCGCCGTCTTCTTCTTCTGACGCATAGCCGGATGTATATCCTTGCGTGTCCATGTCGTCATCTTCTCCCGGAACTTCCTCCGCTTCGTCTTCATCCTCCTGTGCTGCCGCATCGTGGTTAGCTTCTTCCTGTGCACGCCTGGCATCTCCAGAGACGTTGGGGTTTTGGTTGTCCTCCTCGTCGTCGGATTTGATGTGAATGTAGTATCTTCCGATGGAGATCAGTTGTGCCTCGCACTCCAGGCATAAGCAGAAGCAGGTGGGGATCGCGGTCGCACATGATGGACATATCCGGCACCTCAGTCCTTCCCATGTCTCATCATTTAGGATGACGACTTTGCTGACTTCGTCCCGGACCTCGTTGACCTGTGCGTTGAACTCTTCCATCTTGTTGTTTCGAGAGAGTTCGCAAGCACGATTAACCATGTCAACGATGTAGTGCAGATTATCGGCACCTGTCTCAGTCTCCGGCATCCTCTCGCTGATCTTTGCGACGTTCTGGAGGAACATCGCAGCCGACTCTTGGGAAGAGTTGACAAAGCCAGGGCAGATCTCGTTCTCCACACACTTCGAGTACGCCATCTTGATGTCAGCGTACTCCAGGCGCTTCCCTCCGTTGCTTTTGCCAATCCAAATGGACTTGACCTCATAGAACGGGATCACGTCAAAGACCATGAAAGTCCCATTAGCCGCGACTCCAGCCCCATACCGCGCGAGGGTTGCACTGGGAATATAGATGATCGCAATCGGATCCCCTCTCCTCACGTTCTTTTTTCCGCGGGGCCAGCCACACGTTACTGCTCACCTGCCAGGTGGGTCTGCATGCCCGACGCAGGGGGTGAAACTAGCAAAGCCAGCCCCCACAGTGGCACAGCAGGAAAGACCCGGCGGTGAGACAAAGCATGACACCAACAGGAAAACGCCAAAAAGGGACCGAAGTCCGGGTCGGGCTGCACACATGTCCCCGGAGGGGGTGAGACCAATGCGGCAACGCCCAACGGCCTGCGAGGGACGGCGAGGAGCCAAACAAGGGGGAAACAAACCTCCATAGAAACCAAAAGCACGGGAACCAAAGGCATACACCCTGAAGTGAGAGCCGATCCAACGCCGAGGTGACACGCACGCAATCCGTGCAGTGACACCCAGAGAACAGAGGCATGTGCCGAGGTTGACATGCAAGTGGGCTCGAAACAACAACAAGCCGGCCCGCGGCGGGCATCAGGGACCTTCTCCCCATACGGAAGAGAAAGCCCACCCACGTCCCCGAATTTTGGGAGGAGGTCCCCGGGAGCGCCGCGGCCAGTGCGAGCACAAAACAAAAACCGGAGCCGACTTGCACATACGAGGTGAAATCGATTCGCGAGTGAGACATGGTCTGTCATCGACAGCGAGCCCATTTGGTGAGACCGAGCGCGCTCTCAATGCGTCCAGGCCTCAGACGGGGTGCACACTTCACATGCGGCGCAACGGGCAGAACAACGGGCTTTCCGAAGGGACAGTAACTACCACAGGACTCAAGGCAGATCAGGGACAGGGCTGAACTCAGTCAAGCGAAGTCCAAAACTACATGGATCAGAAGAGATAAACCACCACTGGTATGAGCATAGCCACTTTGGGTGCCCGGCAGAGAATGTCTCGGCCTGTACCAGTAAAGCAGGAAACCAAATGCGCAGAAGTGACATCCGGAAGCTAGGGAGCTACCAAGTCAACTAGCGGTTCATCTAGGACCAAATGCGACCGGTCATCGAGTGAAAGAGCAATACTGAGGGCCGGACTGTCCCGCTGGAAGAAACCTGAGAGTGACAAGACTTTGAACTGAAAATCAAAACAGAACCGTGTTCGATTCAACGGGCAACCGAAAGCAGGGTGAAGAAACATATCCCTAAGCGACTAACTGCGAGCAACATCAATCCGGGGTGCAGTAGTAGGCAGTGAGTGTTCTGAGGGGGCCGCCCACAGGGGCAGCCTGGCATCACGAAGGCATACCCAAGCGCAACAAGTGAAAGAGAAGATCTGCGCATATCCAAACTGCAATAAGCGACAAAATGGATCCGTGAGCAAGTCCACATATTTTTGTTGCATCCAACTCGGCCATGCCTACGGTGAGACCAGAGCGGACAAGCACGTGGCTGCAACTGGTGCCAGCGAGGTGAAAAGGCTGTATACCAGAAAGAGGTCCCTTGTTAGCCATCCCAAGGTGTATGAGCCGGGAGGCGATTCCGGGGGGCAATCCACTGCATGCGAAAGGGGACCCTAGTGTGAGACTCATTCACAGGTGGTTCCGCTTCAGGTTCGGGCAATGCATAGGGCCGCGGGGGCGTGTGCTCGGCCTCGAAGAGGAAGATCGGCAGAGTCTCGGACTCGGGAGCAGCGGTGGTGTGAGTCGGGGGTGAGTCTGAGAGTTCCACGTCTGTGGACTCGCCTTCCAGTGGGGCGTGGTATGTATACGCGTCCATAGAGGGGTCATCCAGTACCAGGTCGTCTGAGGCGGAGTCATTCGCGGGCCCAAATTCCGGAGCAGGGCACGGGGAGTACCGTCTGCAGGGGCCCGAATAGGTCGAAGCCGGGGCCGAGGATCTTCCCGTGGGAAAAGGTGGAGGGTGAATCACGCCTGCGGGAGGTCTCGGCGGTACTCGGCCGCGTCGGTTGAGGTATAGCTGGTAGATCTCCCACCATTCATGGATGCGCCAGAGCATTTGGAACGCTGTCGCACCTGTCGGCCTACAGACCGTGTACCTGTGTGAGTCTGGTTTTTCTGCTCCTCCCAGAGGTCGCTTACTCGTCCTGGCTGTGAGTGCAACTGGGCGGGTGGGATGTCGGCCTACACTTTTCGCCCTGGGCCGGAGTGCTTGAATGGCGCAAACATCGGAAGGCGTAAGGAGAGAGAGGGGTTCCTCACTGTGTGCGCGCTTGTGACTCCAGGGATTGCACGTGGTGTTGGCCGAGACAGTCATGGTCAGGTGAGACACCCAGGTCCTATCTGTGGAGAAACACCAAACCTGATTTGAGCCGCTATATGGAGAAACATGCAGCAAGTGAGTACGTGCATCGTCAACTGTGTCGTCTCTCTCTGTAGCCGTGCCCGCCTGGTTTCTGGAGGTGTGGGCCTCGGCAAGGCTTGGGCGACTCCTAAGGAAAAGGCATGAGGCGAAGCATCCCTTGGCGGCACATCGTGGGGTAGTCTAGATTTTCCGCGTGGTGTGTCGAACTTCCTAAGAGGTGCAGTAACCGCCAACTGAAAATGGCAAAAGCTGCACTGGCAAAATAAATCAATGGTGTTCGCCCCTGGCTGCCGCCAGGGGTGAAACACTGGCGCAAAACCGATGGCGGTGTGCTCCGGCTTGCTGGTAAGGTCAGAGCTCCTCGAAGATCGAACTGAGACGGTCGAGGAACATGCAAAATTCGGCCACCGAGAAGCGGCTATCGGGTCCAAGGACAAGGAAGAAGGCCAGTAACAAGTCGTTGGTGAGCATGAGATGGTCGGCTTTGAGGTCATCCGAGAGATGCGTAATCATCTGTTTCGCGAGAGTACGAGCCTTGCGAGGGTGATCCTTGAGTCGGCGTGGTGTGGCCATTGGGGCCAGAACGCACCAGTCGTATAGGGCGGCAAGGAGGCGTACGCGCTCCTGGACTGGTTGTTCGGAGTAGTCAAGCTCGCCTGTGATGAGGAGGTCGGCTTCATCCTCATTCCAGCCCATAGGAAGCCATTGTTGAACTTTACGCCGGGCTGCCTGTGTGGTACGAAGGATGGTAGCTCGACGCTTGCCAGCGGGGAGCGGGGTGCGGGTCCAGTGGCGGCGTTTCCTGCCGCGCGCCGGGAGCGGCCCGTGCGAGGCTGGTGAGACAAGTGACACCAGGAGTTCGGTTTGCGTGGATGCATCCGTGGTGGCTTTGAAGCCGAAAAGGGAGAGCCCGGCTTGTACTGTGCCCTCGAGGGTGCCCAGGTGGGTACAGGGCGTAGTGAAACTCCGAACCTGTTGCTCAATCTTCGTGTAGGGGAGGCGTAGTGTGGCCCCCTTAATTCGCTCAAGAAGGATCTGTAGCTCGGTCAAGTGAGGAGCCACATGGGTGAGGTCATCATCTGGCTGCAAGAGGGCTGCCTGAATGCCTTCCAGTAGCTGCCGTGCCTGTTCCGTGGTGTTGTGATAAGGTCGGAGAGACTGAAGGTCAGCGGTGTCCTGCCACGGGTGGAGGAACGGAGTTTCGGGCTCACGAAGCAGAGAGGACCGTTCCTGGTCTCGGTCATGATCTCCGCGTGTATCGGGGGTTGCCCAGGGGAGAGAGGCCGGGGTGGTTGGTGAAGCGGGGAGCGTAGGGGAGGCAGGTGCCCTAGTGCCAGCGGAGTCCGGAGTGGGGGCTCGGCAAGGTGAGTCCAGCTGTGTTTTTCCCGCAGTGTGCAAGTGGGTCGAGTCGGCTGCTCTGGGGGGGCTGGTTTTAGGAGGTGAGAGCGGGCAACGCCGGGGGGGTGAGCTGGCCTCCTGTTCCTGGGAATCTGCAATCTCTATCGGAGGGCTGTCTTCAAGTTGGATAGGTGCAGGATGTAAGCAAGCGGGGGTCCGCGGGATCCACGTTGGGGGAAGCATGGACATGGGTGAGACGCCTCAAGCGGGACAGGTGATCCGACCTACACTGTGTACACCTAGGTTGATCCAAGGCCAAAGCAATGTATCCAATGGTAGAACGCCTTGCAATCCGTTCACATGGCGGTGCCGAATGCAAGTGCAGTGGACTCTGAGGGCCGGGCCACCATGGAGCCTCAAAGGAAACAAACGACCAACCCGGTGCAGGCGTGAGCAGAGTCTGTCCATGTCAGACATGAATGTGTCTACCATAGTGGTAGTGGTAAGGAGGCCTCATGCCCATGTCCAAACTGGTATGGGGGTCACCAAGGGCGGGGCCTCATCTTGGCCTGAGGGCAGGTCAATGCCTCTTCACTTTGCGCGTACAGCATGTGAGAAGAACTGAAACGGACAACGTGGGATCAACCAGGGTCTCCCAAAATCGAGTGACTGAGTGTCCTGCCGCATCGATAGGCCTGGGCCGGCGGAAGGTAGGCAATGGCGTCAACAAGAAGCCAACTCAAACATGGCATATGCACGGACCGCACCAAAGTGCCAGCATGCCATTTTCAATCCGGGAGCTGTCTATGTGCATGATGAGAAAGCAAAATGTGAAACCCGTGGAAAGGTGCTATACTGGGCGGGGTGTGAGGAGTGCTGTAAACCGAAGAGCAAGTGCGACCTCCACAGGAAGGCGGTGGCCACGTCCACTCCTGGTGCTACGTAGCCGGCCTGTGACGAGAGAGCTGGAGATCGATGAGCGTAAGTTCGACATCATCAATGAGGGAGCACAGTGCCGGTTGTTGTGATGCAGCCTCCCAATGTCTGTCCAGTGCGTCGCGGAGCCACTCGTAGCTGTTCCAAAAGTGGGTGCCCTCTTCGGTATAAGTAGAAACAGCCAGGGGTCCAGGTGAACCTGGCTCCCAGGCAGTGGAGGGAGTCGTGAGTTGGACGGGGTGTTGTGCCAGAAAGACATCCAAGAAGGTCGAAGTATGCACTGTAGTGAGCGCCAATTGCACGCCCGTTGAGAGCACCGCAAAGGGGAAACTAGACCCTCGGCGCCCGAGGCGGGTGATCATGTAAACGTAGAGTCGGAGAAGGCGGCGGCAGGTAGTCTCATCCTCAGGGATGCCTCGAAGCAACTCCGCATAGTGAAAAGAGAGTGAGACGGGAGTGTCTCCATGAATCTCCATGTGTTAAGGCAAGAGCCCGGGCGGAGGTCGGAAAGCAGGAGTAGTGAAACCGTTTTGAGCCGCTGTAGGAACCCAGAGTGAAAACTAGGCGACAGTAAAAGAATGAAAGCAAGTGGCAACCTGTACTGAGCTTGTAGCTGTAGACTCCGAGCACTCCTTAGTCGGACGATCAAGGAACGATATGGGTGAGGAAAGGCTGGGATAACTGTCATGCCAGATCGAAAAATGAGGAGGCAAGCAGGTGTTTCAAAAGAAGCGGACTGTAATCACATGTCGGGACCAATGTCGCACGGTGAGACGTGGGTGAAGCACATCAGGTGTTCTGCCCAAAACCGTGAAACGACAAATGAGGCCCGATTAGAGGGGTGGCCGGCTTGGTGAGACGGGGCCTGTCACGCCCGTCGATTCAAGGTGGTGATGCCGGGTAGTCACTGACCCGCCGCGCGCACCAAGGTGCTACGAAGCAAGGAAGCTGACAATCGAATGTGGTGCAACGACGAAACCACGTCATCGGCCGTAAGGTTGGCGTTGCCTGCGTGCACACGGTCTACTAAGCTGACCACCTGGTTTTCATGGTCCTGGAACGCTGAGAGGAGCTCGTCGACGAGTTCACGTGGCACTGGATTGAGCGTGCTGCCCGCGGGGGGGTTTGCACGCTGCCATGCCCGGTTGGCCAGCCGCAGCGATCGAAGCCCTTCACGTTGTTGGATCCGGCTGTCTTGCAGCTGTAACTCAAGCTGCTGTACTTGGAAGGCAATCATCGCCGATACGGGATGTGCCGCCGAGTCGACGTCGACAGGCCAGGGCCAACCTCGACGCGAGAATGCGTCAGTGGTAGGCTCAGGGCCAGAGTGTGACCGCAGGGTGAGATGCGTGGGCTGGGTGGACTGTGCCATCTGAGGTGCCTGAGTGCCGAGGGTGGTTGGGTTAGGAGTGGTCGTGCTATCCCGGCTCAATGCATTGGCGGGGAGCTGTGGAGGTTGGGCTTCGGGAGCCGACGGTGCCGGCATCGTATTGGTCGTAGTGGTGACCGGGGGGGCAGTGGCGGGGCCTGGAGTGGGGTTGGCCCCAGGATTCTGCGTGTCGTGGTCATTTTTCCCCTGTTGGCCATCCTTGCCGACCTTGCCATCTCCCTTGCCGTCCTTGCCTTTGAAGTCCTTGCCATCCTTGCCGTAAAAGTCCTTGCCATGTTTGCCGTCTTTGCCGTCCTTGCCATCCTTTCCCTTGAACATCATTCCTTTGCCATCACTACAGGCGGCATCGATGGGTGAGAGTCCCTTACCTTGTACCCCAGCAATGGGGGGCTGCGGTGCAACTGGTTGGTTGGGCGTTGGTGCAGGTGGTGAAACTGTGGGTGTAGCAGTGGTAGGTGGTGACGGAGCGGGCCGTTGTGGCTCAGGGACCTGTGGGGTTGTCGTAGTCGCGGGGGCTGTGGGCCGGGGCGCCGGCTGCGCCGGCGGGTGTTGTGATGTGCACGGCGTTGGTTGCTGGGTAACCGCAGGCTGCGTGTGTTGTGTGCCAGGGTCGGGGGACTGCGTAGCGGTGGCGTAGTCCCACTGTCCCCAGCTAATGCCCGCGTTCCACGGATCATCCCGAGAATCTAAGTCATAATTGATCCTACGGTAATAGTCGGGTTGTGTCCACCAATCCGTCATGGCTGAAGGGCGGGAAAAAACGGTGAAACTGAAACAAAAGCTCTGAGCCCAGGCATGAAAGGTCAATGTACAGACAATAGCGAGCAAACACAATGTCAGGGCAAAAAGGAGAGAGGAAAAGAGAGAGAAGAGTCGTGAACGAACCAAAGCGTGGCATGAGTGAACAGAGCCAAGCGAAACTCCAACGGCACCGCAGTGCGAAGAATATGGAACCTCTGAGGGCCGAGCCTCATGAGGGCAGACCTGGCATAGATCATAGCATGAAATCTGAAGAAGGCGCATGTTACGCAACCAAGCTGAAAGGGCTAAAGCCAAGATACTAAGCGTCGGGCAAAACGTTCACAGCTCATATCTCTGCTTCCAGAACGAAATCCATCTGGCTTCAAAGTATTTCCAGTGTAGCCTGTCTTGGGCCAGTGAGACGTAATCGAGAACATCCTGAGAGGGTAAAGCGAACCGCAGGTGATCAGCAACTGATACTCCCTCAGAAAAGAAGATAAAGAGCTCGTAGTCGCTGCGGTGAAACGGACAAAACCGCGAACGATGTCTGAAGGAAAAATTGGCTTCCGTGGCTTGTTGGTGTCGCCACCAGAGCATGTGCTTGTATTTCAAGAGCTGGCCCGCGCCGGTCTGACTCCTCAGGAGATGACCAAGCCAGCGGTACCGCGTGTAGATGACAACCTTATACCAGGGCGTGGCTGTGGTGAGAAGTTGGTCCACTAGTACATTGGCTTGTCTAGTATGCTCCCGCCATCCCTCAGTGGCAAGTTTGTGGGGTTTAAGCATGGTGCGGAGCATGTGGCGGTGGGTACCATTCACTTTGTCCACCCACGCTTTGGAGAGGGGCAAGCCTCCAATGATCCACCGGAGCTTGGCGAAAACTCTTTTAGTAAGCATCTGGACTCGGAGTGAAACTGGCAGGGCTTGGTTGGTTAGGGTCAGTCTAAAACGGACGAAGGCTCCCCACATCTGAGCAATGGCACAAGAATAGTGCGCGCGTATACCAATATGCATGTTGAACTTGCAGCCAAGATGTGTGAAGGTATCAAAGCACCTGCCAACCAGGACTTTGCTTCCTTGCAGATCCAGGAGTGAAGTGGGCTCGGCTACAAAGGCATTGGCATAGACTTCTGTCTTTCCTGGGCTGAGAAGCAAGCCAATAGGTTCAAGTGCAAACGCGACCTCATCAAACATGCGACGTAGTTGAGGGAAGGTCCTTGCAAACAAGAGGATGTCATCAGCATACAGGCCAGCTCGTTGTTTGACTTGGTCGGGTACAGACATAAGAGAGAAAAAGGGGTCCACAGGCCAAATTTGGGCGACCTCATCTAAGGCAGAGTCAAGCGCCAGGGCAAACAAGAGGGGACTCGGCGGGGATCCTTGTTTAACTCCACAAGTAGGAAGTACCGTGGCAACCTCATCGTGTGGCAGAGGGAACAGCAGCCGGGTGCTGATGAGGCCTCGCAAGAGGCTTCGTTCTACCTCCGGGGACACGCGGCGCGTCTGAAGTAGCTCAAGGACTGCCCTCCAGCGAAGGGAGTCAAAAGCCTTCTGGACATCTAAACGACACACAATGAGACCATGTTGCCACTCAACTGCTTTTTCAATTCGCATATGCAGTTGTGATACTACGTCACCAACTTGGCCTCCAACCACGGCTCCTCCCCGTTGGAAAGTGGTGTGGGCGGTGAAGTCCGAGGGCAATCTGCCTAGCAGGACATAGTCAAACAACTTGAGGCTGACAGCACAAAGAGAGAGGGGGCGGTATTGCTTTGGGTGTTCCGGGGAATGGACCTTTGGGAGGAGAGAAACCACACTGATGGACCAAAGCCGGGGCCAGTCCCAAATGCTGCCACGAATGACGACCGTGAAAAATTGTGCCCACCACACGAGGTTGGTTTTTGTATGCGAGATGAAAAATTCACTGGTGAGTCCATCGGAGCCTGCGGCCTTCCTGAGCTTGAGTCGAGAGATGGCCTGTTTGACCTCCGAACAAGTGACCGGTGCAATCTCGGCCGGCTCGACCGTGGCGTCCAGACCCGCCAACCTATCAAGCACAAGGTGGAGGTCATGTTGAGGGTCCGGTAAGCCCTTCGGTGTAAACAAAGCCGAAAAATAGTCCTGGACTTGTTGTCTCCATTGTGCCTGGGGCCCGGGGAGAGTGAATCCTTGTTTGGGGCTGGGCACCCACCGGTTGGCACGAGTGAGAGCTTCGATTGCCCAAGGCTCATCCCTGAGTGCAGCACGCATGACAATGGCTTGCTTCTGTCCCTTGCGGATAGTCCGGAGCGTCACGATCTCTCTCTCAAGGTCACCGAGTTCGGGGGGGGGTGAAAGGGAATGGGAACGCTGGCAGGTCATCTGGTGTCTGCGTTTGCACAAAGCATCAAGTCTGGCATCAAGCTCTGTCCAAGTCGGGGAGAATCGCCGAGGGGTGGCCCATTGGTTAAAGAGCTGGATTTGATCCTGAAGTACGGCCCCGAAGTCCTGAGTGTCATGCCCGAGGTGCATCATAGTAGTGGCCTGAGCGGAGAAATCACCTCGGAAGGGCGGAGACACCAGTGCGTCGGGAAAGCAAACTCGTCCAAAAAGCTTGATGCAGTGATTGGACTCATGTGACTGAGGCAATGCAGGCGGGGACACGTCCGGCCGGTACGGCGTATACTCAAGATCATCTTCCTGTGTTGAAGGGTCGAGTACCGTTGAACACACCTGAGAGGGTTGTGTGGGCGGGTCCAACAGTGTGGAAACCTGTCAAAGTACCACATGGTCATCGGGGGTGTCCATCACCAACCTGTCCGTGAGGTTCCGGGCAGGCGTCAGATCTGGGGGAAGATTTGGGGGAGGGGCGGAAACAGTCCACGGGCCTTGGACCCACGCCGTCACTGGCCGGTGGTCACTCAGAACAATATAGTTCCAATCAGGCCAGACCTGAAGTGGGGTCAAAGTAAGGCCGCTGGCGACGATCCAATCAATGCAGGAGGCACCGCCGTCTTGAGCATATGCGATCCAGGTGTGAACGTGAGGGTGGGGGGGTGTAAATCCAAGGCCCAACGAAGCCAAGATCGCATGAACCTTAGCAGCGCGGTTTCCATCTGGTACCCAACACGGGTTACGAGCATCGTTCATGGGGAAAAACTGGACATTGAAGTCACCTAAAAGCAGGACCGGGCAAGAGTGCTGGTAGAGTTCAACGTCTTGTTCAAGCGAGTTGAGAGCAGCCGTCATCTGAGAGTCCGTTTTCCCAGAATGGGGAAGGTGGACACAATAAACGCGTAAGAGTGGAGCGGTGGCCGCATGTCTCCATTTAAGTGTACATGCGAGCCATTGCGTGCCTGTGGCAACTTCAGTGGGGGTGTGAAAATGCGCGGTGTGCGCAAAGATAGCAAGGCCTGCGTAAGTGTGGGCCTGGCCGCAGTCTCGAACAACATGCCACTGCTCCCAAAGCAACAGGTGCCGGGTAGGCTTCACCTCCGGAAAAAAGGAGTGCTCCTGGAAGGCATAAAGCGGCATCGTGTCATGTCCGAGGGCAATGTGCGTAAAGAAATGAAACAAAGCTACAATAGCAGTTCGAGCAAGGTTCCACGAACAGGCCTGGAACGGCTTCACCCTACCGCGCCTCGTGGACGGCGAGGTAGTGACAGCATTGGGTCAGCGTGCACGGGCCGCAGTGGTCCATGCGGCCAACAAGGCCTCAGGGGTGACTCCAAGGATCGACGTGACAGATTCTTGGTTGAGTGCGGGGTTATCCTTGACATGAAAGTGCTCGGATCTTTCGGCAACCCGGGTGTCCCCAATCCAGACTATTCCTCGCTTATGATCACACTCGATCCTGTCAGGGGTCCCGCCAAGTGCAGTGAGACAACGGCGAACCCTAGCAACCCATCCAGCGAGTGCTCTTTCTTCCGGGGTCTTGGGAAAGGAGGCCCAGGGTTTGCCTGCCATGGCATCACTATTACGGGTCGTTTCCCGAACAGCTCTCATCACGGCGAAAGCACGAGTGCGGAGCACATTCGAGGGCCCGTCCAACACCAACCATGCGTAGGTGCACCTGACAGACGGGCAATTGAAGCGAGATACAAAAGGCTTGACCTCCACCAACCATGCGTAGGTGCACCTGACAGACGGGCAATTGAAGCGAGATACAAAAGGCTTGACCTCCGGGGGGAAAGCATCAAGAATTTTCTGTATGTCTCCATGAATGACGTCCCGGGGAGTGTCCTTTGCCCATGATCCCATCACAATGGTTTGAGTGGCGTCTTCAGGGGAGCGAACCGTGAGACCAGGGAACTTGCCCCTCCCCGCCCCCTTAGGTTGTGGCTCCTGTGAAACGGCATTCATGCGGAATTGCATCCACGGGTCATCACCTCCGGCTGAACGAGCGGACTGGTGTGATACTGCTGTAGAAGCTGATCCTTTCCGTGAGTCCAGTTCGACTGCTAGTAGGCGGGCGTTGAGCCCCTGCACGTTGTCCCCCAAGATTTTGACGCTGCGGTCCGTCTCCTGGAGCTGGGTGGACACTTCACGGGCAGCGTCTTTGGCAGACTGGGCTTGATCTGCAACATAATTGAGCAGGGTATCCTGTTGATGCAAAGCCTGAGTATGCCCTCCTACCACGGTGAAAAGGGCCGCAGAGGCCTGGTGTTGTTCTTCCCTTTGCTGTTCCTGGTTGGCCAAAATGGCTTTTAGGACGTCCCCGATATCCCCACTAGCGGGCTTCTGGAGGGGTCGAAACGCCGGAGCGGAGAGGAGCTCAGCGGGCACGACCTGGCGGCTGGCGTCTGCAGGCCGTTCGGTTTTGGGAGGAGTCTCTAATCGGGTTTCTGAAAGAGGATCGCCTGTGCGGTGAAAGGTCTTGGGGGTCGAAGGGTGTGTACCCGAACCACGGTGGGGGACAGCGTTCACAAAAGGGTTCAGTTCCTGGGAGGGTGCTCGTTTCTCCCCTCGTCCTCCAGCATCAATCTCCATGTTGGCCATTGGAGTGAAACTGGGAACCCAAACGGCTGTGGAAAGTGAGGCAGTAAGTCAGCAAGGCAAACTCAAGCGGCCCCAGGGCTTCCTCAAGTTAGAAAGGGGGGGGCCCAGAGCCTAAAAAGTCAAAGCCAAAAAGGGAGAGACAAGGGGCAACCTCCCCCCCCAGCACGGTGAGACACAAGCTGGATGCAGCGACCGAGCGGGCGAAACGACAAACAGGTCAGAGGTGAATCCCCCAACTACCGTGTGTTCCCCCAGCTCAGCACTTTCACCGAGCACTTTCACCGTGCACTTTCACAGGTGTTTATCTTGAGCCAAACCCACATCTTGAGCCAAAATGGCTTGACGTAGCGTTGTCTTCGTCGCCACGTTCATCTCATCCCATGGAGCAAATGCCCCGAAGTGCAGTGCTAGCCTGTTACCGCCATCGATTCCGCCGGGGACTAGCCCACAGCGTACGATGCTTGGCAGGTTTTCCACTTACGTCACATGGAATGCTCCTCCGAGAGTATCACCCATTCTTGCGGAATACCTATTCGCCAGTGCGGATGAGCTCATGAATCCAAAATCACTGTGACCGGGTGTGACTCGGATGCACCAAGGTCTGTACCATCCATCGCATCTGTTGAACATCCTGTCGATGTCGTCCCGATCCACGCCAGCCTTGGTCATTTCCTCCCTGGCTGCCCTCGTGTCGTTCGGGTTCATGATGCTCGGAAACCTTGCTGCCAGAACCTGGAATCTCGATTTTCTGCTTCCGGATTCCTGCCACTTGATCACCTCCATGATGCCCATGTATCGTTTCGCTCTCGTGGTGTATGGTGGGAATATGTCGTTGTTCCGGTCGTCAATGACAGCATCAATGTCGACCCATCCACCTTCGTCGCACCTGAAAGCACTTCCTCGGCAATTGCCGATTTTGTGTCGAAGGACTCTGCATAGGTCGTGAGATAGCTGGTTTGCTTGATCTTTCGTAGCAAACACCGAGCGATCATCGCCAATCCTGCATAGTGGAGCACCGTCAAAAGGAGCAACGCAAAAGTTGACGCTCTTGCCAAGTTGCATCACATCCACCTGCTCAAGGTTGGCACCCTTGGGAAAGTACCTGGGGTCAACAATAGACGCATACGCCCATGGCAAATGCACATCACTCACGTCGCCGTACTTCGGAATGTAGCACGGGATGGTGTCACACCCCATTTCTAGCGTCTTTTTGAATGTCCTGTTGTCCCCACACGGATTGTAGGTGAGGTCCACGCCACCGCATTGTAGCTCTCCTCCCTCAGCCGTGTCAGCCATCTCCACCAGATTGATGGTATAGCTATACATTTCGATTGTTTCTTTCCCTGCTTGTCCCCCTCTCTTTCGTTCCTTGGACGTTGATGAGGGCGGTTCCTCCGTATCCCCCATATCTTCATCCGATGAAACAGGATCACTGCTGAGTAGCTCACGGATCTTCTTCATCGCCTCCTCATTCCCAGCAGCCTCCTCAATGTCCTTGCAGTCGCCGTCGTGGGCCAGGTTCGCGCACTTCATGCAGATTCCCATTTCTCCCATGCACTTCTCCATTGACTCCAGGAATCCTAGTGCCGCTCTCCGCCCGTCGATCACTCGCTGCTTCTTATCTTCCTTCTCAGCATTGGGCTGAGAACTTCGACTCGGGTCTGGTGCTTGACCAAGACCCTCATCTTCGCCCTCCGTGGCCTTTCTCTTGGACCCTTGTGCAGAGGGCTTGGTGATCAGGGATCGTGGATGTCTGGGCTTGACCTTGTTCATGATGTCAAGCACCTCCTTCGTGGGCACGCCGAGCTGTGCGGACGGTTTGTTCCGCTTTCTGTTCAGGCCCGTCGTGTGGGTCACGTTCCCAGCGAGGTGTCGCACTATTGACTGCTCGAACTCCCTCTTGATCTTCCATGCATCCTTCCACAGTGGCAGTTCGTGCTGGAAGTACGACATCACCTCAAAGAATCCCAATACCATCTCGACGACGTCTCCCAAGGATTCCTCGTTCGTGGTTTGTCCCAGGAGTTCATACATCGTTCCTTGGTCGAGCACACTCTTGATCCATGACGAATATGCCACATTGCCGAGATCCTTGCCTATCAAGAAGATGGACATCCTCTCCTCGACTCCCTCGGAATTCTTGCACACGATCACATCCCGGGAGGCGCACAATTGCTTCCCGTGACCGTTGTTGTAGAACTGCGCTGCTTGATCCACAGTCATGCTCACGAATCCCACGTGAGAAAGCTCCTTCTTCAGCCTTGAATACACGAGCTCCCGTATGATCGTGATCATGGCCTGGATATTGTTGACGTCCACCATGAGGTTTTGATGGTCGGGGATTGCCACCACGCATTCCGCGAAGAGGCGCGTGTACATTTTCTTCCCCTCGATAGACATTGCAATACCGTTCGTGTCCGCGTTCCAGTTCGCGCATCAGTTCACGCAAGAAGAGGGATTGTACTTCGAATTCGGTCCGAGCACCTTCGACTTGCTCATCTGCATCTCTTTAGCGCAAAGTTCGCAGATAAACTTGTTGAGCTCCGTGACCGTATACCATCGAAGACGTTGATCACCGACATCGGCTTTCCCAAAAGCATCCTGCTCGCCGTGTCCTTCATCTTGCTGCTCTTGTTTCCTCTTCGACTGTGCAGTGAAGGTCGGCTTGTACTCGAATTTCACCTTCGATTCCTCCATGTTCTTCGGGATGTTGAAGCGAAGGTCGGGCTCGTTTATGCACGTCCCCTCCAGCTCACACACAAACGCGTTGCTTGGTGCGACCGCATCGATGGATTTCTCAATCAGCAGTCGTTTCAGGAGGAAATGTTGCAGGTTCGAGCTTCCAGGGATCTTGTAGTTCTTTCCTGTGAGCGCATGGACCACGCGCCACAGGCGATCGTTCTCGGTCACCAGCGCGCCTGCCGCCTTGCAGATCTCGCTAACCTTGTTGGCGATCGTCCCCAAGTCCCCTCTTTCACCATGGAAAGCAACATCGCGATTCACGCACACCACGACCAGGCCCTTGCATGTGTTGACGAGGTCAGATATCGCCTTCTGCAGGGAGTCGATGATGGGGTTGGCGGTCACCTGCCATCCGCATCCTCTCATGCACACCCAATCATATAGCGACATCCAGATGTGCACAGACATTGGCGAGTCATCCATGTCTCGCCTCCGCCGTTCAGCGATGAGCTTATCCAGCTTCTGCAATCGGGAGATGATATTCAACGTGTCGTTGGGTGAGGAGACTTGCGCACTCGACCCATAGTATGATCTCTCCTCGATGTTTGTCCATCCCTGTTCGTTGACCATCATCTGGAAGGTCTTCGTGCTCCCTTTCGAGTTGACGGCCTTCAGGGGCCAATCCAGGACCAAGAAGCTCTTCTTGTGGATCATCATGTCGCGAATCGTCGCCTCGCCAATGGGGCTCCTCTTCTGCCTATTGATAATCCGGTTCAACTGTCCAGGTGCGATGTCCGGGTTCTTCTCCGCCTGAATCAACGCGTTGATGGCTTTGGCGCCCGGAAGGCGTCCAGTAATCAAGCATCCTGTTTGGGCACACAAGAAAGCATACAGCTGTAGCCATGCCGCATTTCCCTTCCAAACATAGGAAAGAATGATCTTCTCCGCGCTGGTCTTCTCCTCGAAGTGCAATAGCGAAGAGGTCAGGCATCTCAGCATACACTCCCAATATGTTGCGTTCTTGCCTTCTGCAAGACACGGCCCAAATACAGTTTGTATGATAGGGTACCCCGTATTGTTGTCTATGTTGAATTTCACATTGACAGTCGCTCCGCCCAAAGTGGTACCCCCTTCGAATGAAGTGTAGGTATCATGTCCAGCAGTGGGGTTGATAATTACCCATCTGTCGTCGTCACCGCCAGAGTTCATTCGGAAAATGGAGTCGATGATCTCGTTGTCGATCTTGACAGCATCGCTGGCTTGCGACCCCCACTTGGAGCTCCCGGCTGGGGGACTGGCCCACCAGCGGTTTGGCTCCTTTGTCCGGAGCTTGATGCCGACTTCTGCTGTCGCTCCGTCTTCCGCGGCGGCTCCGTCTTCGATGAGCCCATCACCCACCATGTCGGCTCTTCCCCAACCACGAAATCCTCGGGGTACTTCTCCAGTTACCTCTCGATTTCATGAATCGTGCAGTATTTATTCTGGAAGAATTCGATCATGACGTCCTTCTCGGCCTTCTTCTCGATCTCCTTCATCCAGCTTACCCACTTGCGCCGATCTTGGTTCTCAGCGGCCCTGTCAGCCGCGTGCGGTGCCAAACTGATGGAGTTGATGTTCATCGCAGGCAGCTTCGACTCATAGATCATATCGATGCACCTTAGGAAATCCCTGGCGTACTCAATCTCCCGGTAGAGATCGTTCAGCTCCCTTTTGTCTGGACGGAAATAAGCTGTATACGACTGATCTTTGGAGTCCTTCTCACCGAGCAATGGCTGCAATCTCCTCATGATGAAAGGGACGCACATGAGCGAATTGACCGCTCCGATGCACGCGTCAGAGATGTCACTGGGGGTTGACCCACAGATCATCCAGCGCAATAGGTTGTTCTGGCTGGCTTTCTCATCCCTCCTCAGTGCATATGCGAGGTTCTTCATCGATGCCTGCAGCTCATTCTGGTAGACCAACCCAAGGTCCCAATTCTTCTGGTAGTCGTCCTTGGAACCACGACCGTAGGAGTCGATCTTGGGAGCCTTGATCACGCTCAACGTGAACACTTTCCCCCATTTTCGATCTCTGTATCTTGCGATTCTCCGGTCGTGCCTCTCAAACTCTGCAGTTGTTTGGAACTCCTCAGAGCTCCTCCACCTTCTCGATGACGATGCCCTAGATGACTCGTCGTTGATGAATTCTTTGTACACCTCCCCAACCGGGGTGTTCTGGTGGAATGCTGCTTTGAACGACCTTTCATCGTTGTCCTCGGCCACGCCTAATGCGAGATCCCAGATGTTCGCGATTGATCTCAACATATCCGCCCCTTCCATGCAGTACTTGGTTACGTTGAGCAACTCAGGGTTCTTCGCCAGCATCGTTGCCTCACCGCAAAGTTGGTTCAGCGCCGACACGATCTTCTTTCCCTTGCTGCAGAATTCCCTCCATCCAAGCATGCATTCGTCGGCAGAAAGCTGTCCGAAAACTTTGCTGATGAACTCTAGGGCAACCCTCATAGACTGCCCTTCACCTTTCATCATCCCGCGGCCCTTGGCAGAATAGTACGCTGAGTATGCATAAATAGCGGGGACGCCGATGTCCTCGATCCACTTCACGCACATACCCAGGTCGCTGTTCACCTCCATCCTCTTGGGCATCCTCTTGCCATCCTCGATGGCGTTCTTCACCAAATTTCCCAAGAAGATTGCTGCTTGCCTAGATTTCCCAACAGGCACGCAGAAGAACTCATTCGTATTGACGACATTCGGATTTGCAGTCATCTTGATGATATTCTCCAGAACCAGGAAAACCCAAAATAAGCAGCTGCAAATGAAGCCACGGAATTGTCCCAATATGATCCCAGCTTCAGACTGAGGTGACGAACTCGTCCAGCTCCTTCTTGAAGCCTGGGGTTCGGGACTGACCCAGCTCCCCGTATGCACCAGAGGTTCGGGACTGGCCCAGCACCTCGGTTGTGCAGTTGGGGTGGTGCAGATTTCGCTCGCAGTAGCTTGTTGCTTCCGCGATCTCCTTCGCGTAATGCAAGCAAGAGCGAGTTTCAACGGTGCCGGTTTGAGGCACCTTGCTCGAGCACGAAAACGGCGAAGGATCACACCCACAATTATTGACGTGTACAACTGGGTTTATTTGGTTTCACGACCAGCACAAGGTCCATGCTCATGGTTTCCATTGCATTTCTTAGACAACGAGCCACCAAGTTCAAAGTTCCATGAGACAACTCTCCATGGTTTCTTGATTGGCATGGGTTTTTTTGCATATCTTTGTTTCAAGCCATAGCGACACCCATCAAACTCGTGACTAGTCCCATCATGCACGACCTCATGCAGTCTCTCATCTTTCCAATAATCACAACTTCCAGGCAACTCAAACAAAATCGCAGCTCGTTTTGTCATGGCATGCCGTTTAATCTCAACGAACCGTTCAAACAATCTCCAAAATTCTCTTTGTTTGGCCTCGATTTTCTCTGCGGTGTCAATTCCGCGAGTCTTGGTGAGGCGTGCCCATGATGATCCCCCCGTGCAAGGCCCGGCGAAGAACAACAAATCGGAAGGTTTGGTAAGCACATGTCTGGCGATTCTCCCCCCCGTAAGCACATGTCTGGCGATTCTCCCCCCGTACTCGCTCAGTAAGTCATCAACCAGGGTTATGGTGACAACCTGCGGCCCGTCACGTCGGGCAAGAGCAGTGAACCAGTTACGTGGTTCGGAACATGCCATCAGCACGATGGGCCGAGCCAAGTCAACACTGTAAAGAGTGACGACTGTGCGAGTTCTCATACCAGGAAGCGAGACATGAACAGGAGCGCGAAGCACACCACCGTCATGTTTGACCATCGCGAGTTCAATACCCGGCGCTGACTGTGGCTTGTGCTTCACCGCAATGCGATACGGAACAAAACAACGACCAGGGACAAGCTGCTCGTGATTGATATGCAGACAACGCATGAGCAATTTCAATCGGAGCAACGTTTCCAAAGCAAGGTCGTTAACGCACTTCAACTCTATGCGCTCGTTCGACAGTTCTTCAACAAATGCGGCCAGCACGGACTGCATGTCAACATCCCCGGACCCGACGTGAATTGGTCGTGGTCGTGGAGACCGTTCCCGCGCCGGTGCTGCGACCGGTACGGGATGGAACTGCCAAACTGCGCGTTCAACCCAACCATCAATTCGCACACATTGTAGCCCCGGGTCAACTCTATCCTCAACTTTGAGCCATGACCCATTCTTCAGAAACCAAGTGGAACGAAGCCACTAGCTCCCAAACGGTGTCATAACCGCGAGTGGAGGTTTCACACGCATCAATCTGGGTCCCTTGGCAACAACAACCGGATCATGTCCTTCATGCTCATGCAATCCCTCTTTGGATGTTAATCCAGACCACCATAGGTCCGGGGGCATGTTCGGTATGTGTGTGTACGGAAATGTTGGAACTCCGTCAACTGTCCCCGAAGCGGTCTGCATGGTCCCCTTTATGGGATCACACGTGGGTGTGAGCGCCTGGAGGGTATCCGGGTCAGACAGCAAGCTCGGGTCAAGTAGACCAATCTGCAAACATGCATGTTTCCATTTGCGCCCATCATTGAACGCCTTGGTGTAAATATCGGCCGCCATCCGGTCGGTGACCTCATACGCCAAGTACATGTAATCACGTGTGAACATCTCATGCATCCACGAAATGCTAACACCATGGCTTCTCTCAAGGTGGCGCATCGTGGGGTTCCTCCCCGATCGCACGACACCGATCTTAGCCTTATTATCGTCATAGAACACAAAGTTCGGTGACTTCTTGAGAATCCGCTCTACCAGCTTGAGAGCGGGCATACCCATCGATCTCATGGCAACGTCGGCCGCAATAATCTCGGCCTCGGGAGTGGAGTGACTCACACAACCCTGTCTTTTAGAGCTGCCAGACAACGGAAATCGGGTATTAGGCCCTTGTATATTCAAGTGTCCACCGGAGGTGGAACGCAGCGAGTCAATGCATCCCGCAAAGTCAGCGTCCGCATACAAGGCCAAGGGCACATCGTCCATAGGGTCTCCAACCCAACCGACCATGCGCCAATGTTTGGTATGATGCACATAGCACATCAAGTGATGCAAACCCCGATCATCGGAGTCAGTCCACCTATGCACGTTCCGTGCTAGGCGATACACTTGCCGCAACAAATCGAAGCGAGCAATCCGCGCACCGTACAGCAACTTCATCAGTACGCTAGCGGCATGCGGAGCAAGGTGTCCACGCACGGGCTCCTTCATGGCCAACTCAGGAGTCCCTCCCCGTTGGTCCGGCACTGTGGCAGAACCGTCGGTGGGCACAAGATTGTTACACCAATTGCACACGACGGACGGCCCCTCTCTGGCAGGCTTCCGTGAGACGTGATTCTTTGTTTCTTCATGCAACTCAGGGGTGACAACCTTATTCAACTTCACGTCGCCCGCCACTTCAAGATAGCGGTCGACACAGGAACGTAGGAACTGTTCCATGTCATAGGTCACCGTTGTTACTCGGTGTCCGTTCCCGAGAGTGACGTTTCCCTTGCTTTGATTGCAACCGAGGTACATGTCAAGTCCAGTCTCGGGCTCAATCTTCAAACGTGTACGCAACATGCTCCACCCTTGGGCAAGGTTCTTCTGCGGCCCTGCCATTTTGAAGTCGTCGTCATACACAACCAGAACAAGCTGGAGCTTTTCGTGAATGTACACTGAAGGCCATTCTTCGCCGATGGGCTCAAAACCAACGGCACGCACCGACTCATCGCAGTGCTGCTCCCAAAATGTTCCAGCATCTGGGTGTCCGTACAGCGCCTTCCTCAACGGGACGACTGGTCTTCTGTACTTATCCCATTTGCATTCACTTGGCACGGCCTCCGGTGGCAATTCAATCCAACACGGCGTGCCTCTCAAGGTGGCCTGTATATACGCCTGAACAGCGTCGGCCATCTGCACATCCCAGCCATCATGACAACCCAAAAAATCCGCCCAACGCGAGGCTTCAAATGAAGCAGGGGAGTTTCCCAAATCTTGAAACATCGCAGCCTCAAAGCTTTGGTTCTTCACTTGGGTCCCCAGCAACACGCCTCTACCCTTGAACTTCCTCTTAGGATCACCAACAGGCAACTGTGAGTGCTTTTCAACGCAAATGCCATGTGCGCGAGCCATGTGGATTTCTTCCCCTTTCGCTTTTGCTTCCCTGGCTACAGCGTCATATTCGCGCACCGCGCCAAGATCGAAGACCCCCTGGTCGATTAATCCCGACCACTCTTTCTTCATTGATGCCAATGCTTCAGGGTTGGTCAACATCTCTTTCCGGCCTACCGGCCTGGATACTAAAGCGTCGAAGAATCGTACAACTTTCACAGCTTTCTCTCTGTGCTGTATTCGCTCAGGAGTCACGCACGGCATCGATGGGTACTTCTTGGCTTCACCGTCTTCGCCTATCGCAGGCATTGCGAGTGGCACTTTTCCAGAAACTATCTCAGCAGACTCCTCCCATTCATACCAGGTAAGATCCGTCGATTCGTCGACCGATGGATCCGTCCCCGATTCCGTCTCAGCTTCGTCTTTATGACTCTCCATGACTGATGCAACCGCCTTCGTCCAGTTTGGAGTCGACTTTGATCGCTCCTCAGACTTGAACTTCCAGGCATAAATTACCACCAGACAATCAAATTCTTTCTCAAGCTGAACGTTTCGTCTCATGACGTCTTGGGACTGTTTGGAATCCATGAGAACAACCACCCCGTCGACAGGATTAACAACACTCCTGACCCATTCAAGCTCAGCCAAGTGCTTCCCATCCATTGGGTTCTTGATCTTTGATATGTTCTTCCGCAATCCCCAATTGTACTGCCATTCTACTCCACCCCAGCGGTTCCGAAGCATCGCTCGAACTCTCTTACCACCGGGCATCTGTAATGTCCGTGCCTCTGCCGGCGCGGAAATATCAGACTCTTTACTCTTGGGATCTTCCTATTTCCTTTTGCCACCGCCCTTCACTTCGGCCTTCTCTTCCTTGGTGTAATATTTACTCATCATCTTCCATTCTTCAGGAGTGAACTCTGGAGGTCTCGATGTCTTCATTAGCCTGAATCCATCCTTCCCGACAGGATACGGTCTTCCGGCCTTGTCGATTTTAACCTCCTTGCCATCGTCGTTGACGTACGTGATGCCATCCCCAGGTAGTCCAACTGACACGTGTGGAAGGTCGGACTTTTCAACCTTCTCATCGCCCTTAGGGTGTCCATCTCCCTTCCCTTTTGAAGAGCTCGGTCTAGCATCTTCTTCTCCTGCATGATCCCCCCGATCTCCGGCGATTACCTCCGGGCCAGCGTCGAGCAGTAGACCAGCGATCTGATCGACCTCATCGTCAAGCAGTCGCTTCTCGTCACTCTGCAGCAATTCAGGCTCGTAGTCCTCATCCTCGATCAGGCGGTCACGTGCATCCAGACCGATTGCATCGATAGACATCTCTATTCCTTCCAAGGTCTCGTTGGCAACCTTGTACTTCTGTTGTATTGGGAACGCCAGAGGAGATTTCAGGATCATCCTCTCCGTCTGATGTGGCATTCTCAACCGAGGCGGAACCTTTGCCTTCTTGATGTTCAGCTCTGCACCCGCAAATGCAGTAAGTGCCCAAGCACGATACTTGTTTGCCCTATGCATACCGGTGCTCAACACATATCCAGCAAATATACCAGTTTCCCCTCTCGGCTCGAACTTCTCCCTCTTTCCCCCTCGTGCTTCGCTCGGCTTGAAGTCCACTAGCGCACCAAAAGGTATCTTCTCGCCCTTGAACTCCTCGCCATGCAGCCTCATCCAGGCACTCGATCCGTTCACCTCTTCGATGTTCATGAGATGGCACAGAGTGGTGATGGCTTGCACCCAATAACACGTGGGTAGACCGGCATGTACTAGACAAGCCGAAGTCTGGTCGATGATGAATTGATTTGTTCTTTCAGCAAGGGAATTGTTCTGCGGCCGCCCAGGCAGCGATAGGTCGTGGTTCAGCTTCAGCTCCACGCACGCATTGATCAGTTCCGGGCCATCATCCGAATATACCTGCTTGATTTTCCTTCTCCCGCAGAAGTGCTTGATAGCCCTGACGACAGAGTCAGTGTCTCTTCTCGCGGTGGGATAAGCCATGATAATTCCGGTATATATGTCCCGGATGATGAGCGCATACCTGCCTTCCACTTCATGATCCCCTGATGCCGTCACGAAGTCGAACGTCACCAGGTCGCCGAACGTCTTCACTTCTCTTTTGAATGCTCCCGTTCGTGATCTGAAGGGTCTCATCTTTGCCTTGACGCATGATTCGCAGAAGGGATTCCGGTATCTGTGTGTAAGTAAATGAGCTATGGAGTTGGCGTCCTTCTTGAGGACTCCCACTTTCCTCTTTATTGATGATCCTTCGTACACGTCTACCTCGATTCCGGCATCTGGATCATCTTCATCAACCTCTTCCTCGTGAGCTTCGGCATCACCATGTCGATGCGGGACTGACCCAACATCTACAGGTATTTCCTCAGCTACGGGAGGCGGACGTACCGGACCGG
>CAUJNA010002283.1:0-38448 GCA_963377175.1 Effrenium voratum | reverse complement strand
ACCCCCAACCCCCTATCAAGGGGGCTTAGGTTTCACCAAAGTAGGGGCTCAACTTGAAAGAAGTAATCTGCCCCCAACCTCCTTGTCAATGGGAAGCTTCAACAAAAGCAGAAGCTCAACTTGAAACAAGCCACCAACTACTAGCTAGAGACGTGTGACGTCTGCTACTTTTCAAAGCGCAGGCATCCGCGCGACAAAAGTTTAGAGACAGAGCATGGGTCTTGCCACAAGACAGAGGTCTTTTCAGCGCGCGCTTTCAGTTTCAGCTTAAAAAAATCGGATGGACTGGAGGCTCCAGAAGAGGAAGTGCCTGGGCATCAAAGGTGAGGGTCTAGGTCTGGACCCTCAGACAAGGAGTCTTAAGGACCTTTAGACCATCAGACTAAGGAAAAGCTTCCAAGCCAAGGAGTCTTAAGGCCTCCAGAAGCTCTCCAGGAGGCCAACCCATGGA
This sequence comes from Effrenium voratum, assembly GCA_963377175.1. Lineage (NCBI taxonomy): Eukaryota > Dinophyceae > Suessiales > Symbiodiniaceae > Effrenium > Effrenium voratum. Next base: position 37,997 of record CAUJNA010002283.1, on the reverse strand, counting down.
TCTGGCCCACTTGACAAGGTTTTCAGCCCCATTTCAGGGAAAAATGACCATTTAACGGAAAAATGGAGGTTTTGGCTTGGTTTTGAACTTCTGGCCCAGGTTTGGGATGGCCCGGCCCTGGTCCAGATCTTCTCCAGAGAGCTTCCAGGAGCCCGGAGCATGGATCTAGGCCACAGGACATAGGTTTCTAGGGATCGTCAGGATCCCAAGATTGAAATCGGAGGGTTTGGGGTTACTTAATATTAGTAGCTCTGCGGCTCTGAGCAGGCTAGGGTAAGTCCTGTCATGTTCGGAGATCCAGCGGGTCTCCTCACTAAAGGAACTTGCCAATAGCGTAGCCAAGCTCGGTCGTGGAACCACGACCTCGGCAAAGCCGCGCGCTTGAACAGCGCGCGGCGTTTAGGGTTTAGGGTTTAGGGTTTAGGGTTTAGGGTTTAGGGTTTAGGGTTTAGGGTGTGCAGATGTGGTTGCTCGCTGGGGATAAAATCCCCCAAGCCGCTCGCTTCGCGTAGCCAAGTTCGCCCGCCCCAGCCGCCCCAGGTAAAGACTTTTAGGGTTTAGGGTTCCATTCGAGGTGGAACCCTTGAACGGGTTCCAAGCCAACGTTGCGCCGTTTGAAGCAGCTGGGCTGCCAGCTGCTTGCCTTGCTAAACTTCTAGCCTGCGCAGGCGTGGGTCGCGCTGCGAAGCGCTAGTCCTTTTTCGAGTTGCCAAGCTTGCGTAGGCCGCAGGTTCCATGCAAGCGCGTTGCGCGCTGCGCTGGCCTGGGTGCGGGCTGCGGCGGCAAGCACCATGTAGACGGCGTCTACATAATCCTCAGCGTCCGCAAGGCGGGCGAACGACACTTAGACAATCCAACGTCGCGCGTTGGACACCTTTTTGCGCAAACGGCATCTGACGATGCCAAACGCAGCCAGGCCTACAAATCGCGGCTGTTCTCGCCAAATCGCGGCCGAATTCTCGCCAAATCGCGGCTGAGTTGCTGCCAAAGTGTGGCATTCGCAACAGGGGGCATCAGGCGTCGTTTGTAGAAACGATGTCCAACGGACATCATTGGAGGCTCTAAGCAGAGCGCGTGGAGCTGCCCACACCTGCGCAGGCCGCCAAGCGCCGCGTAGACGCCGTCTACCTGATCCTGCTGCGTTTGCCTGGGCGTGGGCCGCGGCGGCAAGCACCATGTAGACGGCGTCTACATAATCCTCAGCGCCCGCAAGGTGTTGCTTCACTAACCTTTTCCTGCGCAGGTGTGGGTCACGCTGCAAAGCGCCAAGATCGGCTGCCAAACACGCGCGGGCCAAGCGCAAAGCGGCGTTGCGCGCTGCGCTGGCCTGGGCGCGGGCTGCGGCGGCAAGTACCATGTAGACGGCGTCTACATAATCCTCAGCGTCCACAAGGCGGGCGGACGACAGAGAGTTGTCAGGCTTGCGCAGGCCGCCAAGAAGAAGTAGACGACGTCTAACTGATCCGCGGGGCGGGGTCCACACGAGCGCGTCGCACGCTGCGTTTGCCTCGGCGTGGGCTGCGGCGGCAAGTACCGTGTAGACGGCGTCTACATAATCCTCAGTGTCCACAAGGTGGCCGCCAGCTGCTTGCTTCGCTAACTTTTTCCTGCGCAGGCGTGGGTCACGCTGCAAAGCGTGGAGTTGCAAGGCGCCAAGACCGGCTGCCCAAATGCGCGTGGGCCAAGCGCGCGTTGATGTTGTCTGCAAGCAAGCCGCAGAACTGCGCGTGTCAGGCGCTGCGCTGGTGCGCGCACGCTTCGCCGCGAGATCTCCACAAGGCTCCTTGCGCTTGGCGTACACCCCCCCCCAGCCGGGGCAGGTCCCATATTACCCGTATGCAAAAGTTATCAGCGGCGCAAGAAGCGGCCCGCCGTGTACCCCCCCCAGCCGGGGCAGGCCCCGCTATTACCCGTATGCAAAAGTTATCAGCAGTGCACAAAGCGACCTCCGTAGCCAAATGGTGCAGGCTTTAGGGTAATCCTATATTGGCTGCGCCAAAGAGTGTGGGTCGTCGTGCCACTTGCAGAGCCGCACAGCGGTTGTCCTGCTAGGCTTGACCCTAGCAGGCCCTCAGGTTTGCACTGGCGTCTCGGCTTAACCTCGAGCCCGAAGGCTCGCATGCCCATGTATATAGCCAGAGGCATGCTCGCCTGTTTAGGGTTTAGGGTTTAGGGTTTAGGGTTTAGGGTTTAGGGTTTAGGGTTTAGGGTTTAGGGTTTAGGGTTTAGGGTTTAGGGTTCACAGGATTGGAGACATGGAAATCTTCATAGCAACGTCAATCAAAAGTTTCGATCTCAATCCCACCCACCCAGGCCCGCTACCAAGGGCCAGCTTCCACACCAGCGCAAATCAACAAATCGAACGCAGCGAAAGCAAAGCGGCGAGAGGGCGCGCGCGCGCAGAGCGACCAACGAAGTAGGACAGATTGCAAAAATCGGCGAGCTGCGACCAAGACGAATTGACAAACGGCATGCGATAGGCTGCAAGGGCAGAGAGTAGTTGCGAGTTTCTGCGCGCAAGAGGTCAGGAAACTACGCCCGCTGAGAAGCGATTCATGAAGCAGCCTCACGGGCTTGGCGATGATTTCGAGTTCGCGTTTAGCTGAATTGCAGCACGTCCCACCAGCTTGGAAGTTCTGCGCCGTGCAAAGCCAAGAGCGTCTCGATCGCGAAAATGCTCAGAGAGTCGACGGCCGGAAGTGGCAAACCATGGCGCGGCCACGAAAAACATTGCCCGGCAGCCCGGATCGAGGCCACGAAAAAAACAAGCGCGGGAGGAACCGAGCCGGGACCACCCGCAAGGACCAAGAGGAAGTGGAAGTGCTCCGAGGCTCCCTTCATGGGGTTGCGCGGGTACTGCGGGCTGCCCAGCTGCATCTGCAACTCCAGGAGACTCCTCCTGCCTGGCTGCGCCGATGGGGGCCACGTCCTGCGGCCAACACGTGGGTCTTCGAGCCCGCATCGTTGTCCTAGAAGGTCACGAACGCGCCCATCAATCCGAACTTGGATTCGAGCAGCGAAACAGATTTAGAAACTTGCGGGAAATACAGAGAATTGAAGAGAACGCTTTCAGAGCGCGCGCTGACGCAGCGCAAAGCGCGCGCCAGGGAGGAACCGAGCCCGGGACCACCCGCTTCAGAGACGGACGCAGGACCACCGGGCCACCAGCCTCGCGGCGGGGCCCCGGCGCGCCCGCGGCTCAGCCGCGGCCAAGGGGGCCCGACCTAGAACGCGTGCAAATTTAGCGCGTTGCAAAATTTGCGATTTTGGCCCCGAACTTGGATTTGAACAACGAAACCGATTTAGAAGCTTGCGGGACACGCGCAGAACTGAAAAGAAGGTCTTAAGAAAGCCTCCTGCGGGCGGACCCGTTGTAGGGCAAACATTTAAATATATATACTAGAGTAGAGAATAGAGGTTTAGGGTTTAGGGTTTAGGGTGTGACAGATGAGGGCGCTTGCTCGGGGATAAATTCCCCCTAGCCGCTCGCTCCGCGTCGCCACGTGGTTCCCACCCTGGACCCAACCCAGACTCAGACTCTTTTAGGGTTTAGGGTTCAACAAGCAAACCCTCGAAGCTACAGCTTTCTTTGCGCGCAGCGCCGAGAGGACAAAGAACGGTAAGGGGCGGGGGCGGAGCCGGGCAGCGCGAGGCGAGCGAAGCGCAGGCGAGCGCGGGACCGGCGCGCGCGCCCGAGCCGCGGGGCGCGAGAGGACGGCGAGCAGCCACTCAAAACATTTTCGTGTTCGAAGCGAAAAGTTTTATCTTCTGGGTTTAGATCAGCTGTCCAGAAGCGACGAGAGCCAGATTCCGATCCGGGGTCGCTTTCGCCCGCTCGACCGCGTCGACGAAAGCAAACGAGCCGGGGTCGGCTTCGCTTGCTCGATCGTGTCGAGAGCGAGCGAGAGCCGCTGGCATTTTTCCGGGCACGAGCCAGATTCCGCTCCGGGGTCGCTTTCGCCCGCTCGACCGCGTCGAAAGCAAACGAGAACCGCTGCCCGCTCAGATCGGCCAACCCGGACGGCTTCGCCCCTCAAGGCGCCGGGGCAGAAATCAGCATCCCTCCCTTCGGAAGGTGGATCTCCCGAAAGAGAAGCGGGCCTCCGTTTAAAAACTGCTTCAAAAAAAAGCGGGCCTGCCGAGCCGGGGTCGGTTTTGCTCGCTCGATCGTGTCGAGAGCAAGCGAGAACCGATGGCATTTGTCCGGGCGCGAGCCAGATTCCGCTCCGGGGTCGCTTTCGCCCGCTCGCGTCGAGAGCCGGCGCCCGCTCAGATCGGCCAACCCGAAGGTGGATCTCCCAGGAGAGAAGCGGGCCTCCGTTTAAGAACTGCGACGGAAGCGGGCCTCAGTTGTCGGAAAGCTGGGCCTCCCACCTCAACATTTTGCAGATCTCTAGACATTTCAGCCGCGGATATTCGCGCAACCCAATAAAAGAATTTGTCAGCGGTCGGGTCAGGCCACTTTCGGCCAAGAGCGGCCCAATGACCGTTTTATCAACAAAGAAGTTATCAGCGGGGGGCCAAGCCGTTTCTGGGAAAAAGCGGCCCAAGGCCAGCTCCATTAGATTTGAGCTACGGTGGCCGATTCCATAGTGACCCCACACAAAGATATTATCAGCGGCCGGGCCCGGCCACTTTTAGCGAATAGCGGCCCAGTGACCGTTTTATCCAAGGCCAGCTCCAATGGCCGTTTTCTCAAGGCCAAGGCAGCCGAATAGATCCTAGATCACGGATGGCCGATTCCATATGATCAACTGGCCAGTTTCCTAGACTTGAGCCACGGATTGCCGATTCCATATGATCCCGCGCAAGAGCCCCAATGGCCATCAAGGGAGGCCTAATGCCGGTTTGCCAATTTTGGTAAAGATTTAGCTCTCAGAAAATTATTTTGCCAGTTAAAAATGTTTTCGGCGACCTCGCTGGCGACCTGTCTATTAACGTAGAAGCGCGGCTGCTTCGTCAGGGCCAAGGCAGCCGAAATACCAGATCCACATATGGCCGATTCCATATGATCCCACGCAAAGAAATTATCTTCTAGCCAAAGGCGGCCCAATGCTAAGGCCAACGGAGGAGAATTGACAGATCCTTAGATTCGGGCTGCGGATGGCCGATTTCATATTGTACGGTGTAATGAATTTATCAGCGGCCAGGTGAAGCTTTTGTTTTATCAAGCGCTGGCAAAGCGAAGACCGGCCAGCCGCAGTGGCCGTTTTATCAAAGCCGATGGCCGTTTTATCAAGGCCGGCAAGCCTTCATGGCAGTTTTATCAGGCCAGTGGCCCGTTTTATCAAGCAGAAGCGGCCAAATGGCCGGATCCCTTGGATTTGAGCCACGGATTACCGACTCCATACGATCCCACGCAAAGAAATTCTCGGCCGGCCCAGGCCACTTCTGGCCGAAAGCGGCTCAATGGCCAGCCAGCTCCGATGGCCGTTTTATCAAGGCCAGCCCCAATGGCCATTTTATCAAGGGGCGCCGAATGGCTAGTTTGTCAAGGCCGGTTGGCAAATTTTAGCTAAAGATTTAGCTCTTGGAAACCTATTGTGCTAGCTAAAATGCTTTTGCGGACCAACGTTGGACTGCGGAGCACGGCGCTGGCAAAAAGCCTGGGCTTTAGGGTATTACTAGATTCGGGCTGCGGATGGCCGATTTCATATTGTACGGTGTAATGAATTTCTCAGCGGCTAGGTGAAGCTTTTGTTTTATCAAGCGCTGGCAAAGCGAAGACCGGCCAGCCGCAGTGGCCGTTTTATCAAAGCCGATGGCCGTTTTATCAAGGCCGGCAAGCCTTAATGGCAGTTTTATCAGGCCAGTGGCCCGTTTTATCAAGCAGAAGCGGCCAAATGGCCGGATCCCTTGGATTTGAGCCACGGATTACCGACTCCATACGATCCCACGCAAAGAAATTCTCGGCCGGCCCAGGCCACTTCTGGCCGAAAGCGGCTCAATGGCCAGCCAGCTCCGATGGCCGTTTTATCAAGGCCAGCCCCAATGGCCATTTTATCAAGGGGCGCCGAATGGCTAGTTTGTCAAGGCCGGTTGGTAAATTTTAGCTAAAGATTTAGCTCTTGGAAAGCTATTGCGCTAGCTAAAATGCTTTTGCGGACCAACGTTGGACTGCGGAGCACGGCGCTGGCAAAAAGCCTGGGCTTTAGGGTATTACCTGGAGAACCCTTAGGCGCATTTAATGCAACCGGTCGCGTTTTCTCAGAGGCATATGCAACCAGCCCGCTCATAATGCAACCGGACGCATTATCATGATTCAACCGGTTGCATATTGGGTGCCTGTCTTGCCATCCACATCGCACTTGGTAACGCATTGCTGCCGGTGTGGCAAGTTTTGTCCTTGGTGTTTGTGAAAGTGCTGCGCCAACTGCACACAATCTGCACCTCGAGTTGCGAAAGTGCTGCGAGCATGCCACGAACTCGGTTACGCGCATCTCTCTCTATCTCTCTCCCTCCCTCCCTCCCTCCCTCCCTCCCTCCCTCCCTCCCTCCCTCCCCTCCCACCCTCTCAACCTTCCCCTCTCTCACTCCCTCCACTCTCAGTCTCTCTCTCTCTCCTCTCTCTCTCTCTCTCTCTCTCTCTCTCTTTCTCTCTCTCTCTCTTCTCTCTCTCTCTCTCTCTTTCTCTCTCTCTTTCTCTCTCTTTGCATTAAAAATGGATTTCGAACTTGTGTTTTTATTTGTTATATATCAAACATATACACGTCCGGTGGTCTAAAGCTCAATGAGAACACAAATATCATGTGAAGACAAATATATAACTATTATTGAGACACATTGCAGTGTGAAATGATTTTTTGGGGATGGGCCTGCAAACCGTGCAATTGCCAATGAGCTCCATATGGAACTGGTTGTGGCACACATGAGTCATTGCGATTTCCAACGTTGTTTCAGGAAGTGCATGGGCTGCCACAAGAACACAAATCTCACAGTTTCAGGGCAGGAACAAACAAGCCCCCCACATATGTTGCAAGATACCATGCAGCACGGGAATCGACAAACCCTGTTCTGCTTGGCGTCATCGCCAGTATCAGACCACTAGTTGGCAAAAATAATATAAACCAAAGATTCGATATTTATGTCTCATTATCATATTGTCATTTGTTATCATATTGTCATTCATTCCCATATATTTCATCTGACACGCGCCTTTTCCGATCTGATGCGGTGCCATACCAAGTGCCGTTTCAAGATGTAGCGTCTTGCCCATGTCTTCAAAAATGTTCTCGGATGGCAAGACAAACTGATCCCCCGAAGGGCTTTCATGTGGTCTTCGTCTATAAAATTTGACAGCTGCATAGGATTAAACTTCGAGGCGGTGGTCGCTGACAAAAGATGCCAGAGATAATGATGCTTTGGCCGGATATAAAAAAGCAGTTTGCGAGCACGTAACGCATCCGCAGCAAGCCATTGATATGATCTCAAGTGAAGACGGCCAAGAGCAACTGATGTCGTTGTTTGCAGATGTGAAAGAAACGGTCGATCCCCCTTGTACCACGTGGAGAGGCACAGAGACAGGGCCCAAACACTGGTGCAAATCATTCGCACCCTCATGAGCTCCAGCGCAGTGGCGCCAGGAGGCATCAGCGTACTTTCCTTGGTTGCAAGCGGAGACGTTGCACTAGCAGGATTAATTTGCATAATTCAATGACAGCTACTGAGGGTGATGCCCAAGATACACATAGTTGCTAGCACATGGGTAATAAACACGTAGACACATCCTGCTTTGCAATGGTCAATGAAGGCCAAAAACAATTTCAGGGCCCGAATTTAGCCTATGTTTTTTAGCAGGGATGCCCCCGGCATTCAGATTCCATGCAGGGAACTTGTTGTAAACCTCTTTGAGCCATACCTTGTTTTTGGCAGGGGGGTTTGCCAGGGAATCAACAAGCTCAATTTCCAATATTTGGGGTTGATTCCCCATTATTTTCAACCATCGTTCTTGAAAAAAACAACCCACCATTTTCCCTGGGGTTTCAAGAGGTTTTCTAGAAAGAAGCATCCCTGGAAAGAATGACCCCTAGAAGGATGACTTCTTAACCAGTCGCCGGGAATTCATGCAGGGAATATTTACTGACACTTACACCCATATAAAGGCAAATAACTGGTCAATCCACCAAATGTCAGTAAATATTTCCTGCAAACAGATTCTCAGGAGCATATGGTCAAGCAAGGGAGGGGGATGGAGGGAGCTGGATGGTCTCAAGGAGGGCACGGGGACATCCGAATTCAGATACTTAACAAGGGGAAATGAAGCTGCACAAATTGCACATCAATCTTCAAGGGCCACCCGCCTCCCCACTTAATTCAGCATTTCAACGATTGCTCCCAAGGTTGAAAATGTCTCTTTGGGGGCTTGATGTGTCCACGGCATTTCTGTATGCCACTCTGGATGAGCCTCAGGCTGTGGTGCTACTGGCGAGTCGTGTGAGCGTTTGTTCCTGAAGTTGAAGATGCCCAAAGCCAGTGCACATTTTCATCCATCAACACAAATCCCCCCCATGGGGTAGGGCTAGGTGCTTTAAAGGTACCCTTTTTCAACCTGCGCTTACCTTGTTTGGAGAAAAGTGGCATCTTGAAAAGGGGTCACGTGAGACATCGAAAACCGTATTTGGCACTTTTTCCCAGAGCAGCCGACAGAACCCTCGAACCCTCATGACTCATAGCCCGTTGCCCAAACCACACTTCAACATAACTGCCACCTTCGCACCACGGCAACTCCATATGGGTCATGCATGGCTTCGAGCTTAACTTGCGACACCTAAGAACGTATCAGTCAAAGTGGTATAGCCAACGTTTAGACCCGACACACGCAGCCAATGTGGGTTGAGACACCAGCAAAGGAGAAGGGTTAATATCAAACACCAATATTTGTTGGGGGACTTTGGGAAAATTGTCATTGCGTGAAACCGGGTTGCCCAGCCCAGAGTGTATCCCACATCCATCCAAGCCCAGATATTTACATTAACTTGGTGTGTGTCGCCCCTGCATTTTCGCGAGCCACGCTTTTGATGGAGTGCCTGCCATCCCGCTTGAGGCGCGCCCGGGCAGGGGTGGCCTGATATAAGACAAGTGGCGATGTCCAGTGCCATCTTTGTCACAAACTCAAAAAGCACCCGTGTTCTGGCAGCTTTGACCCGTGTGTCAAGTTCAGGATACTTGTAGCCAGTGTAGCTCAAACGGCTTGTTGACAAAGGCTTCATTGACAAATCCAGCTTGCGAGTGCGAGCCCACGTCTGGGCCAGAACGGTTACCCTGTGCAGGGCTTCGTCAGGGTCCACTCCGCGGCCAAGGCCAACATAGTCATGGATCTGTCCTGAGGTGAAAGGGGCAATCCATGGACAGTGTAACACGGGATTGCTACGCAACATAAGTCGGGGTCTGCAAGGTTTTGAACCCATGTGAAACATTTTACTGATTCAAAAAACATCACAAACAACAGGGTATACTCACACTTGGATCTCATGCATATCGAAGCCATCAATCAAAGCAAAGGGAAGGTCTGAATTGCTGACAGGCAGCCACTTTCCAAGAAATATACAATCACACTCCCACAAAGGTCACGCAGTGTGCCAAGGTGCATGATGTGCATTCCTGGGCTCGGCAAGGATTTCATTCCCTACAGACCCTACAGACCCTATGCTCAATGAAGCCAATACCCTTATGCCTTCATACGTTGTGTGCAACTGTTCGTTTCGGCCAATCTCAGTCCGTACCCTCAGGGTATGAACCCACTCCTCCAAAGCCCCCGGAAATAACAGCTTAAACCTTTGGCCTCCCTCTAAAATAGTCTTCCAGGGTTCCCCCCACAATATTCCAAAGTTTGGTGTGTTGTGTTTAGTTCACGTGTTGTTTCTTCATAAACCATGCGCGCCGAATGGCCGCTTGGCTCAGGTGCATGAGTTTTGTACTTGCCATCAAGCCCAACAAACACTTTTGGGGACGTATCGTTTTGGCTTACTTTTGGCTCAAGGCTCAAGTTTTTGAAGGAGTAAGTGAATGGTTCAATCTTAAGGCTCAGATAAGGCCAGTGAATCCTTTTGAGCGCATCGCGCACTAACCCAACGCGTTTGCCTGTATTTCTTGTATTGTGCATTCAGGGCTCCGTCCCACAGCCTGCGCCTCCTGGAGTACCCCGCCACCTTGCGCCAGGGACTAGGGTCAGCGTCATCAACGCACATAGTGTCCAGCCAATTGGGGCTTTCTGTTAGATCTCCGTAGGAAAGGTACATGTGCACCTTTGAGGCGTAGCAAAAGTCACAAACGAAGTTGCATCGATAATGATTCTTGATAAGGTGCTCATCCACCGCCGCCTCCTGATCGCCTTTCCAGAACGCAAAGCAAGCTGTCCAAGGTCCAGCGATGCGCGTGCCGGCCCGGCGCGCTCGAGAGCTGCCAGCCGCGAACTCCCGGCCCAAGTGGTCAGCTACTGGCCAGACACCTGTCCTGAGCGATTGCAAATCCCACGCAATGATGTCGAGCACAGCACGCCGCGTTTCAACGCACACTTTGCTCGTGGAAATGCCAACAACGCAGTGGCGAGTCACCAAGCTGCTCGCTGTCGTCATAGGCGTCATCCACGACCAGAACGATGCGCTCTCATCATGCCATTTCGGCACCCCATCCACATGGAAACCCATCGGGATTGTGTGGAGCGCTTCGTCGTGCGACAGGTCGAGTTCCCGAAGAAAGCTCGGGTCTTCCTTCGCCCAGTAGGAGGCAATGCCTGCAGCACCGTCTGCGCCAAGGATGCATTGTCTCATAACCTCCTCGCCTTTGCAATACATCGCTGCAAGCATATCCGACGGAAGTACAAACCCCACCTCAGCTGTCACGATCTTTTTGTCCAGCCCCACAGTGGCCATAATCGGAACCTCTGTGTTGTAAGGTTCTACAGGCGATCGTACCCATCGAAAAAAGTCGCGCTCTCTGCCTGATGCAGCCAGCTGCGTGATAGAGCGGCCTCTGACACCATCTCTGGCGAAAGCAGCAGCGATGTGCGCCGTCTTTCTCACAGACAGCCCCTGAGTTGACCGAACAAAGACCATATGTGAATAATGGTTGTAACCGGGTTTCTCCCCAAAACATGTAAACTCGCCAGCGCACACAAACTTTGTATTTACTTGCCTTAGTCCGCACATTCACTGAGAATCCATGTAGGGAAAACATTTACCCCAGTTGTAGGGAAACCAATTGTACACACCGCCAAATGTTGGTAAATACTCCCTACATGGAATCTCATGGGTTGGACCTAGAAAAGAGGCGCCACCGTAAAGCCTGCTCAGGCAAGTTGCGCCAGCTCCAACCTCTTCTGCTAGAAGTTGGCACCCCAAGGAATCCAGCTCATCAGCCAGCCTGAGATGCTAGACTCAAGGCCCCATATGTTCTACTAGTATGAAATGGGCATGTGAGAACCCTGAAGTCTCTAGCAAAACAATAAGTTGGTTATTCTATCGTGAGGGTCTTGGCTTTACCAAGCACATGCTGTCCCATTAGATCGTGTTCAACTTGAGTGGTTGTGTTGCAAGGCTTTTTGGATTCAACCAAGCGCTGCCCCAACAGCCCTGTGAGTGTAAGACAATGGCAAACATTTTACTTAGCTGGACTGGTGGGTTTCAGTGCTTAAACAATGGTGTGTTCGCTTCGGGGCGGAGACGAGTTAAAACCAGAACATGACAAGATTAGTGGGTTCTTGTTCTTACGCGCAAAAAGGAATATGTTTTTTTTATAGAATAGTGTGTTTGAGTAAAACCCGGAACCCGGCTCAGGGCCCGAACGCGGAACCTGCGAAACCCGAATTCGAGGCGTGCATGGTTCGGGGACCGAACGCGGTTCGGGGCCCGAACCCAACCCAGGCCCGGACCCAAGTCCAGGGGAAAACGTGTTGTCACTGCCATAATATGACTGTCAACTATTGTTCAAAAGTTTCTCGCTGCGCACACACATGTGCCTCTCAGGCCATTGTTAGGGGATCACTAAGCGGGTTCTAACAAACGGGTTCTAGCATGGACAGGATGTTGAACTGGCTGATGGAGGTAAAATATTTGCTATTCCCTAGATCCCGTTTGTTGGAGCCCATTTAGGGATCCCCTGCGCAATGCACAAACTATAGCTATATACACTCACACTCACTATCTCTCCCTCTCTCTCTCTCTCACACACACATATGCGGCAAGGGCATGAATCACCCCAAAAGATCACCAAATTGTGGCCGGCATTATCATTGAGGGTCATTCTGTCTAGAGGACGCCCAACAGTTGGCCCAGTTAACCGGGACTATCATTGACACAGCCTTCAGAACTGTTGATAACCTGTGAACACACAGTGAGAGAGCAGTCATGCAGGTCTTGGGTCAGTAGACGACGGTACGAATAATCGGGGTATACAGTGGCGACTTGTTGCCCAATGCGCCTAGTCGTTCCCCAATTTCAGAATCAACAAGGCACCTGGAACTAACAGGGTCTCACGGGTTTCGTGCACACGGGGGTGGGAAACATCACACTGCAATCTCCCATGCTTCACACCAAAGACGCAATGGAATGGTAGCACATCCAGAAAGGCTTCCCTATTTTGACCACGAATTCCAGAATCATGTTTGGATGATCGTCACAGGGCCATATACTGTATGGTGCAAGAGGTTTCTTTCGGGATGGAAAGGTCTCCAACCAAAAAAATCCTGATTTGGAAATTGAAACGGGGCCCAACATGAGAGCCTCAAGGGTTCGCAACACAGGCCCGCCCACACCCCTTGATGGATCTGCGGGACTGCACACACCGCCTCTTCCTGTCAGGCTTGCGATGGCCCGACGATGCGTGGCTGTACCTGCAGGCCATGGGCAGGAGGGACGGACCCAGGCATGGGTTTTCGGGCATGCTGCAGTGACAGTGTTCCTTATACTATAGCCAGCTGCACAATGATGCAATGTTCTGGATAAAGCCATTGTTTTCTTGGTGAAGCTGACACATGACGAGCGCCGCCATCTTTTTGTTTCCGGAGCACCCCACTGTGATAGCGCACTGGCTCTCCCTGTGCACCCCCAAAGACTTAAAGACATGGCATGCAGGTGTTATGGTCATAAAGCGCACAGCAAGAAGCCAGCTCGCCAGCACCCCGCCGTTTGTGGCAGGGTCACAAACGAAGCCCAATCCTTTTCGGTCACACCATGTGTGAGGGCACCACCAAGCCCTGCGGGCGCCACTGAAATGTAGCAAGGCGCATGTTTCTCCCTGCATGTGGAACCCAAAAGAAAGGCCCATGGCAACCAGTCCTTCTTGTTTTGGTTCAACACTTTGATTGGGCATCGATCGGTTTGAAGTGCCGCAGGGCTTGAGCTGCACCATGACAAAAAAAAAACACAACTAGTCCAACTTTGGCTTCTTTGCAGATGATTTTTTCTTAGGTTCCGATTTTCGGACCTTGATGGATTTGGTCATTCCCAACGCTGCGTCCTTCGGGACATCATATTCAGATTGCAGCTCTAAGAACCGCTTCACAAGGGGAACGTAAGTGACTTCTTCGTTGCACTTGGATCCCACAAGTTTGCGGACGTCACTGTACAGAGACTCAAACTTGGCAACAAAGCTCTCAATGTTGGTCTTCAGCCCGGCTCCAAACTGAAGAGTGCTCAGCTGTGTGCACAAGGATGATGCCTCATTCTTCTTCTTCAAGATTCTTTCCGCAAGGTCAGATCCCTTCTGAAGCGGCGTTGTGGGGGTCACCTCCTTTGCAGGTTTTGGTCGCTTGGTCTTCTCGGTTTGCGAGTTCTGGGGCGGATCCGTCGCCTGTGAAGGGGTAGCGGGTGCAGATGTCAATGGAGTGCCACACCCCGAAGAGAGCTTAGAAGGCGCCCTTCAGGGGGTCAATGGCATGAAACAGTGAACATGAACCTTGGTTCTACAGCATTGTTCATGAGTGCAGCGGAGGCGCATAGTACTTGCAACTGCATCAATGTTCGATGCGTCCACCTTCATGTTGGCAGTGCGGATGCGCTTTCCTGGGCGAAGCCCCTAAAACATTTGCAACCATCAACTATCCCATCATTGTCAAAAAAAGATTCGCATTAAATTGTGTCTGAAACAAATATGGAGGTTGGTCCCAAGCATTGCGCTGCATAGGGAGCCTTCAACATATACTGTGGATGGACGAAATCCTGCACCACCCTGGAACCATGATAAGCCCCTATTCATTTGGCATTTACAGTAGAATCCCTTTTTCTAGGGAATCTTAGATGGTGCAGGATCTTGTCCATCCACACCCCGTTTGTTGGCAAGTGGTGATAGCCTTGGTGGATGTCAGGGCCACTCCTGTTGCCCATATATAGGGAAACCAACGGGTTCCAACAAACGGGTTCTAGGGAGCAGCAGCTAGTTTACTATTAAATAAACCCATGTTGAGTCCTTGATGCATGCTAGAACCCGTTTGTTCGAACCTATTTGGCGACCCCCAATATACCAGTGCACATGGCCAAGAAACAATATGAACAAATGTGTCACTTTAAGTTGATGGGTTGTACAGAACAGCATCTGCCCAAGTATAGCAACACCAGCAGGTACACTAGGTCCACCAGTGGCCCACTCATAAAAAGGACACCCTCCCAAAAAAAAGGGCGACGACAGGTTACTGGGGGGCTTTGTATATCAAGTTCAGGGTATAGGGTAAAGCCCCAAAAGACTAAATATACATTTTGTGGATCTTAGAGGCGGCAATTGAACCGGCCCGATTGGTTCTACAAAATGTGGGTTCTGTATATAGCATGTTACGGGGGGGGCACAATTAATAATTCGCCCGGCTGATCATCAGCCAAGCTGAAATGAACTGCCAGGTCGCGATCCTCGTGCACCTCGCCGCTCTCCCTGGCGTTGCAGGCGAAGGCACATTCACCCAATGGTTTGTGAAAATTGGATGGTGATGTCGGTGTGTGTGCGTGTGTGTACCCGTGACTGTGTGGCAGTAGTATGGCTGGTGTTTTGTGCTTGCTGTTGTTGTTGGTGGTCGCCACAAACAAACTCCCCGCACCTACCCAGTCAACAGTATATAATTTGAGTTTTCGTTGCAGGAAGCCGGCTCAACTTGCAAACACATGGGTTTGTATTTGTGGTCGAGTGTCCAGGTTCGGCAAGATATACCCCTTATATAAGTGGTATGTAGTGCCTGGGGCTCCATATATAAGGGGGTATATACCACCTTTTGTTCCCTTATACTGTGCTGGAAGTTCGACGCCAGTGAAACATACTCCCGAAACATGCTCCCCGAGACATACCCTGAAACATACCCCCGACACATACCGCCTTATCAAACTTCCCGGTTGGTATCGGAGATAGCTTGCAATCCCACATGGCCCACCAACTTGAACTGTCAGAACAATGAATGACATCAGACTTGCGTCGTTTCAGGGGGTCTACTGTGGATGGACAAAATCCTGCACCAGGGCCTGCTCGAAGTACCAATGTGATAGGGGTTTACTATGGTTTCAATTTAAGGTGGTTCAGGCTTTCGTCCATCCACAAACTGGGTTGGATGGGGAAAAGGGAGCTTCACAACTCATGCATTTTATTGGTGACATGAAACACTCAGTAATGGAGTTGATAAGTCTTACATTGGCAACAGCACGACTGTTTACCCAAGGAGGATACGTGTTGGAATTATTGTTATGACATCCTCGATCACACACACCCAGACAAAACACATTTGCGCCACACACACACACACAGCGCTGCCTGCCTCTTGCTCTTGGTCATTATGTACACCTTCACGCCTGGGCAGTTCACATCATCCACCTCCTGGCCGCTCAGCTTCTTGTGGTGGATGATCTGCTTTGCTGTGGTGTCTCCATACATATCATGCAGCTGCTTTTCGGTCATCGGCGCCCAGCTGTCTTTGTTAGAGCTGGTTCTGGTGCTGATGCTTTCGGCTTGAAACGTGGCGTTGAGGGCGTCGAGGTCGCCGCCTGCCTCACAAAGAGCAGTTATAAGCTCTGATTTGGAGCTGTCGCCAGCCGCCAACAGCTTGTCCTGCAGCGACTGATGCAATGCCCCCAGTCGCGACGGGTTCTTTTTGAGGCGGCTGATGAGATTCGCGGCTGAGCGGCGGTTGTAGAGCGTGTCCTGCCCTGGCGTGTGTTGGTTGGATGGCCCATGGTTCATGCTGACAGAGGCTGGCCAGGACAATGACATCCATCCCTTGCCTGCACGGGTCTGCAAGTCAGTGGGTGATGCTGCTGTTGCTTGCGCTTGGGGCTGAGGCTGTGTTGACGGCTCATGTTGCACCTGATCGCCATGGGCACTGAGAAGGACCCTCGCTGCTTTCAAAGCTTCATCATGCCTAGCCGCTGCCTCGGCTGCTGCTCGCTCCGCATCCTTCTTCTCCTGCAGTGCCGCTTCCCTAGCTGCTGCCTCAGCTGATGATCGCTCTTCAGCCTTCTTCTTCTCAGCCAGCACCACTGCCGCCGCCTCAGCTGCTGCCTCAGCTGCCGCTCGCTCCTCGTCCTTCTTCTTCGTCTCCTCCTGAGCCAGCGCCACTGCTGCCTCAGCTGCTGATCGCTCGTCCTCCTTCTTCTTCTCATCAGCCAGCGCCACTGCTGCTGCCAGGGCAGCGGCTGCTGCTGCCGGTCGCTCTTCATCCTTCTTCTGCTCATCACCCAGCGCCCCTGCCCTAGCTGCTGCCTCAGCTGCCGATCGCTCCTCGTCCGTCTTCTTCTTCTCCTCCTGAGCCAGCGCCACTGCTATAGCCGCTGCCTCCTCCTCCTTCTTCTTCTCGTCAGCCAGCACCACTGCCCTAGCTGCTGCATCTGCTGCCGCATCTGTCTCTTCTTTCTGAGTCTTCTCTTCCTCAGCGTCTGATGCCATCTTACGCAGCTCCCGATCCAGCCTCTTCTCTGCTTTCAGCATATCTGTGGCCAGCTCCATCTGTGCAAGCAGCGAGTCTGACACTGCTTTCCGCGCGTGCTCCACATCAGCTTCTTTGCGCTCCTCGTGGCGTGTCTCCTCAGCAAGCGTGAATGCCCCAGCTGATGCTGCACATGCTGCTGCTTCAGCTGCTGCTTCAGCTGCCAAGCGTTCGTAGTGTCGCTTCTTCTCCTCAGCAAGCGCGACTGCCCTAGCTGCCACTGCTGCTGCTTCAGCTGCCGCGCGCGCATCACTTTGTTTCTTCTCTGCAGCCAACAACACGGCCCTGGCTGTTGCTGCTGCGCACTGCTCGTCCTTCGTCTTCTGCTCAGCCAGCTTCGCCGCTCTCAGCTCGTCCTCTTTCTTCTCCTCCTCAGCCAACAGAACTGTCCTGGCTGCTGCTGCTGCTGCTGATGCTGTCACTGCCTCGGCTGCCAATTTCTCGTCTTCCTCCATCTTAGCAAGTTCCGCACGTGCCCTAGCCCTAGCTGCTACAGCAGCTGCCGCACGTTCTTCTTCCTCCTTCTTCTCGTCAGCCAGTGCCACTGCCCTAGCTGCTGCCTCAGCTGCCGCTCGCTCCGCATCCTTCATCTCCTGAGCAAGCACAACTGCCCTAGCCACCGCCTCCTCTTCCTTCTTCTTCTCCTCAGCCAACGCCACTTCCCTAGCTGCTGCAGCTGCCGATCGCTCCTCGTCCTTCTTCTTCTCATCAGCCAGCGCCACTGCCCTAGCCGCCGCCTCATCTTCCTTCTTCTTCTCCTGAGCCAACGCCACTGCTCTAGCTGCCGCTTGTTCCTCGTCCTTCTTCTTCTTCTCCTGAGCCAACGCCACTGCCATGGCTGCCGCCTCAGCTGCTGCCTCAGCTGCCGTTCGCTCCATGTCCTTGTTCTCCTCCTGAGCCAGCGCCACTGCCCTAGCCGCCGCCTCCTCTTCCTGTTTCCTCTCCTCAGCCAACGCCACTGCCCTAGCTGCCACCTCAGCTGCCGATCGTTCCTCGTCCTTCTTCTTGTCCTCCTGCGCCAGCAACACCGCCCTAGCTGCTGCCTCAGCTGCCGCTCGCTCCACATCATTCTTCTCCTGAGCCAGCGCCACTGCCCTAGCCGCCGCCTCCTCTTCCTTCTTCTTCTTCTCCTCAACCAACGCCACTGCCCTAGCTGCCACTTGAGCTGCCGCGCGTTCCTCCTCCTTCTTCTTCTCCTGAGCCAATGCCACCGCCCTAGCCGCCTCAGCTGCCGCTTGTTCCTCCTCCTTCTTCTTCTCCTGAGCCAATGCCACCGCCCTAGCTGCCGCCTCAGCTGCTGCCTCTTCCTTCTTTTTCTTCTCCTCCTGAGCTAGCGCCACTAGCCTAGCTGCTGCAGCTGCCACTTGATCCTCCTCCTTCTTCTTCTTCTCCTGAGCCAACACCACTGCTGCTGCTGCTGCAATCGCCGCATCATCGCGCTCCTTGAAAGCGGCAAGCGGGTCCAGCGCCTGGCAGACACAATCGATTTTGTGAACACTCGTCTACAGGGCGTCAATGATGTAACATATTTCTCCCTGAGAACTAGCCCCTTGTACTAAACAAGTTTGTTCTATCATCCCAGCACTCAACTGGCGAATTTCTCTGCCACTCCCATTTACATGCCCTGGTATAAGCACCTGACAAAAGTATCAGGGTATTGGTATTGGGCGGTCCCCTATCCAGAGCAGCTTTGGGCGCCCTATCTGGTTTCCTGATAATTTCGTCAGGTATTCTTATGAGGACCCATGAACAAGCGCTTAACACAAAGACGCAAGCGACGACCAATTCATGAAACCAGCAAGCCCCTCAATAATACACAATATTGCATTGGGAGCCGAACTGTTATGACACGGGGTGGTTGAAATCAGGGAGAAGGGATTGTGCGTTTCATCCACTGAGAATCCATGTCGGGAATAGTCCAATACAACATATAACATTCCACATGTAGTGTGCGCTTGCTATAAACAAGCCACCAAATAATGGCACCTACTCCCTGCGTGGATTCTCAGACAGTGTTCATCGGTTCAGGGCCTTGGGCACGGTCCAAACACTACCTGGTTTCATCCACTTTCTCAGGTCGCTCTTGGGGAAGTCTGCGCGTCCACAAAATGGTGCCTGCGCACATATGTGGTGGCGTTCTGCGTGACAAGCAATAAGGTTAATAACTATTATCCGGCCTCTGCAGTGAAGCTTGCCGGTTGTGTTTCGGCATCCGACCTTAGCGGAAAACACTAGGCCCAAAGTACACGGTCAGCAATGACACACACACACACAGACATGCCCTATGGTTAATGTGACGGGGCCCAGGCTGTGTTCCCGATGTGGCCATAGTTCCCAGAGTGTGCTGAGACTCGATGGCATCCCTAGATGCAGCAACGCAGGCGTCATCCAGCCCATGCCCAATGGAGCGCAGGACCGCCAGAGGTTCTGAGGCGGAGGGACGGCCGGCCACACTTTCCATGTGTTCCAACTGTTCCAGCTTGACTTCTAGGAGCTTCATCGTGAGCCCAGATGTGCTTGACAGGCATCCACGGGTGAAGACTAAACGCATTATTCTTCTCACGGGTCACCCTGACATGCCACAATTCAATATGGTGCCAGTACAGGTAACAGGTGGTCACGGGTGGTCACGGGTTGGTCACGGGTGGCTGCTTTAAAATGAAGAGTAAACGCATGTTGTGGTCACGGGTTGGTCACGGGTCACCCTGGCATGCCAAAAATCAATGTGGTACAAGTACGGGTCACAGGTGGTCACGGGCGGTCACCCTGATATGCCAACATTCAACGCACACGCATCTTTTGGTCACGGATTGGTGACGGCCGGTATGCAGTTGCAATCCAACAGTATGTGGTTTAATGCGTTTGTTACTGTGTCAGCCTCCCAATGTTGGATTACAACTGATATGGGTAGCCCTGTGCAGAAGCAATCTCTACAATCCGTTCTTTACACCAGTCTACAGCACCCTCAAGGGATAGCAATGCCCCGGGATCTGGCTGATGAGATCGAATCACCAGCTGTGAGATCAGCTCATGACGGCCCATATTGCCAGTGTGTGTCATAGCCCACGCGCGTCTTCGTCTCCTAGGTTTGGCCGAGTACGACAACTGCACGATTGTTCTAGTATCCAGGACATATACTCCCAAAACCCACACCTGCGCAATTGGTGGATAACAGCAACAACTGCACAGGTGTTTTATTCTCCAGGATGACCCATAGCTTCAAAGGCTTTTTCAGATATGGGTTTTGGAGGGATGGTGTACCACTTATATAAGGGGTATATACTGCATTACAAGCTTGTGTGGGTGGTATATAAGCATCCATACCTCCAAACCCACACCTGCAAAAGCCTTTTGGATAACACCTAGGCTCCCACCAAACCATCCCTTCTCACACTATCTGTGCATACCAAGTTCCCAATCTCCGCAGTTGTGTGCTTCTTTTGTTGCCACCATGCCAGCACAGATTCACCAAGCCTGGCTTGCAGGCCCGGACTACTTGACATGGCTCGTGTGGACTGAGGCTCGGGCCCTGCGGGGTACTCTTGGGTGCGTTTGAGACCCTCGGCCCCAACCACACGAAGACGCCCTTCACCGTCGTAATACCTTACACATGGGCTTCCGAGCGCACCCCTTGCGAAGTTCCATTTGTTTGCTGGGGCACATTCGGCACACAGGGGGGTGATGTTGTTCCCTTCCAATTGCAGAGCCACCTGTCGGGACCAGTTCAATGGTGTTGGAGCTGTAAATACGGACTGGTTTTTTTGTAGGCGCTCCAAAATCGCCCAGGCAAATATCCAGCACCTTCATTGCGCAGGGCCCAAACCCATCGGTTTCTTTCTGAATCAGAAACTGCACGAAAGCCTGGGCCACTGGTAGTTCCATCAGCTGCGAGCTCCGGGGTTGTTCCAAAGTCCAAACGCAGCCCCTGCACCATAATAGGATACACATTGCAACCTTGTGGGGCTATGTCAAGATCATTTTTGCAGGTTCAGGAAACAGAGATTGCTACTAAGAATGATAACACAGTCACAAAAGTGTATGATCATGTTGCTGCCCGGCTTCGCTCACTGCTGCTAGATGATTTCCCAGGTTGACATGAGGTATATCCCTCCCCATTGGAAATGCCAGACACCGATCATGGGTCCCTGAATTTATCCACACAAATGATGTGCAAACGGTGCCCAGATGACATAGTGCCCCAGCGTCCAGAGCCAATATAGCAATAACTGTCACTACGATTCCAAGTGGTGTAGCAAGGTCGTGTTGGTGGGACCGCTCAATATCCATTGCTTTTGCTGAATACCCATGGCGTGCGAAAGCGCCCGCTATCCTAGCGCCGCCGGCAAAGCATTCAAGACATTGAAGACCACTGCAATGAACCTAAGTTGCAGGTAGGTGTTCCCTAAGTCTGTCTCAATTTTGCGGTTGTTGGTTGTGTAGGCAGCCCCAGCTATCTAAAATGGATTCCTTCACCCCAGCCCCAACTATACATCTAGACAAACGGCTCCCGATGGCTATATACATGTAAGTGCTGGCAGGGGTGCATCGAGTTCGCACATACTGCTTTGGACGGATCTGAGGAGCATGCAGTAAAGCACCAGCTCAATAAGCACCTTAGTTTCCCATCTCACTCGGATATTCCAGACTCCTGATTAAGTAACCCCAACTCAGAATATCACACGTAGGTGGTGGCCATGTATCTGGGGGTGTGGAAGAAAGGGAGAATTTGAGGCAACCCCAAAGCCAGAATAAGACTGATATACAGAATCATGATCTCGTTTAGGTGGGTGAGTGGGCTTGATTAGTGAACTAACGGTCCAAGTGACCCAAGGGGCCCCCAGCTGCAAAAGCCCGTGCAATTCTCGCAGGCACATCGTCTCGGCCATGTCAAGATGCGCCCGAAGCGTGGCATCTCGGTCAGAATCAGCCATTGCGCAAATGCGGTTTCACATATGGTTGTCAGATGCATGTAACATGCCATGGTATGATTCGTGCCATTAGCTTGATTGTGAGCACAACTGCAAGTGAATATGCGCACAGTTGGTGTGTGTGCTTGTACTGTCCACATGTCACACATACTCACCTGAGAGCAAGGGTGGTCATGCGGGATAGCACACAAGCCCCAATAATCAATCTCACTACATGCTTTTGAGATACATCGCAATGGCGGGGGAGTGGTCCTCAAAGCAAATGTTTCAAATGATGGCTCCCCTCGCATATGATCATGAGCACATGTATTGGGGCACTGGTCCGGCAGAGTCGTCGGGCATGGCGCCAGTTGCCGCTCTTCTGCCACAGCACGTCCTGTCCAGAGTCCAGAGGATGCACCAGAGTCAGAAGCACGTGATCAGCTATAAAGCGCCTTAAGTTGCTTTCTTTTTCATCGCACACAGCACGCGTGTCTAGTCTAGCTTTTGCTCTTGGGCTTTCCAGCTGACACCTTTGCAGCTTTCAGCCGGCTCTGCATGGTGGCCTCATCAATGGAGCCATCATTCAGGCCCTGGACTAGCGAGCGGGCCAGCTCCTCTGCCCCATTCAGAGAGCCAACCACCTGTGCAAAAGAACATGCCACATGTGGTGCGCGTCTAGCATGCGAAGATGTGAAGTCAAAGGCTACAGACAGCGCCTGCGCGATCTGCCGCTTGGCTTCTTTGCTGAATATCGCATAGTTGATCGTGTTCAGGCGCTTGTGCGGTTTGAGCAAATAGTTGCCCGCTGATGCCTTTGCTTTCGGCTTTGCTACTCTTGCTTTTGCCTTTGCTTCAGCTGCAAGAAGGCGCTGGCCTCATTGCGCACATGCGATGACGATCTCCAATCACTGCGTACACACACACACACACACGTACGTACACGCAACAACAAAAAAGCTGCAAATCCAGCCCAGGCCACTTGCCGGAAGAACGGTGTCAGGCGGGTGCGCGTTCAGATGCTCTTCAATGTCCTGCAATGGCACAAGCCACGTCACCCATACAGAATTCAGCATCCCGCGTTAGTACACGTGTTCCCCCTTGATAACCACACTCATTCCCCCGCAAACAAGACAACAACTCCAGACAGAATAAGCAGCTTGATCCGATTCAAGGGTCAGGGGGAAACCGAGTCCTGTTTATTTGGGTGGTTCGATCACAGAAAGTTACAATGGACGTTCAATAAGGGGGAGTTTTGAGAGAACCCAAACGTGGGCATACAGTAGAGTAATACCTGTTTTGGGGTATTGTTTTGGGAGCTCTCAAAACAGCGCCCCAAGAGACACGATGTTACTCAATTTGGCCTCCCCGGAAATGTACAACATGTCTGTCCCGGAACTCTGAATGAGTGCAACAGTGCCAGTTGTCTAATGGGCAAGGCGCTACCCTACGGCTAGCAGCCTGCCCGACGTTTCACGGGGTGTTCGGCCGAAGACGCCGTGAAACCGCCTGTCAGGCTGCTAACCGCGGTAGAGATGGCGGTTCAAGTCCGTTCTGGCGCATATATATATATATATCTATATATATATATACATATATATATATATAGCTTTCCCTGTGTGTGTATCCAGGTGTGTGGGGTTGGGAGGGGGGACCATCAAACCATCAAACGGCTAGAAAACCCCTCCTTGACAAAGTCAGGCTCCGCGTGCAATGCCTCAGCTGCCATGGCATGTGCTAACACGATTGGCCCTGCGCTTCCTAGGCAGACCAACTGCAAAGCAAGCCCGGGGCCCTGACAACTGAGGGTGGCTCGTTGTGGGTGCATTCCTTCCAGGCCACGCGGCTGGCCCACAGGTGCATTTGGAAACGCTTACTCCCTACGATTCAGGTGGCCCTGGATTGAGACACGGGTCCAAAGATATCCCAACTCAAATTTGTTTCGGGCTGTGGGCCTGAACCATAAAGTCTGGATCCCCCAAAGTGCAGACGACCCATGTGATAACGCACCGCTGTCTTAATGGCCCCATATGTCATGGAACAACTAGGCATCCCACAGCTGCAGCCTCACTTGAAGGTGCCGCAGCCAGGGCCGTAGGTTCAGCCTGGTATGGAATTAGCATGTGGGCACAAGGGTAATGACAATGGCAGGCCGAGCAGGCTTCAAACATCTTCAAACTATTTTAAGTCTTATGACCCACGCACAATCGACTTGTCCAAACCCGCAGTCAAATGCGACGCAAATGGACGTCCCCGGCCTTGACGACCAGTACAGCTTGAGAATGGGCCTGACAAACGCGAAGGCAAACATTGAGGATCGGACTGTTGAGCACACCCTTTAAACAAGAACTTTCTCTCGCGATCAGGATAAAGTGTTTTCGAGCAAATGCTGGTGACAAGAAGAATGTCCATGTCCAGCCTCAACGGTCGATTTGGTGACTGGCACTGGAAGTTCAGCAAGCCCGTGGGCCTGGCAATTTCCCAGCCAGTCAAAGGGCGAATGCAAACTCTGGTGTGAGGGCCCATGAGTGGAGCACAAGGCCTTGATCGTCGCAGAAGGCAGAGACTCAGCTGAGGCCTAGCAGCAACACTTAGGATCTGAACGCTTCCCCTGTGAGAAGGTGCGCAGGCCATGTCAGACAGGTCAGTCTAGCGCAGTACTGGCCTCAACGGTCGAATCGGGCAGCGTGACTTGGGCTGGGATTCCATCAGCTCCATGGGCCTGGCAGTATGCGGCCCGAGTCTGATGGCCCAATGCGCCTGTCAACAAAAGTGTGAAAGTTGCCATCCATGTGCAATAGGCAGAACGGCCTTGATGGTCGCGCCACTTGTTGCAGCAGGCACAGCTTGGGCCTGGCTGTGACGTTGAAACACCCCTGTCATGCAATAACGTGTTTGCGAGTGGCTTGCCAGGTCAACAGATCCTTCGGGCAGGAGGCATGTGATTGTTCAAAAAGAGCATCACAGGTCAGAGTGTTTTGGAAAGCGTTACCCACCAAAGTGGTGAAGAAAGGTTTCCACAACCAGCCTTGATGGCAGAGTCTTTGGTCTCCGTAGGCAAGGGCAAACACCCAGGGGCCTGCCAGCAGCGCGCATCCAATGTGAACTGAATGGTGTTTTTCTATGAATACATGTAGAATAATTGGAAACTGTTTGCAACAGGATCACAGAGGTTGTTGATTTTTCCTGGGCAAGGGTAAAGCAAATTCCTTTGTGGACACTGGTGTCAAAACCTTTCAGGTGTCACGCTAACGTAATGGGGTTAACTAATGAACTATCTTTCCCATGTGACCAAGAGCGCCGCATCATGTTTTGATTGAGGGGCCAACACCAGGAGTCAAACGCACCGTAAGCGCCCCTTCCACATTGTTGAAGTTCTGCCATAATGTCAACTTGGGGATCCATAACCAACACCCAGTCGATGACTCAAACTGCAGCATTCAACGCAATGGTTGCTTCACCCTTTGATGGCCACTACCCGTTCCTGCAATGAGATAATGAACCCAGCCCTGACTACCAATCGAGCCTCTGCAGGCGGTAGGATAACCACGGGCTCATCCTGCCGCCAGCTGCTAGGTCAAGACGCACTGCTCATGTTGGCACACTTCACTGTGATCGAGGACGCCAGCTGGTATCATTGTGCCGGGCGCTGTTTTATATCATCCAATCTCAAGAACAGCTGTGTTAAAGGCATCCCAGCTACAAAACTATCAGACAAACGATTGGCATATAAGGCACGGACCTCCAACGCTGTGTATACGTTGCCGAAAAAGGTATTTGGGTAAGGGGTCATGTTCCTTTAGCGCGTGTGACAGGTCACTATAGACTATAGATTGCCGGGCATGGTTGTGACCCAGTCCTCGTCTGTGATCGTAATCTCCTTGCCTTTCAAAGACTCCATAATGCGTGCGCGCTTTGCGTTGATGCAGTTGAGCAACTCCTTTTCGCGTTTTGCCTGGCGTGAATCCTCAGATACAGGGCACGCACACCACAGTTATAGCTCACCCAAGAACAAGTCAGGGCCACTGTTCCAGCAAGGCGCTCCAGTTCCCAAATCCCATTGCAAAGCCAGATCCGTGTTGTCATCACTTTCATCGGACCCAGCTGCGTCCGCCACCGAGGCAGTTTTCTTTCGGGCCACGGGGTCCTCCAACAAGTCAACGAGCTCACGGATGTCCGCAAAGTAGTCTGAGTGTGGCGTGTACCGAATTGATGGCACATTTAATGTGTGTGTGTGTGTGAGCCAAGTAATGTCAAGTCACCCGGACCATGTGGCCACCCCTGATGCTTCCAGCTCCGCCTGATCTTGCGGACAGTCCTGGGCGCCACCACGCTTTTGTTTAGAGCAAGCATGGCGTTGTTTTTCAAAATGTGGAACATTAAGATTTCAGCCCAGGGCGGGCTCCCCATTTGATTGGGCCATTGACCGACTGCCCTTTGCTAAAACAATGTAAGTGAAAGCAAGGTACTGAAGCATACACTTGAGGTCCCACGCCAGAGTGTCCAGCACCACCACTGTGATGTTCCGAGTCATGGGCGCGAAAATGGCCTTCAAGACCTCCACCAGCCTGGGCGACTGCTGTTGCATGAAACGGGCTCAAGTGGGATTTGTCTCTCAAAAATGAACTTAGTATATGGAAAGCTTTCCAGGGATTACAAACACTCTTTATTCCGCGAAGCCCGGGGCCTCCAATGGATGCACAAACTCCTAAAACAAAAACCAAGGCGCGAGCTGTGATGAATGATCCGCTCGGGAGACACACGACACAGTCCCTTGAGAAGCCATGTGTGCTCTTGCAGCAAGCTCCTTGGGGCCTGCGCGTTGCCCCGTGCCCGGCCTTTGCCAGCTGCAGTGTCAGCCACTAACGCAGCGCCAGCGCAACTGCCAAACACCTTCGTGGCATCCAGTGCCAGTGAGCTTGCCACGGCAGACGGAACAGCAGATTCTTCCACAATGCGCTGGATCTGCTCCGGTGAGAGCTTAGTCTCCGGGGCAGGCGGCATGACAGCGCTCATATGCTACATATGTATGCAAGAGCCAAAACTTGTACGGTTCGCAGTAGCTAGAAGCAAAAGCTGTGATTGTGTGTTATGGTGGTTTTGCGTTTTCACATTCTGCAGCCGCAAAGAGCATCCAATATGATAATACACACAATCACCTCTGCCCAAAGACCTGATGTATTGGAGCTGTTTTCTCGAAGCAGTCCTTCGTTTCAAAGTGCACGTTTTTTGGTCAGACCGGTGTTGTTCCAATCCTTAAAGTGCCTTCGTGTTGCAAACGTTTTTGTTTGCTACGGGTTGAAACGGCTGTTGCCCTGCACACAGGCACAGTTTAGGCCCCAAAGAACAGCGCTAATACAGCTTTGTTGGTCAGTGGTAATGTCAGACAATTCCCACACAACAGGTGGTTTGGGCGCTTTGCCAGGACCGCAGGAGTTCAAAGAGGATCTCACAAAAGGCCGGGCGAGTTCGGCAGGCGAAAGGCTAGCAAACACTTGCAAGCTGGCCCAAATGACTAGCTCTACATCAGTCAAGTGCAAAGGGGTGACCCTTTGATTCTTAAGAAGGGGCTCGAACCAGGCTTTGGCGTCACAAACACTTTTTGGGGTGCAGTGTTGTAGCCAAAGTAGAAGCAGAACAACGTTTAAAGTAGTCTATTGTTTGGCAAGAGAAATAAGGAAGCCCACGCCGCACAGTCCTGCTAAAGCCAGCGCACGCTTGCCCATCGTCCTGCCGCGGGAAATCGCGAGGTTTGATCTGCTGATATTCAAGGGCTATCAAGGGTATTATTTTTGGTTCACCTTTAATTTAATTAGTGGTGGCTCCACCTCCAAAAAAAGGTGTTGTGAAGGTAGCACTGGGGGACCTAGCTATATTGCGTGTTCCAAGAGCAGTTACAGGGTGCACAGTCAGCAAGTGATCTTGTTTTCAGTTAAGCAAACTGGAATCCGAGTGCATGGTTGCTTCGTGTTTGGAATATGCTTTATCATTGGGTTGATTAGCTGAAAGCAGCTGCGTTTGATGAGGCGTCTACACTTCTGTGCCCGGATACCCCTTTGTGGATACGCATGGGTAACACCTGGGTTTAGTCCATTTAAAAAGGGAATCTGGGGGTAGGGAGGGCATCAGGGTTTTGACCCACACCCGTACGGGTTTGTCTTGTTTTGGGCAACCCTCTTTTTGGTGGTTGTTAATGGAAACTAAAAGAAAAGTCCCCTATTTTGGGGGGGGTGCCGCAAAACAAAGACAAACCCATATGTGTTTCCCACCACCATCCACATTTTGCTGGCTACCTGCCTCCAGATGCACCATCGCCAGCAAGCGCTCCTGCCGAAGTTGGGCAGTGGCTTGACGGGCGGGGGGGGGGTGTCAGCAGGTAGCAACCGCTATTTTCAACATTGCAGTTTCATGCGACCCTGTGATATGTCTAGTCACCAGTCAGGGCAATCCTCTTGATGTATTTACGCATGGTAAAGTCTAGATGTTGTGTTTATGTGCGTGTAACGGCCTGGGCCTTTTGTTGTTGGGCCACTTGCAAAATTCAACTCAAAATGACTGGCTCCGACTCATCGTCCTTTTGAAACTATATCTCATGAGGGGTGCTCGTGAAATTGGTGGGTCTTATTTGACAGAAGATCAGTTGGAAAACTTGAAAGACAGAACTTAACACCTATACCCATGAAATGTAGGTAAATCAACTACACACGCCAGCAAATTGGCACATGTTCACTCAATGGATTCCGAGAATCTCAAGGATTTGTTAAACCGCCACTATCAAGTACAACTCAAATGAGTGCACACACACGGTTCCCATACGTGCGAAAGTGTTGACCATCATTCACTTCATTCATTCAGTCATTCATTTCATTCATTCAATCGTTCAACAACAACAGCTTACAGACCCATGGCTGACAGGAAGGCTTCAATGTTGATGGCGAAAAACAACAACTTGCAAACGCATAACTGATGAGATTGATGATCTATCACAATCATACACACAGACTCATTTTCTATCCGAACAGCAACTTAAAGTCCCGAGAATTGGGCTAAAATACAACAACATGAATGAATGAATGAATGAATGAATGAATACAGTGTCCCCCAACCCCGAAATCCAAAAATCCTCACTCCGAAATCCAAATATTTTCGGCGATCCTCTTGTTTTGTTTCCAAACCACACAGCCCCAGTTTTCGGGGTATAGGCATTGGACAATTGGTTGAGAGGCGACGAGCGTTGTTTATCCGGCATCAACATTGAAGCAATGGTCCAGAATTGAGTTTGCAAACTGTGAAGCATATATGAGGATCAATCAGGGCAATGGTCTGATCATGAAACCTACGTGATTGAATCAGGGTCCCCTCATTTAGGCACAATCATGCAGAATCGACACCACACACCCCTGATTCGATGTCTCACAGCTTGTTTCCCTCCGCGTGAGCACGATCAAAAGTAGTCTACATAGAAGCCGGGCTCGCTATCCAGATCGGACGCCCGGTCTGTTGGGACGTAGTCCGATTCTGTGGAGCGTGGCGTCGTCGCATCTGATGTCCTCGGGGATTCAGCCACATCCTCCTCAAGCCAGTTGAGCTCCGTGTCGTCCTTCTTGAGAACTGGCGACTCAGGATCATCGACCAAGATCACTTGAGGTGGGGCTGGCACTGCAGGTGGGGCTGGCACTGCAGGTGGGGCTGGCACTGCAGGTGGTGGCTTCGGCATGGCCTTGAACGCCGGACGTGTTGGCATGGCCTTGTATGCGGGGCGGCGTGTAGCCTTGCATGTGGCCCTAAGCACACTTCGAGCCCTCGGTGGCACCACCACAGGCACGTGCTTGCCCTTGTCTTTGCCCTCTTTGCCCTTGCCCTTGTCTTTGCCCCCGTCTTTGTTCTTGTCCTTGCCCTTGTCTTTGCCCCCGTCCTTGCTCTTGTCTTTGCCCTCCTCTTTGCCGATGCCCTTGCCATAGCCTTTGCCCTTGTCCTTGCCCATCTTGCCATAGCCCTTGTCGTTGCCCTCGTCTTTGCTCTTGCCTTTGCTCTTGTCTTTGCCCTTGTCTTTGCCCTCGTCTTTGCCCTTGCCCTTGTCTGTGCGCTCGTTGGGCTCGTCTTTGCCCTTGTCCTTGCCCTTGTCCTTGCCCTTGTCCTTGCCCTTGCCATAGCCCATGCCGCCCCAGGTCACTGGACCTGGTGGGAGCGGCTGCGGCTGCGCAAAGTTGCTGCCCTTGCCTTTGCCCATGCCTTTGTCAGATGCATCTCCACCCAACAAGTGCCGAGGCGGCGGGTAGCCAGGCTCACGCGGGGTCAACATGGCGATTGCTTCAAATGTTCTCACTTGTGTGGCTTAATAGCAAATCCATGAGTTGGCAACAAGTGGCTCACGCAGGGTCAACATGGCGGTTGCTTCAAATGTTTTCACTTGTGTGGCTTAATAGCAAATCCATGAGTTGGCAACAAGTTAAAGTCCTAACATCCAAGCAACACGCACCAAAGTGCATGCATGCAAGCATTGGTTCTGGCTTTCCTCATGGACGAATGTGTTTGGCATTCATCCCAATCCCCCTTAAAATAAACTAAAATGGGTGGTCACCTACCCCAAAAATGGACCCATGGACCCATGCACGCCAGGCCATCTTGATCAAGACATGGCAGCGTGAGGCCGGCAGCTGTCAAGCAGTCTCAGGGGTGTTCCGAACCGTGTCTAGGGGATATCAACGTCTTTAACCTGCCACTTAGGGGATGATGGGGCCAGAATAAGTCCTTGCAGGTTATGGATCTTTGCCTTTATTCCAAGGCCCACCCTGTGAGCAAACATATGCTTGGATTTTGTTGGCCGTGCCCCCAATCAGCATCATGCAACTGTGTTCCAGTTCCAAATCATTACAAAATATATAGTACCAACACAACTTTGAAACATGCCCCAGAAACATACCCATAGTATTATGTGTTCACTTGGCACTTTTCAGGCCGACATATACCCTGAGCATATCCCCGAAACACAAACCATGTATCTAAGATGGTTTCCACTACCCCCAAACCACTACCCCCATTTCCACTACCCCCAAACCACAACCTCCACAGATCTAATGCGTGGGATATACAGCCACTACATAGCCACTATATCAAAGGTATACACCCAAATTCAATCTGGTAGTGGTTTGGGGGTAGTGGAACCATCTTAGAATGTATACCCCTAAACAGTTTGGTCAACACGAGGCTTTGAGAAACACAAGCACACTCACACGCCCCAGTCAGTCCTCAGTCAGGTTCGCCCCAAGCACCGGCCATCGGCAGTAGCTGCGCTGATGTTGCTGTCCTTGTTGACTTTGCTCTCGTTGCTGTGTCTGCTGTTTGTACTTATTGCTGCTGTTGTCGCTGTTGCTGTTGCTGTTGCTGTTGCTGTTGCTGTTGCTGTTGCTGTTGCTGTTGCTGTTGCTGTTGCTGTTGCTGTTGCTGTTGCTGTTGCTGTTGCTGTTGCTGTTGCTGTTGCTGTTGCTGTTGTTGTTGTTGTTGTTGTTGTTGTTGTTGTTGTTGTTGTTGTTGTTGTTGTTGTTGTTGTTGTTGTTGTTGATGTCACTGTTGTTGTTGTCAAGTTGTGTTTCTCCCGTCATTGTCAGGGTTCTCCAAACAGCCTGGAAAATTTGACACCACCCCGGCAGCAATCAACACCACAATTAATTACAAACATAGCCAACACGACCAAAAACAAGCCATCAAATCCCATCAAACACGATGCAGGCGAGACGTGGCAGCGCTGGATCGACCGTGCGAGAAATGATGCGCGCGGGCATCTCCAATGACAATATATGGGGTTGGATGTGTGGAGGATATTTGCCACTTTAGGGGCGTTTAGCATACTATACCTGTTCAACTTACACGCATTGGTGGCACACAGTCTCCACACATCCAACTCCATTGAACTACCCTAGTAGGGATTTGTTGGGGGGCTTGAATGCCAGTGGTTAACACAATGCTGAAAACAAGCAGACAAGCAGTGCCCAATGCCCTTTTTGTTGAGGGACCTTCCCCCTTAAATGAGCGATTTTCCGTTTGGTTCCCTTCAGAAACCATGCACCAGAAAAGGTGGTTCCCCAGAAAAAGAGAAGCCCACCTTTTTTGAATTAACCATCATGCTTTGTCTGGCATGCTGACTTCAGCCCAATGAGAATTCAGGGGTGTTCCCCTTTTAACACGCAGTTTGTAGGATAATGGCGTTTGATTCTAGTCTGATTGAAGTTTCTGTGGCTGGGCGATGGCCTGGAGTACCATCAATGTGACTACTATGGATGGGGAAGGAACTGTTGTTTTGCGAGGTGTTTTAAATCAGGGGTATTTTGCGAAACACGCACACATACCTCAAGAACTGCAGATAGAAAGGTCAGCTGCCAATGCTGTACCATTTATGGTGTCCTAGTTTGTTTCTTCCCCGCATGAGCTTGCCCAATTGTTATTATATCAAATGAATTCTGAATTCCCATACTGTCAGGCGGCTAGGCATGCCCTTGATGCAGCCCATTTGGGTGTGTCTCAAACTGAGGGACCCCCAACATGGATTGTGTCCCTTTCGTTTCCGTTTACAACCCTTACACCTCCTATTTTGAGACACACCCATTTATTCGCCCAAGCTTTTGCACGGATTGCAGTTATAATGATATACTAGTAGCTCTGCACATATATGTATGCGGGGCCCATGCAATTGCACAGCGCAGGCGCGAATCACATATGGTCTATTTTGCACATTCCAGGCGCGCCCCCTTGATGCAGCCCATTTGGGTGTGTCTCAAACTGAGGGACCCCCAACATGGATTGTGTCCCTTTCGTTTCCGTTTACAACCCTTCAAAAAAAGGACACCAAGGACACCTCCTATTTTGAGACACACCCATTTATTCGCCCAAGCTTTTGCACGGATTGCAGTTATAATGATATACTAGTAGCTCTGCACATATATGTATGCGGGGCCCATGCAATTGCACAGCGCAGGCGCGAATCACATATGGTCTATTTTGCACATTCCAGGCGCACCATGGATTACCCACCCATAACGCAACCGGACGCATGTCATATCTGCACATGCAACCAGCCCGCGCATAACGCAACCGGACGCATCAAATGCAACTTAGGGTTCTCCAGGTACTTATCTATTAACGTAGAAGTGGCGTGCTTGCCGGGCACGCTTCACCATGGAGCCTCGCTTTGCGGTATGGCTTAGGCCCTACTCTTTGGCGTCCGTTCCAGGCCCAGCGGGAGGCTTAACCCTCCCGCCCTGCTTTGCTTCTACGTCAAGCGAACGCGTAAGGCCGCTCGCAGCTGAGCTGCTCGGGCGGCTGCCTGGTCTCGGCATCCACCGCTCGGGCTCTGCTTCAAGCGCTCCATCGAGCCCTCGCTAAGTTTAGGGTTTAGGGTTTGCCTAGATAAAGCGCGCGCCTCGACGCCAGGGGCGTCGGGGCGGCGCGCGCTGCGTTAAGCGTTCTCCCCACCCCTGACCACCCAGCTCTTACCCTTTGCCGGGTTTAGGGTTTCCTTGATCCAAGATAGACTCCGCACAGCCTCCGGCGCCTATGGAGCAACGAGGGGTGAGCTTTCCGCCCCCGCGCGCGTGCTTGTAGGGCGAGCCAGTTGAGTTAAACTTGAAAAAGGATTGCAGCGGGCCATGTTGGAAAAAAGCTTCAGTTTCCGCGCACGCGGCACTCCCGTGATCGGATTGCGGAGCGAGCCATAAGAGGGGGGGGCTTGGAAATTTGCGCCCTGTCATCACCGTTGCGCAAACTTCTCGCGCGCCTGCTTTTTGTAGGGCGAGCCAACTTGGCTCGAAAAAGGGTTGCGGCGGGCCATATTGGAAAAAAGCTTCAGTTTCCGCGCACGGCACTCCCGTGATCGGATTGCGGAGCGAGCCATAAGAGGGGGGGGCTGAGAAATTTGCGCCCTGTCATCAGTCCTTGCGCAAACTTCCCGTGCTTTTTGTAGGGCGAGCCAGCTTAACTGCAAAAAGGATTGCGGCGGGCCATATTGGAAAAAAGCTTCAGTTTCCGCGCACGCGGCACTTCCGTGATCGGATTGCGGAGCGGGCCATAAGAGGGGGGGGCTGAGAAATTTGCGCCCTGTCATCATCGTTGCGCCAACTTCCCGCGCACGTGCTTTTTTAGGGCGAGCCAGCTTAGCTCGAAAAAAGGATTGCGGCGGGCCATATTGGAAAAAAGCTTCAGTTTCCGCGCGCGCGGCACTCCCGTGATCGGATTGCGGAGCGAGCCATAAGAGGGGGGGCTGAGAAATTTGCGCCCTGTCATCAGTCGTTGCGCAACTTCCCGCGCGCGTGCTTTTTGTAGGGCGAGCCAGCTTAGCTCGAAAAAGGACTGCGGCGGGCCATATTGGAAAAAAGCTTCAGTTTCCGCGCACGCGGCACTCCCGTGATCGGATTGCGGAGCGAGCGCCAAGAGGGGGCTTAGAAATTTGCGCTGTCATCATTCTTGCGCCAACTTCCCGCGCACGTGCTTTTTGTAGGGCGAGCCACAGCTGAACTGGAAAAAGGATTGCGGTTGGCCATTTTTGACAAAAGCTTCAATGTCCGCGCGCGCGGCGCTCCCTAAGCCATTTTCAGCAGAAGCCGGCCCAACGGCCGTTTTATCAAGGCCAGGCCCAATAACCGTTTTATCAAGGCCTTGTCCGTTTTATCAAGGCAGAAGCAGCCAAATGGCCAGACATCCAGATTTGAGCTGCGCGTTGCAAATTCTATATTATCCCGCACAATCAGTTTATCAACGACCGGGCCAAGCCATTTTCAGCAGAAGCCGGCCCAATGGCCGCTTTATCAAGCCGAGGCAGCCCGTAGACCGTTTTATCGCCCGTAGACCGTTTTATCGCCCGTAGACCGTTTTATCAAAAACGGCCATTGGGAGGATTCCGACGTTCTGGAAATGTGAAGGTTTAGGGTAATTCTGTTTGAGGCAAGCCTGTCGCTTGCCGCGCTGCGTTCAGCAGCTCCATGCGCGCGCCCGCCTCAACGCCGGGGGGGGGACTGCGCGTCCGTTCCAGCCCCCGGCTTCAAACAATTTCGCGGTCTGCACGCTCCCCTCCGCCAAGCGAAGCTTGTGCGTCCGTATCGCTCACGCCTCCTCCGCAAGGCCACGCCGCCGTCTCCTCTATTTGCCTGCGCGGCACCGCGCTCCACCTCCTGCGCGCGCTGCCACCTCCTCGTCCCAGAGGCGCTCCACGTCAACAGGGCCGGCCCTTGAATCTGCGGAGGGGCGCTGCCCGGGCACCGGACCGGGACAGCACTATCAGCATACGACGTAACTAAGCTGCTCCTGGGGCAGCTGAGAGCGGAAGGCCTGCGCGGCTGCCAGTCCCGCTGCCCCTGCGCCTATGAGGTCCGCTGCCGCCTGCGCGCCGTCTGCAGTGCCGCGCAGACGGTCCGTGATGGAGGGCGGCCCCTGCCCGATGCTGGCCAGCGCGCCGGCCTCGGGGTCTCCCGCCAGGTCGTCCTCAACAAAGCGGGTTCCGCCGTACCCTTGGTACCTCCGCGCAAGGCGCACGTCCTCGTCCGTGGCCTCTGCGGGAGTGCGGAAGCCGTCCTCGGGATGCAGGGGCGTGTGCTGCAGGGGTCGGGGGTTGGGGTCCTCGCTGGACTGCACAAAATCGTCCAGGTAGAAGTGGCTTGTGATGAACGAGGTGGCCTTGCGGTCCGGCTGGTCCAGGGGCAGCGGCTCGTTCCGCTCCAGGTAGCCCACCACCTGCTCAAAGCGTGGGCGCTGATTGAAGCCGTGCGCCCGAAGTGTCTTCATTTACTGTTGCGCAACTTCGTCCGCCGCCCGCTCCACGCCCCGGCGCTCGGCCCGCGCGTAGCGCAGCTGAGGTACCTGGCGGCGCACGGCCTCCGTCAGCCGGCTCACGTCGTCCAGGTGCCGCTGCCCCTCCTGCGCCTGCCTGCGCTCGCCCAGCCAGTTGTTGAAGGCCCGGGCCTCCACCAGTTCTCGGTAGCGCTTCAACAGCAGGGGCTGCAGGTTGTAGCTCGGGTACGTCTTGCGGAACCACCGGAGCATCCGCGGCTCGTTGCGGGGCTCTATGGACATCATGCCTTTATACCAGTACGCTTGCGCCTGTGGTCAGCCGGTCATAAGCGGACTGCCTCTCCAGCATGCGCAGGGCGCGCTGCTGCTCTCTTGTGAGCTGAGGCGGCTCCGGTGCAGCCGGTGCCTCAGCCGGTGCCTCAGCCGGTGCCTCCGCCGGCGTCTCAACCGGTGCCTCAACCGGCGTCTCAACCGGCTTTGGCTTGCGCTTTGGAGCAGCCGGCTCAGTAGGCACGTCCTGCTTCGGTTTGTTCTTGCTCCCAGGGGGCCTGCCCCGCCGTTTCGGTTCAGCCGGCGCAGCGTGTGGCGCAGTGTGTGGCGCAGTGTGTGGCGCAGTGTGTGGCGCAGTGTGTGGCGTAGCGTGTGGCGCAGCGTGCGGTGCCTCCGGCGCAGCGTGTACCTCTTGCGCCTCCGCCTCGTGTTCGGTTGGCTCCATTTAATTATACGTGGTCAAGATATAACACGAACGACAAAGACGACCCGCGAAGCCGGACGACGTTGCCGTCCAGGTCTGTCAGGCGGAAGCGCATGTGCCTCAGGGTAACCGGGCCCCCGAGTGCCATGAAGTGCCCGTCGTCCGAGCCCGTCTCCACAATGGTGCCCACTCCGCTCTTCAGCGTGATCTTGGAGAGGATGTCGTCGCCCAGGTTGCCCAGCACTCTGCTGGCGTTGGCCAGCTGGGCGCCGCGCAGGTAGACCTCGTTGTGCGCCATCATCCTCACGAACTCAAAGACCTGCTGCCCCCCGGAGACAAAGCTCGGGCCCAGCATGTGGTCCACGCTGAAGCTCGGCGCCCACTCACCGTGGTTCGCGCCTCGCTTTGTTTAGGGTTTAGGGTTTAGGGTTTAGGGTTTAGGGTTTAGGGTTCACAGGATTTGAGACATGGAAATCTTCATAGCGACGTCAATCAAAAGTTTCGATTTCAATCCCACCCACCCAGGCCCGCTACCAGGGCCAGCTTCCACACCAGCGCAAATCAACAAATCGAACGCAGCGAAAGCAAAGCGGCGAGAGGGCGCGCGCGCAGAGCGACCAACGAAGTAGGTGACAGATTGCAAAAATCGGCGAGCAGCGACCAAGACGAATTGACAAACGGCAGGCGATAGGCTGCAAGGGCAGAGAGTAGTTGCGAGTTTCTGCGCGCAAGGGGTCAGGAAACTACGCCCGCTGAGAAGCGATTCACGAAGCAGCCTCAACGGCTTGGCGATGATTTCGAGTTCGCGTTTAGCTGAGTTGCAGCACGTCCCACCAGCTTGGAAGGTCTGCGCCGTGCAAAGCCAAGTGCGTTTCGATCGCGAAAATGCTCAGAGAGCCGACCGCCGGAAGTGGAAAACCGCGGCGCGGCCACGAAAAACATTGCCCGGCAGAACCGAGCCGGGACCACCTGCAAGGACCGAGAGGAAGTGGAAGTGCTCCGAGGCTCCCTTCATGGGGTTGCGCGGCTGCTGCAGGCAACTCCAGGAGGCTGTCCTCCTGCCTGGCTGCGCCGATGGGGGCCACGTCCTGCGCCCAACACGTGGGTCTTCGAGCCCGCGTCGTTGTCCTAGAAGATCACGAACGCGCCCATCAATCCGAACTTGGGTTCGAGCAGCAAAACAGATTTAGAAACTTGCGGGAAAGACAGAGAATTGAAAAGAAAGCTTTCGGAGCGCGCGCTGACGCAGCGCAAAGCGCGCGCCAGGGAGGAACCGAGCCCGGGACCACCCGCTTCAGAGACGGACGCAGGACCACCGGGCCACCAGCCCCGCGGCGGGGCCCCGGCGCGCCCACGGCTCAGCCGCGGCCAAGAGGGCCCGACCCAGAAAGCGCGCAAGTTTAGCGCGTGGCAAAATTTGCACTTTTGGCCCCGAACTTGGATTTGAACAACGAAACCGATTTAGAAGCTTGCGGGACACGCGCAGAACTGAAAAGAAAGTCACAAGAAAGCCCCCTGCAGGCGCACCCGTTGTAGGGCAAACATTTAAATATATATACTAGAGTAGAGAATAGAGGTTTAGGGTTTAGGGTTTAGGGTTTAGGGTTTAGGGTTTAGGGTTTAGGGTTTAGGGTTTAGGGTTTAGGGTGTGCAGATGTGGTTGCTCGCTCGGGGATAAAATCCCCCAAGCCGCTCGCCTTGCGTAGCCATGTTCGCCCGCCCCAGCCAC
>CAUJNA010002282.1:0-38460 GCA_963377175.1 Effrenium voratum | reverse complement strand
TTGCATTCTGGAGCCTGGAGTCTGCAGTCTGGAGTCTGCAGTCTGGAGTCTGCAGTCTGGAGTCTGGAGTTTGCAGTCTGAAGTCTGCAGTCTGGAGTCTGCAGTCTGGAGTCTGGAGTTTGCAGTCTGGAGTCTGCAGTCTGGAGTCTGGAGTCTGCAGTCTGGAGTCTGCAGCCTGGAGTCTGCAGTCTGCAGTCTGGAGTCTGCAGTCTGGAGTTTGCAGTCTGGAGTCTGCAGTCTGGAGTCTGCAGTGTGGAGTTTGCAGTCAGCAGTCTGGACTCTGGAGCCTTGATTGAGTCTTGCAGCCTTTCATCCGCGCACTCACAATCCAAACATGCAGAAAATCGCAAAGTGCCATCGGACCACCGCTTCAAGTGCCATCTCGAAATAAAAATCAACGCTGCAAAATTTCTGGGCGGACCAGCCGCCAGAGGACAGCCGCTTCAAGTGCCATCTTGAAATGAAAATGAACGTGGCAAAAATAGCTGGGCGGACCGGCCGCCAGCGGAACCACCGCTACAATGATATATCAAACGAGAAAAGCAAAAGGGGCGGACCGGCCGCCGGCGGAGATACCGCCCCATGCGACTGTATTAAGGCGGACCGGCCGCCAGCGGAGACACCGCTATAGAAACGATTATCGCACAACAAAATTCAACCGAGTCAATCAGTGCAAAAAATGCCCCGGCTCCATCGAGCCAAACGTGCGAAGCAGCGCGAACAAACAGCGCAAACTGCATGCGCGCGCGCCTGCCCTGCTGCGTTGAGTCACACGAAAATGTGTGCTTTCCAGCGCGTACCGCTTCATCACTGCAATGGTTCAAAACGCAGGTGTTTGCCAACTCAATGAATTTAGAATGCACTTAGCAGACTTAGAAAAACCTCTTTTCTAAGTTCAAGATAAGTTACTTATAAGTCCAAGCTAAGTGCTATGTCACTTATAACTCCAGCGTAAGTACGACCCTATCCCAGTGGGCATGCCTGCACGCATCGGAAGGCCGCCGAGGAAGTCATCTTGAGCAGCTGCGGCGGGTTTTTTGAGACCGTTCGAGCATTTGGACCATTCAAGCATTTTTGGCGGGCTTTTTTTCTTTACCGCGCTCCCCTCGCCCTGTCCAAATCCTCCTCAAGCTCATCAACGCGCACCTCCGCCAGCACCGCCCGCTCGCGAAGATCTTCGTTCTCCTCCTTGAGGACCTCGACGCGGCGCTCCAGCCGCCAGCGGAGAATGTCGATGCTGCGCTCCAGCTCCCCAGCGCGCTCTTCCGCCCTCGCCGCTCGCGCGCGCTCTTGCGCGATGATCCCGCGGCGGTGGGCCAGCTGCCAGCGGAGATTTCTGTTCTCGAAGCCCCGCTCCCCACAGCGCAGAGTTTCGCCGAGGAGCTCCCAATCGAGGTGCGCGATGCGGGCGCTCTGGTGCGAGCGCTCGGCCTCGAGCAGCGCGTCCTCGCGAGGCCGCTTGCAGGGAGGCCGTTGGGCTATCAGAGCAGCCGCAAGGCAGGGAGCGTCCTCGTCCGCCCACGCGGCGGGCTTCTCCAGAAGCCATGCCTGCACGCAGCGGAAGGCCGCCGAGGAAGTCATCTTGAGCAGCTGCGGCGGATCTCATTATCGAGAAAGCGAGAAAAACGAGAGCTCGGGATCTTTTTTTCGCGCGTCCTCAAGCTCACTCGAGGATCTCGCCGAGGCACTCCACCCGCTGGCGGATGTTGTTGCGCTCCAGCTCCGCAACGCGCCGCTCCGCCTGCACCGCTCGCTTGCGGGTTTGCCTGAGGTACTCGTTCTTGCGCTCCAGCATCCAGCGGTGATTTTTGTTGTCGCGCTCCCGCTCCTCGCAGCGCAGGGTTTCATCGAGGAGCTCCTCGTCGAGCTGCGCGATGAGATGCCGCTGGCGCGAGCGCTCGGCCTCGAGCAGCGCGTCCTCGCGAGGCCGCTTGCGTAGCATGTCGCAGGGAGGCCGCTGGGCCATCAGAGCAGCCGCAAGGCAGGGAGCGTCCGCGTCCACCCACGCGGCGGGCTTCTCCAGAAGCCATGCCTGCACGCGTCGGAAGGCCGCTGAGGAAGTCATCTTGAGCAGCTGCGGCGGATCTCATTATCGAGAAAGCGAGAAAACGAGAGCTCGATCTTTTTTTCCGGTTCCGACAGTCTACGCCCAGCAGCGGCTCAGCCGCAGCGGCAGTGTCGGAGGGCCCCAGAGGCGGGGGCCCCACGAGGAACTCCATCACGAGGTCGAAGGGCTGGCGGAGCGTAAGCGCCCAGCATCCGCAGCTGCTCCAGGTTGCGCCAGTGTCCCAGCGGGCGCGAGTTGTGAGCGTCGAGGCCGTAGACCTTGTCGTTGAAGGGCGAGAGCGACTTCTTCTCGACGGTCTCCACGGCGATCTCGTGCGCGCGGCTGCGCAGCTGCGCGAAGGCCGCCCTGCGCTCGCTGCCTTCCTCCAGCACCTCCCGGTACTCGAGATGCCGGACGTTGGTCACCGCCTTCTTCGGCACGCCCTTGATCTTGCGCTTCTCCTTGAGCGCGCCGTCGGGCTGGACCGTGAGGATGCTGTACATCTTGGAGCGCAGGCCGACGTACTCCAGGATCCTGGCGGGGAAGGTCTCGTCGCCGAGCTTGCCCAGCTGGCCCATCACCTCGATGGCCTTGGCGCGCGCCGCTGCAGAGAGCGCGCTCAGGTCCCTCTCTGGGTCCTTGGACTTGCCGGCCACGTCGAAGAGGGCGGCGCCGTTCAGGTTCGCCTCGGCCATGGCGTGGAGCGGGTCCTGCAGCTCGAAGATCTGCACCATCACGGAGTCGGTGTCCGTGAAGAGCAGCCTCATCTTCGGGAAGAGCCTCCTCATGCGGAGGTAGTAGGCCTTCTCCATCATGAGCTTGGAGAGCTGCAGCGTGCGGGCGCCGACTTGGGTGGGCACGCTCATGCAGGCCTTGCTGCGGTTCGTCTTGAGCGTCTCCACGAAGGCCAGGAACCCCTCCGAGTCGTTGATCTGGAGCTCGAAGTTCGTCACGGAGCTGAACCCCTCCGAGTCGTTGATCTCGAGCTCGAAGTTCGTCACGGAGCTCTTGCCCACGGCCCGCTCGAACTTGGCCGGGTCCACGTAGGCGTTCGTGTTCCTGAACTTGTCGGGGTTCATGCAGCAGCGGCCGAAGATGGCGTTCTGGGTGAGCTTCATCACCTTCTCGGCGACCACGCTCCCCGCCGTCTTGAGCTGCCTCCGCTCGCTGTGCTTGAGCTCCATGAAGCCCGCCATGAAGGGGCTGCAGGCGAAGCGGTAGGCCCTGTGCAGCCTCCAGACCCTGGCGCCCAGCACGTCCCGCAGGAACTTGCGCTTGCCGTCCACGCCCTCCTCTACGTGCATGCCGAGGAAGGGCACGAGCTTCTCGCAGGGCGACGGGGAGAGGCCGAGGCGCTCCGCCATGTCCGCGGTGTGCGGCCCGTACAGGCCCTTCCCGACCTTCATGCGTGCGGGGGGAGCCCAGTCCAAGTGGTCATGCAGCTCCGGGGGGAGGAGCAGGTAGCTCACCTCCTCGGAGTCGGACTCCCAGTTTCAGCCCCGAGAGGCACGTCTCGTGCAGCCAGCTCAGCCTAGCGGCGTTTTCTTCTGGCAGGGCGACCGTCACGCAGGGGCCGTTGGGCATGGGCAGCGGCATTGCGGCCGGGTACATGGCGTTGAAGTCCAAGTACGAGATCCAGCTGACGGGCTCCTCGGGGTTGTAGTCCTCCTCGCCCAGCTCGGGGTTGTTGGCTTGAGCGAAGGGCTGGAAGATGCAGCTCAGCCCACCCATGACGGAGGACCGCACGTCCTTGTAGGCCTGCTCGTCGGTGATGAGGTGAATGGGAGTCTCGCGGGCCGAGTGCCGCAGCATGGCGTCCCAGGCGGCTCCGGGCAGCGTGACGTAGTGGATGGGGTCGAGCCCCGACTGCACCCGGAAGGAGTCCCGGTAGCTCTCCATCACGTCCGCCAGGGCCAGGACGTCGGTGTGGAGGTAGCAGTCGTGGAACTCGCGGAAGGTCTCCCACCCCATGAGATTGGCGGTGTTGACGGCCAGCCGGTGGTCCTCTGCGCTCACCGCTTTCCCAGCCAGCACGCTGTCGTAGCAGTGCTGCTCCCACACCGCAGGCATCTCCACGCCTCGGCGCCGCAGAAGTGCTCGAAGGGCATGGGCAGCTTGCGCAGGATGCAGTCCCACGCCTGCTCCAGGTCGCAGTGCGTCCGCCGCTGTTTGAGAGGCCGTCTTTGAGGCGGAGAGTCGGTCGGCGTGCGCAGCTGCAGCTCGGGGTGAAGCGAGGCCATCAGCGGGAAGAGCTCCGGCAGCTGCTTGTGGGTGCAGGCCCTGAGGTCGTCGATCATGCGGGCCAGGCTCGTGGGGAAGACGTTCATGCTGTCCACGAACCTCAGCGGGCCCCAGCTCATCTGCAGGCACTTCTCGCCCGACTTGCAGAGGACTCGGAGGCAGAGGTGGCTGTAGTCGCCCTGCTTGATCGCGGCCTGCAGGGCGCACCAGCCGCTGAGGGGCCTTGGCGCGGCCTTGGCCCTGCCCTTGGGTGCGGCCTTTGGCGCAGCCTTGGCCATGGGCATGGGCCTCTCGGACTCGCTTCCTTCTGCCTCGCTCTCGGTGCCCTCGTTGTCGCTGTCCTCGCCGAGCTCTTCGCGCGGTGCCCTGCTGACAGGAGAGCCCGTCGTGGCGATGTAGCGCAGCAGGAAGTGGAAGTCATAGCCGCCCCCGTTGTGAAAGACCACTGGGATGGTCTTGGGCGTCTGGGCCGCGATGTTGCAGGAGTGGCACAGCGCCCCTTTCTTCTCGGCGGTCTCGAAGGACGCGAGGCACTCCCTGCAGTGAGTGGCGGCCCTGTGCTCCAGCTCCTCTCGCCGGGTCATGCTGACGGGCCGAGTTCGGCGTCTCCAGGTGAGGTAGTGGTCGGCCAGCTTGAGAAGATCGTTCAGCATGGCGCGGACGGCGTGGTACTTGTCGCTGTCCCGCTCGTGGTGCGTGAGCCTCAGCCTCAGCTCCTCGGGCGGCACGTAGCCGCAGCGCCCGACAGCGACGTAGCAGGAAGAAGCCGCGACGGTCTGGCGCGCCGGCTGCTGCTGCGCTATGTGGACCGTCGGGGCGGGCGTGCTGTAGACCTCGAGGTCCGCGTAGCACGTCAGGGGCGCGAGCTCTGCGGAGGCCTTGCCCCTGTAGCGCAGCAGGCTCTTCTCGGGCCCGGGCAGCGGCACTTTCCGGCTATCTCTCGATAGCACTGGGAGGCGCGGCGGCGCTGCCACGAGGCCTTCTTGGCGAAGCGGGCCATGCACCTCGGGCACTTGTACTCCATGCAGCCGCCGGTGTTGGTGGGCGTGGCTCCCAGGGTCAGCCCCTGCTTGCCGGCCAGCGCCTGGAAGTTGTGGATCAGGCTGTAGTGGCCGCTGCGCAGGAGAAGCAGCACGGTGTGCTGGACGACGCCCGTGCCGCTCGGGGCGCGCTGCTGGAGGACGTGGTAGTACTCCAGCCCGTCCGCCCACAGGGTCTGCTGCCGCACGAAGACGAAGACCTCCACCCGCCCGGCGTTGCGGAGCTCGAAGGCCTCGATGTCGTCGAAGCCCACGGGGCGGTCCGTCGGCAGGCCAGAGAAGTCCACCCCCGCGTCGGCCAGAGCGGGCTGCCAGCCTGCGGGGCGGCGTCCGCGGCGGGTCATCTCGGGGTAGAAGAAGGAGCCCGAGCAGCTCACGGTCCTCTTCCGCTCGGTCTTGTTGAGCCCTTCGACCCCGAGGCAGTGGGCGAGGACGCACCACATGAAGCAGCGGTGGTCCTCGTTCTGAGGGTTCCAGATGGCCTTCTTCTTGGCCAGGGTCTCGGGCAGCTTTTTTTGAGCAGCCTCCCGCCTCGTTGGGCGGCGGGGGCGCGGTGTCGGCCAGCTGCTGCGAGGGCGCGGTCAGCAAATACGCTGCCGTGATGCCCACGACGGTCCAGTCGGACTCGGGGAAGCGGGAGCGCTCGAGCGCGACCTCAGCAGGAGCGGGTT
The DNA here is from genome assembly GCA_963377175.1 of Effrenium voratum. NCBI lineage: Eukaryota > Dinophyceae > Suessiales > Symbiodiniaceae > Effrenium > Effrenium voratum. The sequence continues at coordinate 32,461 of CAUJNA010002282.1, read as the reverse complement.
GCCCCACAGCTGCAGCTCCTCCAAAGTGCGCGCGGCATCTTCGATCAGCAGCCGCGCGGCGCGCAGGCAGCGCATCAGCGGCTCGCTGCAGGGCTTCTCAGCGCAATCCAGCCGCAGGAAATCGCCCTTGGTGTCGGCGTTGAGGTGCCCAAGCGACGGCTCGAGAGCCAGTCGAACGTCTGCGACCAAAGATCGTCTCCGGGATCTCTGGTTGTCACACGGCATCCGTCCTTCGTGAGGTAGGACTCCAAAGCGCCGTAGGGGCAGGGGAATCCGAAGTCAAGTCCGCTGACTCGGATCCCCCGTGTAGGCGCCGAGAACAAGCCGCTCAGATCCAGCAGCTCGGAGATGCGCTCCACCGCTTCCAGCGCATCCGGAAGGGCGGCAGGCTGCTTGGCTGCCCACTCCTCCATGGTGACCAGCAGGCTCTCGGTCAATGCGTGCTGCGTGGCGACGGTGCAAGCGCTTCGGCCCATGCTCGATCCACTCAAACACTTCGGTCCATGCGAACAAATAATTCCCCAGGGATGGTCTGGAGGCGACAAGATCCGTCTCTCCACAATGATCCGTCTCGGACCAGGATATGTTTTTTTAGATCCGTCTCTCCACAATGATCCGTCTCTCCACAATGATCCGTCTCGGACCTGGGAATAAAGGTCTCCTAGGTAGTGGCGCTCACCGGGCTGGAGGCGGAAAGGTCCGTCTCTCCACAATGATCCGTCTCGGACCAGGATATGTTTTTTTTTAGATCCGTCTCTCCACAATGATCCGTCTCTCCACAATGATCCGTCTCGGACCTGGGAATAAAGGTCTCCTAGGTAGTGGCGCTCACCGGGCTGGAGGCGGAAAGGTCCGTCTCTCCACAATGATCCGTCTCGGACCAGGATATGTCTTTTTAGATCCGTCTCTCGACAATGATCCGTCTCTCCACAATGATCCGTCTCGGACCTGGATATGTTTTTTTTTGATCCGTCTCTCCACGATGATCCGTCTTTCCACAATGATCCGTCTCGGACCTGGGAATAAAGGTCTCCTAGGTAGTGGCGCTCACCGGGCTGGAGGCGGAAAGGTCCGTCTCTCCACAATGATCCGTCTCGGACCAGGGTATGTTTTTTTTTAGATCCGTCTCTCCACTATGATCCGTCTCGGACCTGGGAATAAAGGTCTCCTAGGTAGTGGCGCTCACCGGGCTGGAGGCGGGAAGAACCGTCTCGGACCTGGGAATAAAGGTCTCCTAGGTAGTGGCGCTCACCGGGCTGGAGGCGGAAAGGTCCGTCTCTCCACAATGATCCGTCTCGGGCCAGGGTAATTTCCTACTCTAAGGAGAGGCAGTCACCGGGCTGGAGGCGGGAAGATCCGTCTCGGACCTTGGAATAAAAAGCCCTCTAGGTAGTGGCGCTCACCGGGCTGGAGGCGGAAAGTTCCGTCTCGGACCTTGGAATAAAAAGCCCTCTAGGTAGTGGCGCTCACCGGGCTGGAGGCGGAAAGGTCCGTCTCGGACCTTGGAGTAAAAAGCCCTCTAGGTAGTGGCGGTCACCGGGCTGGAGGCGGAAAGATCCGTCTCGGGGAATTTCCTACTCCCAGGAGATGGAAAGATCCGTCTCGAAAATTTCTTGTTCCCAGGAGAGGCGCTCACCGGGCTGGAGGTGGGAAGATCCGTCTCGGACCTTGGGATAAAAGCCCCCTAGGTAGAGGCGGTCACCGGGCTGGAGGCGGAAAGATCCGTCTCGGACCTTGGAATAAAAAGCCCTCTAGGTAGTGGCGCTCACCGGGCTGGAGGTGGAAAGATCCGTCTCGGACCTTGGAATAAAAAGCCCTCTAGGTAGTGGCGCTCACCGGGCTGGAGGCGGGAAGATCCGTCTCGGAGATCCTTCTCGGCTCAAGGAAGAAAAAAGAATTCCCAAGGGCACTCGCCTGCAAAAATGATCCGCGCCCGGGTGGAATCGAGCCTGCGGTCTGTAAGCTTCAGAGCTGCAGAGCCTCTTCCAATTGAGCTATGGACCCTTACTAGTCAAGCACGGAGACTCCTGTGCCAGAGAGCGTCACCAGCTGATAGGCTATCAGGTGGATGAACACATCCGTCATCGCGCCGTCGAGCGGCTTGAAAGTGAACCAAGCCAGGTCGCCCGAACGAGTGCTGACGCCACTGAGGGGCATCTTGGGCACTCGCTCTGTCGGGAAGCCCGCGATGAAGCTGTGGCGCAGGTAGCCAGCGCGGTCGATGTCGATGTTGCGCACCGTGTCGTCGTAGGTCCCCGCAAGGACCGAGAGGAAGTGGACGTGCTCCGAGGCTCCCTTCATAGGGTTGTGCGGGTACTGCAGGCTGCCCAGCTGCATCTGCGACTCCAGGAGACTGTCTTCCTGCCTGGCCGCTCCGATGGGGCACGTCCTGCCCCGGGTTGGCCAGCAGGTGGATCTTAGAGCCCGCGTCGTCACGAACGCTCCCATGAGTTTCGTGAAGGCGCGCGCCACGGTGACGTTGTGCTCCGCCACGCCCGGAGGCACCGTGGACTGCTGCGTGTGCACCGTGGGGTAGCTGAACACGAGCGACCTTTCTGAGAGGAGCACGCGGCTGAAGGACTCTACCAGCGCAGAGTCCAGGACGACCTGTGAGGCCAGAACTCGGACGTTCTGGATCTCGAAGTCGGTGCTCAGCGTGGCGCCGGGTGCGCCCCGGCGTTCTCAGTCGTGGCGTCCGCGAACTCGATCTCTATCACCAGGTTCAGCTGCGGCGGCAGCATCTTCCCGCAGCGCAGGATGCCCGCCATGGCGGGGCGCAGCAGCACGCGTAGCCGCTCTGGCACCGCGCGGGGCGTCCGAGAGTTGTTCACCTCGTCGAAGCCCTCCACGGCCTTGTTCTGGTTGTACTCGCGGCCCTTCAGCAGGTCATGCACGGCCACGGTGCGACCGTAGTAGTTAATGTCGTCGCAGCGCTGGCCGTTGGCGAAGACCTGGATCCTCTGGATGAAACAGGCGGGGTTCGGTGTGGCAGGCGCCAGCGGGTTGGTGGCGTCCGTGTTTCTGACTCTGAAGGCGATCTTGATAGACTCGGGGTCGATGAACGAGGTGCCGCTGGTCAGAGGAATGCGGCAGACCCTCGAGGTGGCGGGGGAGAAGGAGCTCAGCGAGCTGGGAAAATACTGCACGTCGTGCCGTGCGGTCACGTAGTTGGTGTTGCTGGTTTTCAGCTTGTAGTCCAGGCTCTGCATCAACTCATCCTGTGCTCCGGCTGCGACTACCTCCATGCTTCTTTACATGTCGCGCAACACTTTTCGCTCGTACGGCGAAGGAGAGTCTAGGCCGCCTCGATATCTCGGGCCAGCTGGTCGTAGCTCGGCGGAGGCAGGCGGCTCTGGCGTCCTGAGCTGCGGGAGCTTGCCCGGGAGTTCGGCTGGGACTGAGGCGGAGTCACTGGGTTCAGGCCCTGCCTGAAGGAGCGCAGCGTGAAGTGCTGGGGCTGAGTGGCGTCATTCATGTTGTTGGCGGACCGGACGTCCTGCACGGCTGCGTCCTCTGAGGCCGGAAGAGTGTGTTCTCCAGCACCCATCCCGTGCCGCGGGCCAGGCCGTAGGCTGCGCCGCCTGCGAGTCCCACGGCCAACCCTGCCGTTGCCGCTGCGCCAACTCCTGCCATGGCAGCCAGCGTTCCAGCAACGCCCGCCGTGGGTGCGAGGGCTGCTGCTCCTTCTGCCAGGCCTCCCAGGTACCCGAAGGCCCCGCCCACGCCCTCTGCGGCAACGGCAACCTCTCCCTCCTCCGCAGCCACTGCTGCCGTCTCCTCTATGGCCTGTGCTGCGCCACGCTCCACCTCCTGCGCGCGCTGCCCCTACGTCGTCGGGTCGGCCTATGATCTGCGGTGGTGGCTGCGGCTGCGGCCCTGGGCGGGGCAATACGTTCATGCGGACGTACTCGGCAGCGTCCTGGGGGAGCTGGGAGCGGAAGGCCTGCACCGCCGCGAGCCCTGCTGCTCCTGCGCCCACAAGGTCCGCTGCTGCCTGCGCTCCATCGGCCGCGCTGCGCAGACGGCCCGTGATGGAGGGCGGGCCCTGACCGTTGTTCGTCAGCGCGTCGGCCTCTGGGTCTCCAGCCAGGTCGTCCTCGCCGAAGCGGTTTCCTCCGTCTTGGCGCATCCGGGCCAAGTCCTCGTCCGTGGCCTCTGCGGGAGAAGCCTTCCTCTGGAGTCGCCCTCAAAGGAGTATGCTGCAGAGGCTGCGGGTTGGGGTCCTCGCTGGACTGCACGAAGTCGTCCAAGTAGAAGTGGCTCGTCATGAACGTGGTGGCCTTGCGGTCCGGCTGGTCCAGGGGCAGCGGCTCATTCCGCTCCAGGTAGCCCACCACCTGCTCGAAGCGCGGGCGCTGGCTGAAGCCGTGGGCCCGAAGCGTCTTCATCTCTTTAAGGGTTACTGCGCGGCAACTTCGCCCGCTGCGCGTTCGACGCCCCTGCGCTCGGCGCGCGCGTAGCGCAGCTGAGGGACCTGGCGGCGCACGGCCTCCGTCAGCCGGCTCACATCGTCCAGGCGCCGCTGCCCCTCTTGGGCCAGCCTGCGCTCCCCTAGCCAGTTATTGAAGGCCCGCGCCTCCTCCAGCTCTCGCTGGCGCTTCAGCAGCAACGGCTGCAGGTCGTAGCTCGGATACGTCTTTCGGAACCACCGGAGCATCTGAGGCTCGTTGCGAGGTTCAGGGGACATCATCGTGCTTTTCATACCAGCACGCTAGCGCCCGCCGTCAGCCGGTCGTACGCCGACTGCCTCTCCAGCATGCGCATGGCGCGCTCGCTCGGACGAGGCGCTTCTACAGGCTCGGGCCGTACCTCTCTGTGTACCTCGGGGCTCGCGCTGCACCTCGGGCTCGGGCTGTACCTCGGGCTCGGGCCGTACCTCTAACTGTGGCTCTGTCTTGGGCGCTGCCTTGGGTGCAGCCTTGGGCTTGGGAGCTGGCATGGCGGCTGCCTTGGGTGCTGCCTTGGGCGCTGGCTTGGGTGCTGCCTTTGGGTGCTGCCTTGGACACGGGCGCTGCCTTGGGCGGTGCCTTGGGTGCTGCCTTGGGCGGTGCCTTGGGTGCTGCCTTGGGTGCTGCCTTGGCCACGGGTGCTGCCTTGGGTGCAGCCTTGGGCGCCGTCTTGGGCTTTGTGGGAAATCTCACCCTCTTGGAGTCTATCTCGTGCGCTGGCTCTGCGGGCAGGTCCTGGATCATTTTTTGCTCTTCGGCGGGGGCAGCTCGGGCGGCTTGGGCCTGTTCTTACTACCCGGAGGTCTGCCTCTAGGCCTTGGCGCCGGTTGCGCTTGCTTCATCGCTTTTTTTTAATAGAAAATATTTTTTTTAAAAGACCTTCGGGGGATTAGACGTGATCCAAAAACAGCACGAAGGACAGCGACGAGCCCCGCAGTCGGACGACTTGGCCTTCGAGGTCTGTCAGCCGGAAGCGCAGGTGTCTCAGGGTGATGGGGCCCCTAACAGCCATGAAGTGCCCGTCATCGGAGCCGGTCTCCACGATGGTGCCCACGCCGCTCTTCAGCGTTATCTTGGACAGGATGTCGTCCCCCAGATTGCCCAGCACGCGGCTGGCGTTGGCCAGTTGGGGGCAGCGCAGGTAGACCTCGTTGTAGCAATTCATGCGCACGAACTCGAGCCCGCCGGAGACGAAGCTGGGGCCGAGCATGTGGTCGATGCTGAAGGGCTTGCTCGGAGAGGCGGCCGGCGAGGTGGGGTAGTCCACTGCGTCTGGGAACTGCTGCTGCAGCTCCAGATCGTTCAGAATGAGCCGGTTGCCGTCGTAGGCTACGCTCAGGCTGTTCGTGGTCTCGCTGGGGCGGCAGTAGCGAAGTTGGAGCTGATCCAGGCGGCCAGCCGGGAGCCCGTGTAGGCGCCCTCGGGCAACAACGCCCAGTTCAGAGTCCCAAGCGCGGCGTCTACCCAGTACAAGTAGCGGCCGCGATCAGTCGACAAAAAGCTGTCGGCCAGGCGGATCTTGTAGACGGCCAGCCGGGCGTCGCTCTGCAGGTGCAGGGACTCTCCCAGGTCTACCTCGAAGTCGCTGTCCGAGCCGGCTACCCTCTTGCCCACGTAGATCGTCGTCATTCTTTTCTTTAGGAAGCCACCAGTCCGTCGGACGATGGGCGACTGGATGGCTGCAACGGAGGTGCAGCAGGAAACGTTCTCGCATCTCGTACTAATCAGTGTGGAACTGGCGAACACAAGGTGGCAGCCTCGGTGGATGAGCTCGCGGAAGTTTTTGCTGAATACTGGAGACCGTACTGGGGCCGTGATGACCCGGTTGAAGCCTCTCAGCTTGCCTGTGATGCACAATGCCAGCAGCTGCTTGATGAACTCTCGCATGATCTCCCGCACATTGCCATCAGGTGGGATGACCTGCCCAATGTTCAGAGACTGATTCGGTCGCTTCCGAACGGTAAGTGCAGAGGAGCAGACGGTTTTTCCTACGAGGAACTAAAACTGTTACCCCCCGCTGCTGTGGAGCACTTGTGCCTCCTTTTTTCACGCGTCACGCTGGAAGGGGGCTGGCACGCCCAGGCCATGGTATCAAGGGTTGCGCTGTTGGCCAAACGTTCTGGAGCTAACAGCATGTCTGATGGTAGGCCAATCACGATTTTGGGTTGCCTCAACCGGCTGTACAGCCGCATTATGTGTGACCAAATTGTTCCCACTTGGTCTTCTCATTTCCCGTCTACCATCGGGTGTGGATTGCAGGGACGTGGCCCCAATGATCTTGTGCTTATTATCCAAAATACCCTGGAAGAGGCTGGGACTAACTCGCAACCGATGAATGGGTTTGTCTTAGATTTGGTGAAGGCTTTCAACACCATTTTTAGAGGGAGAATGCAAGCTGTTTTTGATCACCTCAATCTTCCGCGTGCTGACACTAGTGCCTGGTTGCGTTCCTTGCAGCACTTGGTTCGATTTCCCACTTTCCACGGCAAACTTGGAGATCCAGTATCATCGTCCACAGGTTTGCCAGAAGGGGATTCGATGAGTGTAGTCGGAATGCTCGGTTTGAGCCATGTCTATCATAATTTCTTAGCCCGACACGGGGTCTGCCCCACGGCTTACGCCGACAACTGGGGATGGCTGAGCTTTGATACTGACACGCCACCCCGCGCCCTCGGTGCGCTTTTTGCATTCTTGAACATCTTTCGCCTTGACATTGATTTGCAAAAAAGCTGGGGTTGGGGAAGTACCGCAACCATGTCACGCCTGTGGCAGGTTGCTTCATCAGCGGTGCTGGGTCGCCCAGACGCCGTGACCGTCAAGCAACAGGCCGTTGACTTGGGGGTTCCGGTGCACTACAGCCGTGCCTCGCTGCCTAGCGATGGGCCCACAAGAGTGCGTAGGGCCCGCATATTGGCTGACCGTATCCTTGCTGCCAGTGATGACATCTTAATACGAGCCAGACTCATACGCGGAGCGCTATACCCCAAAATCCTGTATGGGATGGAATTCAGATACTTGAATAAAGCCGACATTGCACGCATTCGGAGGGCCGCTTCCAATGCCCTGGTGGGCAGTTGGCATAACGCTAACCCGGCAATTGTCTGTCATACATTGTGCCATGTGATGTTGGATCCCGTGGTTTATATCCTTAGGAGTGCTCTCAACATGCTGGCTCGATGGCACTTCCGGTCCCCGGACCAAGCCATGCCCTTCAGGGTAGGCACGCCCAGGGACCCGCGTCCAGTCTTGCACTTTACCTACACTCGGTTGGTCTCACTATGTTGCCTACAGGCGAAATCCGGGGTGTTGGTCCCTTTGCCTTCAACCCCCTTTCATGTTCCTCCGCTGAGACAGGGAAGTTGCTTGATACTATCTGGAGCCTGATCGCACCGGCCATCATTGGTGACCGCAAGGGCACGCCCGGTGACGCCATGTGGGACTTCATGAATACCAGAGATGTTTTCACTGCACTTCCCAAGAGCGATCGCAAGATTGCCCAACTGTCAGTTGCCGGTGTAGTTTGCAGTGGGACTCGTAAACAGCTTTGGGACTTGGGAATCGAGGAGGAACTTTGCCAGTTGTGTAACGCACCGGATGATATGCCACATCGCTTGCTCACTTGTGAGGCCACTAGTGCGCTCAGAGCTGACTGGCCCGATGTGATTGCACTGTTGCGCAATGCCCGCCCTCAATGGGTATATCTGCCTATTGCCTTCGCGCATCCTGACGCAGCAGTACTTCAGGTCTGGCATAGCGCTCGCCGCCTTCCAGACCCGATTCCTGTTGACACCCACTTGGAAGATGCCTTGGTGTTTTATACGGATGGGGCATGTGCTTTTCCCACACAGCCAGCCGCACGCTACGCCGCCTGGGCTGTGGTGCGTGACCATACTAGTACGCCCGCAGACCGTCGTGCACTTATGAGTCGTCCCCGGGATGACACGGACATGTCTGGACTGACGTGCTTCGCGTCAGGGCTAGTGCCACACCTTCAAACCGCTGCACGCGCCGAAGCCATCGCGGTTATGGTTGCTTTGGAGTCGGCTTCCTTGGACAGACCTCGGCATTGTTTGATATACTCAGATTCCCAATACGTGGTTGATCTCTGCCAGCGCATTGATCAGTGGAAACGCCACCGGTGTTCGACACTGCCAGTTGCTATCTCCAACATGGACATTTTTGCCCGTATTTTCCAAGCTTGGATATGTGGTAAATCCAAAGTGTGCAAAATCAAGGCTCACCGGTCTCTGGTAGATGCACGTGACCCCGAGGACCTCTGGGGTATCTATGCTAACGCCTTGGCTGACAGGCTGGCCTCGCACGCTATGAGTGCCACACCTACCGTGGTTAAGGCAGCTGCCAATAGTGTGCACGATCATATTGTCCGTGAGCGTTTGATGTTGCGCAAGACTCTGCTTTACCATAACGAGGTATCTAAGTTCCGGGAACGTGAAATCGCTAAGCTAACACAACTAGAGATGCACAGCGCCCGTGATGGGTGCCCTATGGACACCCTGATCAAGCCTATCCCTAGATGTGACCGCACATTCCTGCATCTCAAGTCTTGGTTGCCCCTTGATGCAAGTACTGTTAGACTTCCGGCCCTCCCGGTCGAGTGCGCTAACGCTTGTAACGTGGGCGGATACCTGGCTATGCTTGTTTGGCTTTGGCTCCAAACCCTGTCGTGGCCCAGGGCGCCGGACCCTCGTGATGGTGATTGGGGTGCCTCTTGGCCTGAGCTTCTGGTGAACTTTTATGTTGCCACACATGCCCGTTTCCCAGTCCGCCTGGAGCAGACTAAACGGGGCTGTGCCACTGAATACGTTGGATTTGACACCGTCCAGGCCATCGCACGGCCCGCTTTACTGCGCTCACTGGCTGCACAAGCTGACATGCTAAGAGTCACGGTTCAGCAACTCCAACAACTCTTCCCGGGAATTGAACTCATGGGCAAGCGCACTAATGACGTTATATCAATGAGGGCTTTTGGCTTCTCAACCAAGGTTAGCGGATGTGCAGTACGCCCTGCTATGCGGCACCAGCAAGAAAGTGTGGATCATCTGTGCCAGTACTGTGTGCAATGGTCATACCCGAACAATCTCAGTGGGATGATGTGTTTGCCCACCAATGCGCCTTTCATTTGCGTTGCCGATGACTTCCCTGTGATGTCAGGGGCAGCCAGGCGGTCCTTGCATGCTAGATTGAAAAAGCGAAATCGTGGGGCAGGTGCCCGATAATTCAATGATTTCACATGTGGTAGCTCCCTGCCCAGGGATCTATTCCCTCGCCCCAGCCCACAGGTGTGTTCCCTGGGTGCTTGGATACACCGCAGTCCAGTCCACTCGGGCACAGGCTGCCCGTGTTTTTCTTGTTGCATTTCGCCGTTGTGTATCCACAACCTTGTGCTGTGGGTCTCAGTTGCACAACTCAGACGGGTGTTTTCCCGTCTGGCCACTTGTGTGCTATGCCTTGTGCAGATGTGGTGTTTATCACTCACTTCCATACGGCATGATTTATTTCCCTCTTGGGTTGCCCGTGCTTTTCCTTTTGCACGTGACGTTTGCTTGAGATCGGGTTGGCCCGGGCCCCATGTTCCTGGGTCTGGTGTGAAAGACAGCTTAGATGTGCACTCCAGTGTGGTGGCTGCAAATCCGCTTGAGGGTGCTTTTCCCGTGTGGGACACTTACAATGCCTTTCGGGTCTTGCAGGACCGATACTTGATCGGCTAGTAGATTTCCCGGCGCTTTGCCCCAAAGCGGGCGCTCTTTCCGTGGGGTTGTTTGTTTTCTGGGCTTGCTTTTGGCCCCCTTTGTCTCTTCCCCCTGTTTGTTTCCACGGTAAATGTCACTTGTACAGGGTGCTGGGTCCCTGCTACGGCCAGGGCCCGGTGCTGCGGCCAAACAGCGCCGCGCAGAATAAAATGGAAAAAGTGGAGCTGGCGAACAGCTTCTGGCCCAGGAAGCTGAGCGCCGCTCCCATCGGCTTCTTTCTCCAGAGCGAAACGCTCTTCGAAGCGCAAGTAGAACATCTCATTCTTTGGCTTGAGGTAGTACACGAAGAGGAAGCTGTAGGGGTCCCGAGTCGCCTGCTCGTAGATCCTGTGCAGCTTGTCCTTCGGCAGCAGGGCGCTCAGCTCTTCGATGACGGCGTCCAACTCGTGCTGGTTGCGCAGCCTCCAGCAGCAGAGGAATTGCTGATTGACCCGCACGGCTGCGCTGATGAGCCTCAGCTTCTGGGAGCTCACCCAGGTGCTTATTTGCATGTGCCTGCCTCTGATGAAGAGCGTGTCCAGGGCGCCGTGGGCCTTGTGCAGCTGCGGGGTGTCGGCGAAGTCGTCGATGACTACAAGCACCTGGTAGAGTTTCTTCATTTCGTGATCTTACGCTGCCTCTGGATGATGCCCCGCAGCGCAGCCTCGTCCCACTCGTCCCAGTAGGCCTGTTCTTTCTCCGTGTTCACCCCAAGGTCCTGCTCGATGTACTTCTTGACGGGGATCCAGCCGTCGTCGATGTTGACACTTGGGCTGAAGATGTAGATTTTCTCGAAGATGCCTCGATACTGCTCCAGGATGAGGCTGATCAGCGCCACGGTTTTGCCGGACTTGCTGGGGCCGAGGAAAATGCCCGTGCATGGCACCAGGGGCACCACGGGGTCCGAGGGCTGCCTGCTATACTCAGTCGTAGGAAACAGCTTGATCTTCCCCATTTCCTTTGCCTTACTTGTCAAATTCGTTGCCAGTGCTGGATTGGCTGCGCGTTCATCCTGCAGGCCTCCGGTGGTCTCTGCCGCGGCGGGCGGGCTGGCGCCTGTGGGGTTTAAACAACTCGCAGCTACACAGCTGCCTCTATTCTGGCGCGTTCATTCGCGTCGCCGCTTGCCGGGACGTGTAAGAAAACACTAAGAGTGTTCAGCAATGCCACCTGTGCGCCGGCCTGTGAAGAAGTGTCCGCACGGGCGACAGCGGCGAGACCGGTGTCGCGAGTGTGGCGGCTCGTCCTTCTGCGAGCACGGGCGACAGCGGCGGCAGTGTTGCGACTGCGGCGGCGTGTCGGTCTGCGAGCATGGGCGACAGCGGGCGCAGCGCCGCGAGTGCGGCGGCGTGGCGATCTGCGAGCATGGGCGACAGCGGACGCAGTGCCGCGAGTGCGGCGGCGTGGCGATCTGCGAGCATGGGCGACGGCGGGCACAGTGCCGCGAGTGCGGCGGCGTGGCGATCTGCGAGCATGGGCGACAGCGGGCGCACTGCCGCGACTGCAGCAATTTTGTATGTCAAATCCAGGGCTGTCCTCGGCAAGATCTCCCGTTTTCCGCGGCGCAGAGCTTGCTGCGACACATGCAGACGATGCACGGCGACAACCCGCGCGCAGTGACCAAGAGTAAGGAGCTTGAGGTGCACCAGGCACTCCGCGACGCGCAAATCGCCTTTGAGTACCAGCACCACCTGCCCTTCCGCGGCTGCGGGTTGGAGTCGGAGACGGCGCACGCCTACGCGGACTTTGCTCTGCCGACTCCGTGGGGCTACGTCCTGCTGGAGGTTGACGAGGAACAGCATAAGGCTTACGACCCCAGCTGCGACGTGCGCAGGGACTTCGACATGGCCGCCAGCGTGGTGCTTGGCAGCGGGCACAAGCTGCTGGTGCTGCGCTACAACCCGGACGCCTTCAAGATCGCCGGCGTGACGCGGCGGACCACCAAGAAGGAGCGCCACGCACAGCTGATCCGCCTGCTGGGCGAGCTGTTGGCGCGCGAGCCGGAGGCGCCTTTCACCCGCCTCTTTCTCTTCTACGACCGGGCCGCGGAGAACAACGCGCTGGCCCTGCGTGGCGAAGCACTGGTCCGAGCCCGTGCGCGCCGTGTTCCGCTGCGCATGATAGTCCCCAGAGACTAAAAGGCAGATGCGGGTGAAGTACATGGGAAGCAAATCCTGGCTAGCTCCACAGTGGACCGGCTGCTGGGGGACGTCGCTCTTCGGCTCTGGAAAGCTGGAGTACTACCTCGCAACCCGGCGTCCGGCCCTGACGGTGCGCGGCGTCGACGCCTTCGAGCCCGTCACAAACCTGCACCGCTGCTACTTAAGGCAAGACCCGGTCTTCCTGCTCGCCTGCTCGTACGTCCTCTGCGCAACAGCTTCTCGGGAAAGCGGGGATCCTTCATACAGCAGCGGCGCTGGGGCTGAGCAGCGTGCGACGTATGCAGCGGCCACCGCGCAATGTGACCGTGCACGCACTGGCCTATCTACGCGCTCTGCCCCGCCAGGACCCCGACAGGCCATATATGCCGATCCTCCCTACATCTTCCCAGGCCGCAGCATGAACTACTATGGCACGAGGAGGCGGGCATGACCTGGCCTTCCACTCGAAGCGAGACGCGCTCTTCGCGAGCGGCCTGCCCTTCGTCCTCAGCATAAACGACGTGCCTAAAGCCTGGGAGCTCTACAGCAGGGCCGGCTCCATCGCGAGGCTGTGCTCTGGCAAGAACGGCTTCAAGCCAGAGCTGCTGGTAGTGCACCGGGGGCAATCCTGCTGTGAGCGCAGGAAGTAAGGCAATCCTGCGCTGACAACAGGATTGAAGCTGCAATCGCCCAACCCAGGATTGCCAGACCCGCACCAGGCCCGCACCAGGCCCGTACCTGAGAGGCTCCTGGCACTCGTCCGTCCAGGAAATGACCTTGTCCTGCGAAGAATTCAAAGTCTATGTGGCTGCAAAATAATAGATGTGCTTGCAAAATGCCCACAGCTGCGTTTCTGCAAGACCACCAGGCCCGCACCAGGCCCGCACCCCGCACCAGGCCCCAATCCGACTTTGGTATGGAGCGAGGTCGGATTTCCAACTTCGGTGGAAAGAATTTTGGCTCTTAGACCAAAGCCGCCGGAGCTGGTTTCGCTTTTCCAAGCCTTTTGCGCACTTTTCGGCCCCAAAGAGAGCGGTGACGAAGCGGTGACATCGTGGTGAAGGTTTCAAAAGCCGAGGAAGATGGGCTTAGGCGTTGGACTGTTCCAGGCTCCCTGGTTGAGGGAGTCAGAACGGCCCGGAATGCTGCCGCTCGAGCTGCTGACGCGCCAAGCCAAACGGGCAGCACAGCGCTCAGCCACACCACAAGCCCCGCTCATGGGAAATAAGAACCCGGCCACCGGGCTGCAAGACCGCCAGGTCACTGCGTGGCTGGCCGGGACGAGCGGCGGAGTGTCGACGGGCAGCGTGGTCTGCGGCGACATGACGAGCTCGGGCACGGTCTCCGCGCCGCAGCTCTTCGTGTCCAACACGCTCATCGTGACCAACACCTCCGACTTCTCTTCTTGACGAAGAACTCCAACAACAGCGCGGCTCCAACAGCGGCCCGGAGCTGCGGTTGCTAGGCAACCAGAGCGCGCGAGACGGCGGGGCGCACCAGTGCGAGCTCATCTGGTGCAGACGAAGAGCCTCTGTCCTTGACCACGAACCAAGGAACCCCGGCTGCTGGTGATCGCAGGCAACACGGCAGAATGAAGACGGAGATGGCCGAGGCCGACGTGGCAGAGCTGCAGCTGTCGACTCCGTGGAGCCGAACGACCGGCTGCAGGCCGACCTCGACTTCAAGCCAGAACACGCGGGGAAAGACGTAGGCCGGTGATGGGCGTCTTCACCGAACCTCTGCAGAACAAGAACGCCGAGACGGTGGGCCGCGCGGGAGCTGACGGGGGACGACGGGACTTTGTGGTCACTGCGGAGACGTTCAGGTTTTTTTGCGGTGCAGGACCTTACCAGTGTCTAACACGTCAGCCCGCCGAGGTACTGGGGTGGCTCTCTCTATACACAAGGGTTTCCAACTGCCACAATATTGCAGCTACGGACCCAGCAGAGCTCGTCCGCTCAGGAAACGACCTTGTCCTGCGAAGAATTTCAAGTCCAGAATTGCTCCTGCAGCCACGGCGCTGCAACGTAACGCACCCTCGATTTGCTTGCAATTTGCCTTGTAGCCTCACTTCTGCACGCCAAGCTTTTTTTTGCAGGCGGTGTGTAGAAGTGAGGCTGCGTGAATTCCTGCGCAAGCTTTGCTGGGTCCGTAACTGCAATGTTGTTGGAGTAGGCAACCCTTGTGCATACCATCCCTTCCTCTGCCGGGTCCTGGATTTGAAAATCATCTCTGGTAGGCAGTCTCCGCGTGCTTTCTGTGCCGGTACTCTCTGGACCGGACCTTGGATTTTTTTTATATAAAAATCTAAATGCTTCCATCCCTGGCAGGCAGTCTTCCGCGTGCTTTCCGCGCTACTCCTCCGGGGCCGGGCCGGCTTTCCGGTTAAGTCTCGCTTGCCTCTGCTGCCGCCGCAATCTCGTCACAGAGCGCCGCTGGAATGCTGTACAGCAGCTCACGGGACGCTGGCCGATTTTCCGGGGACCCCTTTGTGCGGCGCGTGCGTGCCTGCCGTTCTCCCAGGCCTCGCAGCGGTTGCCGGGCCCGCAGAGTCCGCAGCTGGGCGCCCAGCGCATGTTCGTCCAGATGCCACAACTTACCCATAAACTTCAGCTGCATGCCTGTTAAAAGGACGCATGGGGAAGATCAAGCCGTTTCCTACGACAGAGTATAGCAGTAAGCAGCCCTCTGACCCCGTGGTGCCCCTGGTGCCATGCACGGGCATCTTCCTCGGGCCATCAAAATCGGGCAAAACCGTGGCTCTGATCAGCCTGATTCTGGAGCAGTATCGCGGCGTCTTTGAGAGAATTTTTTTTTTCAGCCCGAGTGTCAACATAGACGACGGCTGGATACCCGTCAAGAAGTACATTGAGGAGGACCTGGGGGTGAACACAGAGCAGACGTATTGGGACGAGTGGGACGAGGCGGCGCTGCGGCGCATCATCCAGCAGCAGCGCAAGATCACGGAGGCGTCCAAGAAGTTGGAAATGAAGAAACTGTACCAGGTGCTTTTAGTCATCGACGACTTTGCTGACACGCCGCAGTTGCACAAGCCTCACGGCGCCCTGGATACGCTGTTCATCAGGGGCCGGCACATGCAGATCAGCACCTGGGTGAGTTCCCAGAAGCTGAGGCTCATCAGCGCCGCCGTGCGGGTCAACATGCACTTTTTGTGCTGCTGGAGGCTGCGCAACCAGCACGAGCTGGATGCCGTCATCGAGGAGCTGAGCGCACTGCTGCCGAAGGAGCAGCTGTACCGGCTGTACGAGCAGGCGACCCGAGAACCTTACAGTTTCCTCTTTGTGTACTACCTGAAGCCGTAGAACGAAATGTTCTACAAGCGCTTCGAAGAGCGTTTCGCGCTTGAGAAAGACTCCGATGGGGGCAGCGCTCAGCTTCCTGGGCCAGAAGCTGTTCGCCAGCTCCACGCTGATCAACGCGAAGTGTGAGAACATCTCCTGCTGCACTTCCGTCGCAGGTGTCCAGTCGCCCGTCGTTCGCCGGACGGGTGGCTTCCTAAAGAAAAGGATGACGACGATCTACGTGGACAGCCGCAAGAGGGTGGCCGGCTCGGACAGCGACTTTGAGGTCGACCTGGGAGAGTCGCTGCACCTGCAGAGCGACGCCCGGCTCGCCGTCTACACAATCCGCCTGGCCGACAGCTTCCTGTCCACGGACCGCGGCCGCTACCTCTACTGGGTTGACGCCGCGCTCGGCACGCTGAATTGGGCGCTACTGCCCGAGGGCGCTTACACGGGCACCTGGCTGGCCGCCTGGGTCAGCTCCAACTTTGCCACCGCCACCTATAGCGAGACCACAAACAGTCTGGGCGTTGCCTACGACGGCAACCGGCTGATCCTGAACGACCTGGAGCTGCGCCAGCAATTTCCTAACGCAGCGGACTACCCTGCTGCGCCGCCCGCCTCTCCCACCAAGCCCTTCAGCGTGGACCACATGCTGGGCCCGAGCTTCGTCTCCGGCGGGCAGCAGGTCTTTGAGTTCGTCCGCATGATGGCGCACAACGAGGTCTACCTGCGCTGCGCCCAGCTGGCCAACGCCAGCAGAGTGCTGGGCAACCTGGGCGACGACATCCTCTCCAAGATCACGCTGAAGAGCGGAGTGGGTACCATTGTGGAGACGGGCTCAGACGACGGGCACTTCATGGCCCTTAGGGGCCCGGTTACCCTGAGGCACATGCGCTTCCGGCTGACCGACCAGGACGGCAACGTCGTCCGGCTTCGCGGGTCGTCTTTGTCGTTCGTGTTATATCTTGACCACGTATAATTAAATGGAGCCGACCGAACAAGAGGTGCAAGAGGCGGAGGCGCAAGAGGTGCC
The DNA here is from genome assembly GCA_963377175.1 of Effrenium voratum. Lineage (NCBI taxonomy): Eukaryota > Dinophyceae > Suessiales > Symbiodiniaceae > Effrenium > Effrenium voratum. The sequence goes on along the minus strand of CAUJNA010002282.1, from coordinate 15,784 downwards.
ACACGCTGCGCCGGACGCTGCGCAGGACGCTGCGCCGGCGGAACCGAAACGGCGGGGCAGGCCCCCTGGGAGCAAGAACAAACCGAAGCAGGACGTGCCTACTGAGCCGGCTGCTCCAAAGCGCAAGCATGCGGGCCATGAGTCGGGGCGAGTACGACGGCCTTGTTGCAGCAAACGAACCTCCGGCGCCAGAGTTCTCCCCACGACGGGTTTTGAAGAACTACGACGATATGACGACGTCCGAGTTCCAGAGCCATCTCATCAAGCTCGACACGACCTCCGAGGCGACAAGGCCTTGAACACCGGCAAGCGCCCGCCGAACAGTGAGGACGAGTTCGTGCACTTGCAGAGCAGGGCCCTCTTGCAGCTCCGCAAGCAACTCCAGGACGACCAGTTGCAAACGGGGAGCCTGCTGGTGTCGCGCCATCGCCAACTTCTGATGACCGACTTCGTCATCAACGAGAGCACCGTGAACTGCTGGTGGTACAACCCCGAGGTCCACCAGAAGCAGCCACTGGACTTTTTCGAGGCCTACGGGCGAGCTCGCGACGAGCGAAGGACCCGGATCTTCTACGGAGACAGCGGCAAGGGGAAAACTCCCCTGGCAAGTTGCCTGGCAGCCATGGTGGCCCGCGACGTGGGTCTGGACGAGTTCGTCATGGTGTCCAGCCCGGACATGCTGCGATCCGCGGTTGAGCGCAGCCTCCTGCGCGACGAGAGGCCTTTGCTCCTGGACGAGCTTCAGATCAGCAGCAGCAACATCGGCGCCCAAGGCGGGGGAGTGGACACGCTGAAGCATCTCCTCGGTCTGTCGCCCGACTTGCCAGCCACCATAAAATGTCGCTACAACGACGTGAAGGTGCCTGCGGAGACGTTCAGGATCATCACGGTGCAGGACCTGGCGAAACTCCACCACAGCTTGGACGACATGGCAATGATTTGCCCTCCGGACCTCATGCTCGACGGGTTTGAGTGGCGCGCTCGCCCGCTTGACAAGGTCTTTGACGCGGACACGCGCGCGGTGCTGAAGCGCTGCATCCTCGTGGAAGTGACGGCGCAGTGTGTCAAGGACTCTGTGCGCGAGAGGCGAAAGTTCGGGTCCGACAAGGCGGTCTCCATGGCGGAGAGTTTGAGGGCCCTGTACAACGGCCAGTAATTCGCGACACGGGGGCCTGCCTTTTAAGGGCACAGACCAGGCAGAAGCCCGACCGAACGCATACAGATCAGCCTTGCCCAATGACGCACAGTTGGGCGCGCTGACCCCCGCTCTGGCGCACACCCTTGCCGGGCTCGTGAGGCCGTCTTGCCCAAAGACGCACAGTTGGGCGCGCTGACCCGCTCCACTCCCCCCGGGTCCATGCTATATGTACTATATGTGCTATATCTCACAAGACAACCCACTGAACATCCACTCCCCCCGGGTTCCTTGCTATATGTACTATATGTGCTATATCTCACAAGACAACCCACTGAACATCCACTCCCCCCCCCGGGTCCATGCTATATGTACTATATGTGCTATATCTCACAAGACAACCCACTGAACATCCACTCTCCCCCAGCTCCTTGCTATATGTACTATATGTGCTATATGGCCCCTATATAGCACATATAGTACAGATTTCGCGCGTACAGAACATATAGCACATATAGTACATATAGCAAGGAGCTGGGGGAGAGTGGATGTTCAGTGGGTTGTCTTGTGAGATGTAGCACATATAGCACATATAGCAAGGAACCCGGGGAGAGTGGATGTTCAGTGGCTTGCCTTGTGAGATATAGCACATATAGCACGTATAGCATGGAACCCGGCTAGAGTGGATGTTCAGTGGGTTGCCTTGTGAGATATAGCACATATAGCACATATAGCAAGCCCGGGGGAGAGTGGAGGTTCAGCGGGTTGGCGTCCATATAGCACATATAGCACATATAGCATGGAGCTGGGGAGAGTGGAGCCAAACCCAGGGACATTTGTGCGGTTTTGCGCCACGAAATGCTATTCTTACAGGGCCTATATCAATATACACTGGAAGACTAGCTCGTTTTGCACGGTTTTGCGCCACAAAATGCTATTCTTCTAGGGCCTACATTTATGTAGGGCCTGGAGGAATAGCTCGTTTTGCACGGTTTTGCGCCACAAAATGCTATTCTTCTAGGGCCTACATTTATGTAGGGCCTGGACTAATAGCTTTTGCACGGTTTTGCACGGTTTGCCCACGCCAGCCCCGCTTTGATTGGTTCGCCCAACCCGTTGGTTTCCCCGAGCACCAAAAAGGAGCTGAGCAGGCTCCGGGAATTTCCCCCCTGCGCACGCTCGATCAGGCAAACTTGAGTGTGATCAAAGTTTTTTTTGCGCCAAAAGGGGCTTCTTCAAGCTTCCGCGGAAATGCAGAGGCCTGAGCGTGCCTAAAAATCATTTTCAAACTAGTCGAGGGTCCTGGGCCTCGGAGGCGCCAGGAAGTCGTCCAGCTGCCTCACAGCCGCCGGCCTGCGTCTCGTCAGCCGGCCCGCCGCGTTGCCGCTGCCCTGCGGCGCCGGCAGCGCCAGCTTCAGCAGGGTCTCGCGGCCCTCCGTGCTGCGGACGGTCTCTCTCTGTAGAGGGGGTTTTCCAAATGGCTTATATTCTACCTGAGAGGCTTCTAGCACTCGTCCGTCCAGCATTTGACCTCGTCCTGCGAAGGATTCGAAGTCTAAAACGCTGCGTGCAGGCGTGAGGCTGCAAAATAGAGACCCCTAGATATGCTTGCAATTTGGCTCCAGGTTGCATTTCAAGCGAGCCAAGCTTTGCAGGGCTAAGGAAAAACAAAAAAAAATCAAAAAAAGGGGTCCAAAAAAAAGGGGTCCCCGAAAAAAAGGGAAAAGGGGTTTCCTTTGGCAAAGCTTGACATCGCTTGAAATGCAACCTGGAGCCAAATTGCAGCGCATATCTAGGGGTCTCTATTTTGCAGCCACACGCCTGCACGCAGCGTTTTAGACTTCGAATCCTTCGCAGGACGAGGTCAAATGCTGGACGGACGAGTGCTAGAAGCCTCTCAGGTAGAATATAAGCCATTTGGAAAACCCCCTCTACAGAGAGAGGTTCGAGCAAAGTGGTGCGCAGGTCGGCCACGGGGGTGTCGTGCTGGCCTTGGCCAGGGAATTTGAAGTGTGTTACTTTTTGACACACTTCCATAGTTCACATTTCTGCCGCGCCAAGTGCTATACGCTTAATTTCTACAACACAAGTGCCAACACAAGTGCCACTTGTGTTCACATTCCTGCCGCGCCACCTGCCTGGCATAGAAGCCTCCCGGCCGCGCCTGCCCGGCATTGAAGCCGCGCCAAGCCGCTGAACCCCCTGGAAGTATACCAAAGTGAAAGTTAATATCTTTCAATTCAAATTCCCTGGTGCAGGTTGGCCCCTTAGTACTGGCTCGCCCAACCCCTTAGTACTGGCTCGCCCAACTGGCTCGCCCAACGGGTTGGTCAGCGGCAAGTCCGAGTGCGCAAGACGTTCGTGTCGTCATTGAAGAGTTCGATACAGTGGAGGACAAAATCCTCCACTGCCAATTCCCGGCCGCACCTCCCTGGTGCGGGCCTGCCGTCAATCCTGGCGTGGGCACAGGATTGCTCCACTCAATCCTGGCGTGGGCACAGGATTGCTCCACTCAATCCTGGCGTGGGCACAGGATTGCTCACTCAATCCTGGCGTGGGCGCAGGATTGCTTGCTCTGTCCTGGCGTGGCAACAGGATTGCCCGAAAAACCCATCACCGGGCCAGCGCCGGAGGTCCGTCAGCGCTGCTGTCCTTACGGTACCGCTGTCGGAGTGTTTTTTCTCACCATCACGCCCAGCCGTCAATCCTGGCGTGGGCACAGGATTGTCCCTTCAATCCTGCTGTGGCAACAGGATTGCTCTCCTGCCCGGCATCGGAGCCCGGCCGCGCCTGCCCGGCATAGAAGCCTCCTGCCGAGCCCACGCCAAGGTCGAGATTCTTCCCAGCAAAAAAAATGTCGAGGTTGTCGGCTTAGACGACAACCGTGAAAAAAATTTTCCAGTTGTCCTGTGGGGGGACAACTGCCTTCGGCGAACCTGCCCGGCAGAGCCGCGCCAGCCCGCCGACATGGAGGGCACGCAGCTGATGTCTCGCACCAACTGCGAAGCAGTGTCCGGTTTTGCCGGCCACTGGCTCCATCGTGCGCAGGTCTCGCTTTTGACCGGCGAAATCGGTAAAATCAAATTGAGTCACATCCGAAAAAAAACCCTGGTGCGGGCCCTCTCTACAGAGAGAGGTCTTGGTGAACTTTGCTGAAGGAGCTCAAACGGTGAGCTCCTTCAAATTCGCAGGTCGGGCGTTGCGCTGGCGTTCGCCTGAGAATTTGCAGATTCTCACTGTTTGAGAAACTGCTGAAAAGTCTTCGAAGTGTACGAAAAAAACATACACATGCCCCGTTACAAATTCCACGCCAACGTGCGGGCCTGGTGCGGGCCCTGTGACACGTGCGGAAACTTGCGCCGAAGAGGGGGTGGTATGTCAAACATACCACCAAGCGGCGACGCCTGTGAGGGCGCGCTGCGACAGTACAACACCCCTGCGTTGTAGACCTACTCCTAAGAAAACATGTTTGAAGGACCTGTCACGGGCAACATCCCAGAGGTCCTGGACAACGGAGAGGTGACTGACGGCACGCACGTCACAGCAGGACAGCTGGCCCTCGCTCTGACGCCGTACGCTCAAGTAACGGACCTGGCGGTGAACACGGCAGCCGCCGGCAACAACGCGGCGGCCATCCAGTCCCTGGACGACAGAGTCACCGCAGAGCTGGCGTCAAAGCTGGACAGCAGCGCGCTGGCGCCGGCGATTGCGCCTCTTGCCACGGCGGCGGCCCGGGCCACCACGGACGGGCAGGTGGCCGCGCACGGAAGCAGCATCGCCGCGCTGCAGAGCTCGCTGACCACGGGCCTCTCCAACAAGGCAGACCAGTCGGCCTTCGACGTGCTGGAGGGCGTGGTGGCGACGAGAAAAAAAAGAAAAAGGGGGGGGGGGGGGGGAATGGGGGGGGCCCCCCCCCCCCAAATAAAAAAAAAACCCCGGGATGGGTGGACCTGAAGCTGTCAAACTACAGCACCACGGCGGCCATGAACGGCTCCATCGCCTCGGCCAACAACGCCACGCTGGCCACGGTGGCCGCCAACTACGGCCTCAAGACGGTGGTGGACCAACGCTCCCTGGACATAGCGGCGAGGATCACGCCGCTGGAGGTGGACACCAAGGTGGCCAACGCTCTCCTGGGGGCCGTCACCGCCGCGGCGCTGGCTTCCGAGGCTCGCGAGCAGAGACGCCACCATCTCGGGGCTGCAGGCCTCCAAGGCGGACGCCAGCGCACTGACCGCGTACGCCCTGCTCTCGGCCGTGGACACTTCCTCCGAGGTGGACTCAAAGATCTCGACCGCTCTCCTGGGCGCCGTCCCCACGGCAGCCCTGGACGCCGCCCTCGCCGGCAAGGCGGACGCCAGCGCGCTGGCCGCCCTGCTCTCCACGGTGGACGGACTTCCACTGGAGGTAGACACCAAGATAGCAAATGCGCTGCTGGGCCTCGCCACCGAGGCCTTCGTCGCAGCGCAGCTTGCTAGCCGGGACGCCAGCATCACGGCGCTCCTGGCCTCCAAGGCCGACGCGACGCTGCTGGCCTCGTACGCCACGAACGCCGCGCTCTCCGCCAGCGAGACCGCGCTCCAGAGCGCCCTCGACGCAATCCTCGCGGAGCTCGCCGCCCTGCAGCTTCCCGGAGGCGGAGTTGGTCGTTAAACCGCGCCCGGCTGGGCGGGCTCTTCACATCTCGGGAGCTTTTTTTTCCGGTTCCCCCCCCAAAGGGGGGGGGGGGGGTAGCAACGTCAGACCTTCAGCTTGTAAGCTGCTCCTTCTCTCTTGCTGCATCTGCAAGCTAGGAGCCTGACATTTACCCACCTCGTTAACATTGCAGGCCATTGCGCACTGGACGCTTTGCCATAACTGCGCCCTGCTGGCCTTTACACCTCGGCGCAGGTAGACGCGCTGTTGGGAGACTTACGCACGGCGAGCGCGCAAGCAGGACGCTGAGGTGACAGCTCCATCACAGCCGCGCTGATGGCCTACTACACCTCGGCGCAGGTAGTGGCGCTTGTTTTTATTGGGAGATGTCCAAGAGACGGGCAAGGTGACGTCCGTGGGACCGCTTTAGTTTGCACCGAACCCTCCAGCTGTAAATACCAACCACGTAGAAAGGTGTATACGGTCAAACCGTTATAGCCGAACCCGTGTAAAAGTTGTAAGGGAGAAGGAATAATAGTTACAACAGTGGTCCTGACAAATGCAGCGCAAGCGAAGTGTTTTCGCTCTCAATGCCGATCACGTATGTATGCAGTCACACATCAGATCTTGAACCTTGATTGTGTCTTGAGCCAAATGGCGATCAATGGAACTTGGGAAGCAACACCAACAAGGACCTCAGAACAGCTACCCAATTTCGGCACGGGGCTAGAGGGTTTTAACATCCCCCATTTGGGTCGCATTGTTCATCATGCGGTCCAAACACCACAAAACGTTCCACTGGCCACGGCTTCAACTACGAAATCGTGTCGTGCACTCTTATACTTGCTATCACTACACCGTTCATTCGCTGTGAAACATGCCGGGTTCGATTGTACGAAAAGTGAAACATTCAACCTCCAATCGAAGCACACATCCATATGCAGGTGTATATAATACACTGTGGCCACTTCACTTGACCGCCAGTGAACATTCCAGCTGCCGCATTTGCGCATCGCGCAGCTGTCATCCATAAATGGGTTGGCCACAAACGTCCACCAGACGCGCCCGCTTGTGATCGGTCTGCATATCTCCGGCAAAGAAACATCGGTGAGTAATCAATGCAAATCATAGCCATTCCAGATACCATGGACAATGCATAAATAATGAAAAGATATCATCTATAAGGTAATAGTTCCATCCATGAATATCCAGAGCGTCATAGTCATCGGAATATGTAACCATGTACACATCCATTCAGCTTGGATATATGAAATCATATCATAATGTAAAGTCGTTCCGTCGCAATGGTGTTGATGAGACGCAAGCAACAGATGGGGACTAACCCACATCGTGCCGCAATCAGCATCTTCACTACGCATACCGGTCCCCAATGGACAGTCTGTGAGTGCGTCGACGGAACTCCTCGTCCAAGTTCTTCTGAGCTTCTCGTGCCCGGACACACTTCTTGTTGTAGTCCTCTGGCAACCAGTGATCTTTTTGAAGGCACCAATCCAGCAGGGGTGTGTCGCATTTGTTCGGGTCGACGGCCGAGATGATGGCGCTCACGTTGACCGTGTAACCATGTTTGCCAAGGTTCAGGCCATCCCTCACGAATGATATATACTTACAGTTGAAAGCTAGTGCAAAACATCAGAAAATAATATCACCCACCGGGTGCACTCGGTCCTTGACCAGGAGCTTCATTTCTTCCTTGGTGACATCGAGGATTCTCGCTGCAATCCACAGCTTGTAGAATGTGTAAAGTCCCTCGCATTTGCACACCATCATACGAATATATTCGTCACGCTCCTCAACCGATCGGACGGCTCTTGTCCGAACATTCTCCGACTGAGAAATCTTCGTTGTTGTTGATGGCAATAGTATACCTTCCTGATCGTGCTCAGTGATGTTGGGGTACCTCTTGAAATCATTGTGGTAAGGGCAGCCCTCTCTCCCCTCGAGCTTGGCATTCATCGTTCTCTCCTCACCACCCTCGAACATCCCCCACATCTTGGACATCTGGAGTGCGATAAATCCTGCCATGTACTGTGCCTCACGCGGCTCGTCAAGGCAGATCGCCATCCGTTGGGAACTTATAATGTCCCGTGACGCCAGATCAGTGTCGCGGTAATGCCAACCGCTGTCTTCTTCTTCTGACGCATAGCCGGATGTATATCCTTGCGTGTCCATGTCGTCATCTTCTCCCGGAACTTCCTCCGCTTCGTCTTCATCCTCCTGTGCTGCCGCATCGTGGTTAGCTTCTTCCTGCGCACGCCTGGCATCTCCAGAGACATTGGGGTTTTGATTGTCCTCCTCGTCATCGGATTTGATGTGAATGTAATACCTTCCGATGGAGATCAGTTGTGCTTCGCATTCCAGGCATAAGCAGAAGCAGGTGCATAAGCAGAAGCAGGTGGGGATCGCGGTCGCACAAGATGGACATATCCGGCACCTCAGTCCTTCCCATGTCTCGTCATTCAGGATGACGACTTTGCTGATTTCGTCCCGGACCTCGTTGACCTGTGCATTGAACTCTTCCATCTTGTTGATTTGATAGAGTTCGCAGGCACGATTAACCATGTCAACGATGTAGTGCAGATTATCGGCACCTGTCTCAGTCTCCGGCATCCTCTCGCTGATCTTTGCGACGTTCTGGAGGAACATCGCAGCCGACTCTTGGGAAGAGTTGACAAAGCCAGGGCAGATCTCGTTCTCCACCCACTTCGAGTACGCCCTCTTGATGTCAGCGTACTCCAGGCGCTTCCCTCCGTTGCTTTTGCCAATCCAAATGGACTTGACCTCATAGAACGGGATCACGTCAAAGACCATTAAAGTCCCATTAGCCGCGACTCCAGCCCCATACCGCGCGAGGGTTGCACTGGGAATATAGATGATCGCAATCGGATCCCCTCTCCTCACGTTCCGTAGCGTTGTCTTCGTCGCCACGTTCATCTCATCCCATGGAGCAAACGCCCCGAAGTGCAGTGTTAGCCTGTTGCCGCCATCGATTCCGCCGGGGACTAACCCACAGCGTACGATGCTTGGCAGGTTTTCCACATACGTCACATGGAATGCTCCTCCGAGAGAATCACCCATTCTTGCGGACTACCTATTCGCCAGTGCGGATGAGCTCATGAATCCAAAATCACTGTGACCGGTTGTGACTCGGATGCACCAAGGTCTGTACCATCCATCGCATCTGTTGAACATCCTTTCGATGTCGTCCCGATCCACGCCAGCTTCGGTCATTTCCTCCCTGGCTGCCCTCGTGTCGTTCGGGTTCATGATGCTCGGAAACCTTGCTGCCAAAACCTGGTATCTCGATTTTCTGCTTCCGGATTCCTGCCACTTGATCACCTCCATGATGCCCATGTATCGTTTCGCTCTCGTGGTGTATGGTGGGAATATGTCGTTGTTCCGGTCGTCAATGACAGCATCAATGTCGACCCATCAACCCTCGTCGCACCTGAAAGCACTTCCTCGGCAATTGCCGATCTTGTGTCGAAGGACTCTGCATAGGTCGTGAGATAGCTGGTTTGCTTGGTCCCTTGTAGTAAATTCCGAGCGATCATCACCAATCCTGCATAGTGGAGCACCGTCGAAAGGAGCAATGCAGAAGTTGACACTCTTGCCAAGCTGCAACACGTCCACTTGCTCAAGGATTGCACCTTTGGGAAAGTATTTGGGGTCAACGATGGACGCATACGCCCATGGCAAGTGCACATCACTCACATCGCCATACTTAGGGATGTAGCACGGGATGGTGTCGCATCCCATCTCAAGCGTCTTCTTGAATGTCCTGTTGTCCCCGCACGGGTTGTAGGTGAGGTCGACGCCACCACATTGTAGCTCTCCTCCCTCAGCCGTGTCAGCCATCTCCACCAAATTAGTAGTGTAGCTGTACATCTCAATTGTTTCTTTCCCTGCTTGTCCCCCTTTCTTTCTTTCCTTGGACGTTGATGGGGTCGGTTCCTCCGTATCCCCCATGTCTTCATCAGATGAAACAGGGTCACTGCTGAGTAGCTCACGGAGCACCTTCATCGCCTTCTCATTTCCAGCAGCCTCCTCAATGTCCTTGCAGTCACCGTCGTGGGCCAGGTTCGCGCACTTCTTACAGATCCCCATATCTCCCATGCACTTCTCCATTGACTCCAGGAATCCTAGTGCCGCTCTCCGCCCGTCGATCACTCGCTGCTTCTTGTCTTCCTTCTCAGCATTGGGCTGAGAACTTCGACTCGGGTCTGGTGCTTGACCAAGACCCTCATCTTCGCCCTCCGTGGCCTTTCTCTTGGAACCTTGTGCAGAGGGCTCGGTGATCAGGGATCGTGGATTTCTGGGCTTGACCTTGTTCATGATGTCAAGCACCTCCTTCGTGGGCACGCCGAGCTGTGCGGACGGTCTGTTCCGCTTTCTGTTCTGGCCCGTCGTGTGGGTCACGGTCCCAGCGAGGTGTCGCACTATTGACTGCTCGAACTCCCTCTTGATCTTCCATGCATCCTTCCACAGTGGTAGTTCGTGCTGGAAGTACGACATCACCTCAAAGAACCCCAACACCATCTCGACGACGTCTCCCAAGGATTCCTCGTTCGTGGTTTGTCCCAGGAGTTCATACATCGTTCCTTGGTCGAGCACACTCTTGATCCAGGACGAATATGCCACATTGCCAAGATCCTTGTCTATCAAGAAGATGGACATTCTCTCCTCAACCCCTTCGGAATTCTTGCACACGATCACATCCCGGGATGCGCACAATTGCTTCCCGTGACCGTTGTTGTAGAACTGTGCTGCTTGATCCACAGTCATGCTCACGAATCCCACGTGAGAAAGCTCCTTCTTCAGCCTTGAATACGCGAGCTCCCGTATGATCGCGATCATGGCCTGGATATTGTTGACGTCCACCATGAGGTTTTGAAGGTCGGGGATTGCCACCACGCATTCCGCGAAGAGGCGCGTGTACATTTTCTTCCCCTCGATAGACATTGCAATACCGTTCGTGTCCGCGTTCCAGTTCGCGCAACAGTTCACGCAAGAAGAGGGATTATACTTCGAATTCGGTCCGAGCACCTTCGACTTGCTCATCTGCATCTCTTTAGCGCAAAGTTCGCAGATAAACTTGCTGAGCTCCGTGACCGTATACCATCGAAGACGTTGATCACCGACATCGGCTTTCCCAAAAGCATCCTGCTCGCCGTGTCCTTCATCTTGCTGCTCTTGTTTCCTCTTCGACGGTGCAGTGAAGGTCGGCTTGTACTCGAATTTCACCTTCGATTCCTCCATGTTCTTCGGGATGTTGAATCGAAGGTCGGGCTCGTTTATGCACGTCCCCCCCAGCTCACACACAAACGCGTTGCTTGGTGCGACCGCATCGATGGATTTCTCAATCAGCAGTCGCTTCAGGAGGAAGTGTTGCAAGTTCGAGCTCCCAGGGATCTTGTAGTTCTTTCCTGTGAGCGCATGGACCACGCGCCACAGGCGATCGTTCTCGGTCACCAGCGCGCCTGCCGCCTTGCAGATCTCGCTAACCTTATTGGCGATCGTCCCAAGTCCCCTCTTCCACCATGGAAAGCAACATCGCGATTCACGCACACCACGACCAGGCCCTTGCATGTGTTGACGAGGTCAGATATCGCCTTCTGTAGGGAGTCGATGATGGGGTTGGCGGTCACCTGCCATCCGCATCCTCTCATGCACACCCAATCATATATCGACATCCAAATGTGCACCGACATTGGTGAGTCATCCATGTCTCGCCTCCGCCGTTCAGCGATGAGCTTATCCAGCTTCTGCAATCGGGAGATGATATTCAACGTGTCGTTGGGTGAGGAGACTTGCTCACTCGACCCATAGTATGATCTCTCCTCGATGTTTGTCCATCCTGTTCGTTGACCATCATCTGGAAGGTCTTCGTGCTCCCTTTTGAGTTGACGGCCCTCAGGGGCCAATCCAGGACCAAGAAGCTCTTCTTGTGGATCATCATGTCGCGAATCGTCGCCTCGCCAATGGGGCTCCTCTTCTGCCTATTGATAATCCAGTTCAACTGTCCAGGTGCGTTGTCCGGGTTCTTCTCCGCCTGAATCAACGCGTTGATGGCTTTGGCGCCCGGAAGGCGTCCAGTAATCAAGCATCCTGTTTGGGCACACAAGAAAGCATACAGCTGTAGCCATGCCGCATTTCCCTTCCCAACATAGGAAAATGATCTTCTCCGCGCTGGTCTTCTCCTCGAAGTGCAATAGCGAAGAGGTCAGGCATCTCAGCATACACTCCCAATATGTTGCGTTCTTGCCTTCTGCAAGACACGGCCCAAATACAGTTTGTATGATTGGGTACCCCGTATTGTTGTCTATGTTGAATTTCACATTGACAGTCGCTCCGCCCAAAGTGGTACCCCCTTCGAATGAAGTGTGGGTATCGTGTCCAGCAGTTGGGTTGATAATTACCCATCTGTCGTCGTCACCGCCAGAGTTCATTCGGAAAATGGGGTCGATGATCTCGTTGTCGATCTTGACAGCATCGCTGGCTTGCGACCCCCCACTTGGAGCTCCCGGCTGGGGGACTGACCCACCAGCGGTTTGACTCCTTTGCCCGGAGCTTGATGCCGACTTCTGCTGTCGCTCCGTCTTCCGCGGCGGCTCCGTCTTCGATGAGCCCATCACCCACCATGTCGGCTCTTCCCCAACCACGAAATCCTCGGGGTACTTCTCCAGTTCCCTCTCGATTTCATGAAACGTGCAGTATTTATTCTGGAAGAATTCGATCATGACGTCCTTCTCGGCCTTCTTCTCGATCTCCTTCATCCAGCTTACCCACTTGCGCCGATCTTGGTTCTCAGCGGCCCTGTCAGCCGCGTGCGGTGCCAAACTGATGGAGTTGATGGTCATCGCAGGCAGCTTCGACTCATAGATCATATCGATGCACCATAGGAAATCCCTGGCGTACTCAATCTCCCGGTAGAGATCGTTCAGCTCCCTTTTGTCTGGACGGAAATATGCTGTATACGACTGATCTTTGGAGTCCTTCTCACCGAGCAATGGCTGCAATCTCCTCATGATGAACGATACGCACATGAGCGAATTGACCGCCCCGATGCACGCATCAGAGATGTCACTGGGGGTTGACCCACAGATCATCCAGCGCAATAGGTTGTTCTGGCTGGCATCCTCATCCCTCCTCAGTGCATATGCGAGGTTCTTCATCGATGCCTGCAGCTCATTCTGGTAGACCAACCCAAGGTCCCAATTCTTCTGGTAGTCGTCCTTGGAACCACGACCGTAGAAGTCGATCTTGGGAGCCTTGATCACGCTCAACGTGAACACTTTCCCCCAGTTTCGATCCCTGTATTTTGCGATTCTCCGATCGTGCCTCTCAAACTCTGCAGTCGTCTGGAACTCCTCGGAGCTCCTCCACCTTCTCGATGACGATGCCCTAGAGGACTCGTCGCTGATGAATTCTTTGTACACCTCCCCAACCGGGGTGTCCTGGTGGAACGCAGCTTTGAACGACCGTTCATCGTTGTCCTCGGCCACGCCTAGTGCGAGATCCCAGATGTTCGCAATTGATCTCAACATATCCGCCCCTTCCATGCAGTACTTGGTTACGTTGAGCAACTCGGGGTTCTTCGCCAGCATCGTTGCCTCACCGCAAAGTTGGTTTAGCGCCGACACGATCTTCTTTCCCTTGCTGCAGACTTCCCTCCATCCAAGCATGCATTCGTCGGCAGAAAGCTGTCCGAAAACTTTGCTGATGAACTCTAATGCAACCCTCATGGATTGCCCTTCACCTTTCATCATCCCGCGGCCCTTGGCAGAATAATACGCTGAGTATGCATAAATAGCGGGGACACCGATGTCCTCAATCCACTTCACGCACATACCCAGGTCGCTGCTCATCTCTATCCTCTTGGGTATCCTCTTGCCTTCCTCGATGGCGTTCTTCACCAAATTTCCCAAGAAGATTGCTGCTTGCCTAGATTTCCCGACAGGCACGCAGAAGAACTCATTCGTGTTGACGACATTCGGATTGGCAGTCATCTTGATGATATTCTCCAGAACCAGGAAAACCCAAAATAAGCAGCTGCAAATGAAGCCACGGAATTGTCCCAATATGATCCCAGCTTCAGATTGAGGTGGCGAACTCGTCCAGCTCCTTCTTGAAGCTTGGGGTTCGGGACTGACCCAGCTCCCCGTATGCACCAGAGGTTCGGGACTGGCCCAGCACCTCGGTTGTGCAGTTGGGGTGGTGCAGATTTCGCTCGCAGTAGCTTGGTGCATCCGCGATCTCCTTCGCGTAATGCAAGCAAGAGCGAGTTTCAACGGTGCCGGTTTGAGGCACCTTGCTCGAGCACGAAAACGGCGAAGGATCACACCCTCAATTATTGACGTGTACAACTGGGTTTCTTTGGTTTCACGACCAGCACAAGGTCCATGCTCATGGTTTCCATTGCATTTCTTAGACAACGAGCCACCAAGTTCAAAGTTCCATGAGACAACTCTCCACGGTTTCTTGATTGGCATGGGTTTCTTTGCATATCTTTGTTTCAAGCCATAGCGACACCCATCAAACTCGTGACTAGTCCCATCATGCACGACCTCATGCAGTCTCTCATATTTCCAATAATCACAACTTCCAGGCAACTCAAACAAAATCGCAGCTCGTTTTGTCATGGCATGCCGTTTAATTTCAACGAACCGTTCAAATAATCTCCAAAATTCTCTTTGTTTGGCCTCGATTTTCTCTGCGGTGTCAATGCCGCGAGTCTTGTTGAGGCGTGCCCATGATGATCCCCCCGTGCAAGGCCCGGCGAAGAACTACAAATCGGAAGGTTTGGTAAGCACATGTCTGGCGATTCTCCCCCCGTACTCGCTCAGTAAGTCATCAACCAGAGTTATGGTTACAACCTGCGGCCCGTCATGGCGGGCAAGAGCAGTGAACCAGTTACGTGGTTCGGAACATGCCATCAGCACGATGGGCCGAGCCAAGTCAACACTGTAAAGAGTGACGACTGTGCGAGTTCTCATACCAGGAAGCGAGACATGAACAGGAGCGCGAAGCACAACACCGTCATGTTTGACCATCGCGAGTTCAATACCCGGCGCTAACTGTGGCTTGTGCTTCACCGCAATGCGATACGGAACAAAACAACGACCAGGGACAAGCTGCTCGTGATTGATATGCAGACAACGCTTGAGCAATTTCAATCGGAGCAACGTTTCCAAAGCAAGGTCGTTAACACACTTCAACTCTATGCGCTCGTTCGACAGTTCTTCAACAAATGCGGCCAGCTCGGACTGCATGTCAACATCCCCGGACCCGACGTGAATTGGTCGTGGTCGTGGAGACCGTTCCCGCGCCGGTGCAGCGACCGGTACGGGATGAAACTGCCAAACTGCGCGTTCAACCCAACCATCAATTCGCACACATTGTAGCCACTTGCTCCCAAACGGTGTCATAACCGCGAGTGGAGGTTTCACACGCATCAATCTGGGTCCCTTGGCAACAACAACCGGATCATGTCCTTCATGCTCATGCAATCCCTCTTTAGATGTTAATCCAGACCACCATAGATCCGGGGGCATGATCGGTATGTGTGTGTACGGACATGTTGGAACTCCGTCAACTGTCCCCGAAGCGGTCTGCATGGTCCCCTTTATGGGATCACACGTGGGTGTGAGCGCCTTGAGGGTATCCGGGTCAGACAGCAAGCTCGGGTCAAGTAGACCAATCTGCAAACATGCTTGTTTCCATTTGCGCCCATCATTGAACGCCTTGGTGTAAATATCGGCCGCCATCCTGTCGGTGACCTCATACGCCAAGTACATGTAATCACGTGTGAACATCTCATGCATCCACGAAATGCTAACACCATGGCTTCTCTCAAGGTGGCGCATCGTGGGGTTCCTCCCCGATCGCACGACACCGATCATAGCCTTATTATCGTCATAGAACCAAAGTTCGGTGACTTCTTGAGAATCCGCTCTACCAGCTTGAGAGCGGGCATACCCATCGATCTCATGGCAA